>RJVU01075544.1:1552148-1628162 GCA_003731715.1 Anabarilius grahami
TATTCAGACCCCCTTAAATTTTTCACTCTTTGTTATATTCCATTTGCTAAAATCATTTAAGTTAATTTTTTTTCCTCATTAATGTACACACAGCACCCCATATTGACAGAGAAACACAGAAATGTTGACATTTTTGCAGATTTATTAAAAAGAAAAACTGAAATATCACGTGGTCCTAAGTATTCAGACACTTTGCTCAGTATTTAGTAGAAGCACCCTTTTGATCTAATACAGCCATGAGTCTTTTTGGGAAAGATGCAACAAGTTTTTCACACCTGGATTTGGGGATCCTCTGCCATTCCTCCTTGCAGATCCTCTCCAGTTCTGTCAGGTTGGATGGTAAACGTTGGTGGACAGCCATTTTTAGGTCTCTCCAGAGATGCTCAATTGGGTTTAAGTCAGGGCTCTGGCTAGGCTATTCAAGAACAGTCACGGAGTTGTTGTGAAGCCACTCCTTCGTTATTTTAGCTGTGTGCTTAGGGTCATTGTCTTGTTGGAAGGTAAACCTTCGGCCCAGACTGAGGTCCTGAGCACTCTGGAGAAGGTTTTCGTCCAGGATATCCCTGTACTTGGCCGCATTCATCTTTCCCTCGATTGCAACCAGTCGTCCTGTCCCTGCATCTGAAAAACACCCCCACAGCATGATGCTGCCACCACCATGCTTCACTGTTGGGACTGTATTGGACAGGTGATGAGCAGTGCCTGGTTTTCTCCACACATACCGCTTAGAATTAAGGCCAAAAAGTTCTATCTTGGTCTCATCAGACCAGAGAATCTTATTTCTCACCATCTTGAAATCCTTCAGGTGTCTTTTAGCAAACTCCATGCGGGCTTACATGTGTCTTGCACTGAGGAGAAGCTTCCGTCGGGCCACTCTGCCATAAAGCCCGACTGGTGGAGGGCTGCAGTGATGGTTGACTTTCTTCAACTTTCTCCCATCTCCCGACTGCATCTCTGGAGCTCAGCCACAGTGATCTTTGGGTTCTTCTTTACCTCTCTCACCAAGGCTCTTCTCCCCCGATAGCTCAGTTTGGCCGGACGGCCAGCTCTAGCAAGGGTTCTGGTCATCCCAAACGTCTTCCATTTAAGGATTATGGAGGCCACTGTGCTCTTAGGTACCTTAAGTGCAGCAGAAATTTTTTGTAACCTTGGCCAGATCTGTGCCTTGCCACAATTCTGTCTCTGAGCTCTTCAGGCAGTTCCTTTGACCTCATGATTATTTGGTTACAAGATTTCAATGACAGTTTGTTTTTTCCATTACAAGATTTCAATGATGATCAGCTTTGCTCCATAATGAGATTTCAACGACAGTCGGTTTTGTTTTGTCACAAGATTTCAGTGACAGTGTTGGTTTTTGTTTCGTTACGAGAAATCAATCATGGTCGGTTTGGTTTCTTTATGAGATCTCAATGATTGTCAGTTTCCCATCCAGATAAAGACCGGGCTCAACCCTGCTTCTACGTGGGTGTTTTATAGAAAATAATAAAGTTTGACGTCACCGTTATGGAGGTGAGCATTTGCTTTAGATGGGCTCTTGATTCTTGACATTTTAACATTAGATTTTCTCTGACTGCTTTAACTGTGTTTCCAAAGCATGTTTGTTACAGCAAAAAATGCAATAAAAATTCTGATTAGATGATTTGGGTTACTTAGTGAGGGTGATTCACTGATCATCATCAGAGTTTAAACTATGAGTGTATTAACTGTTAGTTTTTGTTTGAACTTTTTTGAGTCAATTTAACTCTAATTTTCAATTAAATTTTTTGACAAGGGCAGCAGTGACGTTCTGAGAACATTTCCAAATAAAGTATGGTTCCCTAAATGTTCAGAGAACGTCTTGAATGTTCTGTGAAGGTCAGGCAAATAACGTTCCCCAAACCTTAAAAGAACTCCACATCGTGACCATCTCTGAACGTTCTGGGAAGGTTACTAGGCAACGTCCTTAACACCAGTAGGGACGTTCTGAGAACGTTCTGGGAACGTAAAAATGTATAGCGGGTCATAGACCTCTTACGTAGAAATATAAATCTCAACAATGCATTTCATGCATTTCTATGCATTCGGTTATTTTCAGTCAGTTTTGCTGGGTTATGAGATTTCAATGACGGTAGATTTTGCTAAGTTATGAGATTTCAATGACAGTCGGTTTTGTTCCTCTACGAGATTTCAATAACGGCTGTTTTTTTAATGACAGTTGAGTTTAAAACAATTCAAACTGTTGGTTTTGTTCAGTTACGAGATTTCTATGATGGTTGGTTTTGTTCAATTGCGAGATCTCAATGATGGTCAGTTTTGTTTCTTTGTTCTTTTACGATATTTCAAAGACATTTGGTTTTGTTTCGTTACGAGATTTCAATGATGGTCGGTTTTGTTCCCTTACAAGATTTCTATGATGGTCAGTTTTCAATGACAATTTTTTTTGTTGCTGTCACAAGATTTCGAAGACAGTTTTCTTTCATTTTCTTTCGTTTTGTTTGCTTACGAGATCTGAATTACAGTCGGTTTTGTTCCGTTAGCTATGGGATTTAAATGATGGTTGAATTTGAAACAGTTCAAATTGTCGGTTTTGTTTGTAAATAATATTTTAAAGTATATTAAAATAGAAAACCATTATTTTGAATTGTAATAATATTTCACAATATTACTGTTTTTCTGTATTTTTGATCATAAATGCAAGCTTGATAAGCATATGAGACTTCTTTCAAAAACATTAAAAATAGTAATGAAACAAATAGAGTGCTTCCATGTAAGTTGTAAGAACTAAATAAAGTATTATATCATTTTTGATGTGAAACTAACTAACTAACTACCAGCATGGTATGTGATGTAATGTAAGGATTATTTTTGCCCCAGGGTTACACCCTTTATTCAGTACAGTTTATGGTGACTGTACTGGGGCATTGTGCAGTATGTGCTATGCTGTATGGACTATTTTACACCAGGGTTACACCCTTTATACAGTACAGCTTATTGCAACTGTACTGGGGCATTAGGACCCACTCAGGCAACAGGTTCATCAGACCCGCTGGCCTCTCTAACACCTCTTCCCGCAGCTACCCAGTCTCCATCCAGATAAAGATCGAGCTCAACCCTGCTTAGCCTCAGTGGGTGTGCAGGTAAAAGCTTCAGATTGACTGCTGTAGAGCTTCTCAAGAATCTTTCCAACCATAGACCCTCTTACGCAGAAATATAAATCTCAACAATGGTGACATGCTTCATGCCGCAATACATTCTATGTATTCGGTTATTTTTGGTCGGTTTTGCTGGGTTATGAGATTTCAATGATGGTTGGTTTTGTTCCTCTATGAGATTTCAATAACGGCTGTTTTTTCAATGACAGTCATGTTTGAAACAATTCAAACTGTTGGTTTTGTTCAGTTACAAGATTTCTATGATGGTCGGTTTTGTTCAATTGCGAGATCTCAGTGATGGTCGGTTTTGTTTCTTTGTTCTTTTACGATATTTCAAAGACATTTGGTTTTGTTTCGTTATGAGATTTTAATGATGGTCAGTTTTGTTCCTTTAGGAGATCTCAATAGTAGTCAGTTTCATTCCTTAACAAGATCTCAGTGACTCGGTTTTGTTTCATTACAAGATCTCAATGGTTGATGGTTTTGTTTTGTAATGAGATTTCGATGACGGTCGGTTCTGTTCCTTTATGAGATTTCAGTGATGGTCGGTTTTGTTTCGTTACAAGATTTCAATGATGGCCGGTTTTGTTGCTTTAGTAGTTCTCAATCTGACTGGCAATTTTGTTTCATTATGAGATTTTTATGATGATCAGTTTTCAGTGACGGTTGTTTTTTTTCTGTTATGAGATTTCAAAGACAGTCAGTTTTGTTCTTTTTTGTGAGATCTCAATGACGGTGGTTTTTGTTCCATGAAGAGATCTCAATGATGGTCAGTTTTATTCTGTTATGAGATTTCAATGACAGTCGGTTTTCACTGTCTGTTTTGTTCCATTACTAGATCTCAATGATGATCGGTTTTGTCCTTTTACAAGATTTCAAAGACATTTGGTTTTGTTTTGTTACGAGGTTTCAATGATGGTCAGTTTTGTTTCGTTATGAAATTACAATGATGATCGGTTTTTACAGGATCTCAGTTGGTTTTGTTTGATTATAAGATCTCAATGACAATTGGTCTTCTCACAGCTACCCAGTCTCCCATCCAAATAGAGATCAGGCTAAATCATGCTTAGCTTCAGTGGGTGTGCAGGTGAAAGTTTCAGATTGACTGCTGTAAATCTTCTCAAGCATTTTTCCAACCGTGGACCTTCTTAGGTAGAAATATAAATCTCAACAATGGTGACATGCTTCATGCCGCAATGCATTCTATAACGAACTATTATTAAGTTGAAATGAACTGCATTACATCTACATGATAAAAAAAAAAAACAGATTAGACCACTAGATGATGACAACCTCTTCATCATCATGCCGCAATGCATGCTGGGAACAATAGTACAAAACTCCCAGCATGTATCACAGCATGAATAAATTATGCAGCTGAATCGTACTATTATTTTCTTTAATTCTAACTATTTGCTTTTATTTTTTGCTGTGGTTTTTGTTCTGTCTTTTAGTAGCTTTTTGTGATGTCCAGAGTTGATCTTGTCTGAATATTTTGTTGTCACTATTGTTGAGATTCTTACGCTGATTTCTCATATCTGTGTTTGTTATTGTAGATTATTGTAGACTTCATGTTTTAGTAAATTATTATTACATTTCAAATGACATCAGTAATTCATGCTATTGTGCAATGATTATTATAAGAGAAACATATTATAAGAGTTAAGAGCCCAAGTAATAGAAACACCAATCACCATTATGGTGACTACAAATGAAACAAACATGAACGTTAAACTTCTGTTAATTCTTAATAAGAACTTCAGTAGATGAATGACAGAAATAAAGTCAGTCTGGTTAGTAATATGTGAAGCTGTAATGCTGTTTGTGGAGTTGTTTAATCCTCCTCTGCTGAGATTTGGAGAGATCTGGGGCCTCATTTATAAAATGTTTTGCTGAAACCATCCTAAATTTGATCTTACGATCATTTCTCAGATGTGCGTACGTGTGATTCATAGAATGAACATACACACAGAAAACAAGCGCCTCTCTTTCAGATGTGAAATCTATAAATCGCAAATGATCTTGAACGTGCGCACAGCTGAATGGTTTCAGTTCTCCATGTTGTAAATGATACTTAATGTCATTTACATATAAAAGATCACCAGTCATCGTCCAAATCCTTTAATTTAGAATGGCGAGCTGAAGAATAGCTTAGATTTCCAAAAACCTCTAGTACTCTGACAAGGAAAAGTGCATACATTTGAGCCCAAGTGCCATCATTCCACGCCACGTGTGGCCCAGATCATCATACCACTCGTGGCAGATGTGGGCTGGATTTGGGCCGGCACAAAGTTGCTATCTGGGGAGTGTCATTTGGAACTCATTTATAGAGTTATTTTTATCAAAAATATATGTTGATAATGAATAAACACTTCAGAATTTAAATTTTTGGGTGAACTATCCCTTTAAGTCAAGCCAAGCATGCATAAGCTAAAATGTTAAACTGCTCTTTTGACTAGATTCTGTCTGGATGTCTTACTGGAGGTCTGAATCTGAGTTATCTTTCCACAAAAGACTTGGAATTAATCCAATTAGTTGCATCCCTGCCTTATGTTTCAAATCCATCTCGGCATCTTGGTGGTCCGCAGCAGTTTCTCACCTGACCGCGGTCCCACAGGTCAGTGCATCAGTTCACAGAATATGGCTCAGAGATGAGGCTTCTGTGCGGCCTAATATAGCTTAACATTCTGCTGCTACTGAAGGCTTGTCACTTAATCAGGCATTGGGTGGGCTTTGATTCATCGTCTCTGGGTCTGTGAGATCAAACATTTATTATAGCTCTTTTTATCATCTCATCTTTTAATATATCTTTTGATGGATGGGTTACTTTGACTTTTATGCACACATACACTCTTATCCCTTCTATCTTTTTTTATTTATTTTCTTTGAATAAAGTTTTATTATAACATTTTTTTCTCTGCAAACATATCTATTTATTTCAATGATTCCCATAAGTAAACAATGTAGATGACATTTAAATGTATATTTAAATAAATATATTATGTTTTATTTTTTCAGTAGGCACCATGAGAGAGGGAAAAAATAACAATAACAGGTGAACATTAGTACTTTTATAATATTTAATATAAAGGACAAGAGCTTTATGGAATGCATCTCAAAATGTTTTCCGATAGCAAATCATCTCAACAATTTTCCTTTCATATCTAATGTTTTTCTATGCACAGAGACTCCTGTGAATAATGATGATCTTTTTCGATGTTTGACGGATCTTCATTATACCCACATTCCATTCCCGTTCTCTCAACTATTCCATCTTTTATTAAGTGAGGAAAATAGTTTCTCACTCCCATCTGAAACCTCAATGCATCCTTGAGTGAGTGCATCACTTATAATTATAGCACATAGAAGTATAATTGTATTTGGTCTGAAGAGTGGGGGTGAAATAATATTAAATTGTAGTTAAAGGTGCAAAAAAGAATTGCTCCATATTACTCTAATATGTCTTATTTTAAAAATTCATCAACTCAAAATAGAGTTCCCTCATTAGTGTCAAAGTACAACCAAATAATAATGATAGAGAGTGCTCATTGGTTTCAAAGATCTCTTTTTAATGCATATATATATATTACCACTTTAGGAAATGAGTATCTTTTAACTTCTTTGACATTAGAGAATTCATTGGACAAATAAAACAACATCCTTTGTCGGCTTCAGTAATTGCAATTTGTATGCACAATTCATAATACAGAGAATTGTGTTTTTGGCCCAACTCTGAGATAAACAAAACAAAACAGGTATTTGGAACCGATTTCTTTATCTGAGGTATGGAAAGGCAAACAAAAGCTCTTCGGCTTTTACTTTTTTAATATGTTTGGTTTGATTGCTTTCTCTGTGCACTTAATATGAGCTTGTGCTAAGCATAATGCCTAAGAGGAACTAAGAAGGGCTTTTAAACTGCAGAAGTGATGCAAACAAAGGTTCAGCATGACTTCCTTTGATCCCTATTCAGTGAAATAATTGTAAGTATGAAGCATGAACGGTAAAGGTGCGTGTTCTTGGATGCTGTCCAAGCTAAATAAATTCAAGGGCTTATTTATATCATCACAGACTCATCCATTTAAATCTGTCACACAAATATTAATGTAAACAATGTGTCAGCACTCTTCTTTCAGTAATAGATGGTTTGTGCATTCAAATAGAGGCATGAAACAAAATGATACTGCAGTTTACAATTTTTATATCCATAATGTCAAGAAGAGAAGAGAAGTGTCTTATCGGCTTTGTTTAGAAGTCTTTATTTGTACTTGAGAGCTCTGAAATCGATTTGCTTTGTCTATGAGCATCCCTCGCAATCAAATCCATGAGTAATAATCCTTAGTGATCTTTAATCCTAGTGATTTCTGATCCCTATGCAATTATTCATTAAATATTTTATTATTTTATCTGTAAGCAGTGCATCAATGCATCATCATATCTGTTTGTGAATCAGGCAGTGATTTATGAACAAACACATCCGTGGCAGAACTCAAACAGTGTCATGCTTGTTTGTTTTCTTCATGCTATAATGAAAATGTTTTCAACCATAATGTGTCAGTTTGATTGATGGGTGGGTGTATATTCATATGTCATGTGCCGTCCCTCATCTGTGCCATAAGATGTGTGTTTGTTAGCATGGGTAGAAACATTTGAGAAAGCAGAACCACAGCAGACTGCCGTATGACAGGAATGTTCCTGGTGACTTCATACTGTCTGATAATCACTCCTTGCTTGTTTGGTGTAAAATAAATTAAAAAAATAAAATAAAAAAAAATAAAAATTGATCATTAAAAAATAATGTAGTATAAGACATTTTTTAAAAAAAANTAATGTAGTATAAGACATTTAAAAAAAAAAATTAAAGTAACTATAATAACATCAGGATTAATAATAAGTAATCTATAATAAAACAGTACATTCCTGGATAATAAAAGGATTTATTGTGTCTCCTGCACTTTTATATGAATGTCATGTAGATCACAGAGCTAATATAGGCCTACTCTTGGCCACTAGAGGGAGCTCCACCAATACCGAGAGCACTAAGAGAAGCTGGCAAAGCAAACTACATCACTGTGTGAACTTCAAATTTGAGAGATTCAAGATCACCGTATCACCTTAAATAAAAGCAGGTAAGGCAACTGGAATTACCAATCCATTATGATCATCATAATACTGGTTCACTGCAGTTTCATGAACAGTAATAGTAATTCAAGTGGTATTTCATAGCGGGCCAATGTTAATGCTTACCATCACGGTCTTTTCTAACGGGTAAGCCTTTTTGCGCATGCGTAGAGCAGAAAGGGCGGCAATATTTCGCGGTGTGTTTCTTTAACTACGGGCAGTTTTGATCCTGTGGTCTTTTAGAAAATAAACTCTTTTAAAACACTTTTCACACACTCACTAGTTTATTTTTTGTCCACCAACAAATGTCCAACAATGGATATTCATATATAACCCCCTTGAAAATCAAGTTTCCACCACATCTCAAATTATGTGTTGTGTGTGTTTACAATTATTCTGTGGAGAAAGTTATATTTTAAACATTTTTGGAATGAAGTTGCTGACTAATTTGTCTTGCTAAGGTGAATTTCATAGTTTTAGTCTAAATTAAAAATATATAGACCTACTTTTATGTATATTTTGCATAATTTGGCAAAAAACAATTGTATTAATTTATATAATGCTATAATAATGTCATGTTCACACAATAAATGCTGAAATGATTTACGTTTATTTCAGTATTTGTAGAGATGATGATGATATAACAGCAAAACCTAGCTATATACAATTATATTTGTTTGTTTTAACTAAATAACAAGTTTCAAAAGAAGAAACACTGACTGTAACATGCTCCGCCTTTTCTTGTAAATGTATGAGCAATGTTGTATGTGACGCTTGGGCTCATCCTTTTAGATCTCTGTGGAAAAGGTCGGAAGCTGGAGGACGTCCCCTGAGAGAAGTGGTTTTGTTATTTTCCGTAAATTGGGTTGTTCCCAGGAACTTGCGCTGATGGTGTTCCAAAGCAGGCCATGGAAAATACACCACCTGTTAGGAGTGGTGCCGCTGAACGCGCCCAGGACGATGTCCAGGCACTGACCTGCCATGGTCTATATTTGGATATCAGGGGCACTGCTGATGTCAAGAATGTTTCTCTTGTAAAAAAAAAAAAAAGAGAGACTATCACAAAAGTAACTATAATTTGTTTAAATTCTGTGCCACCGGATCTTATATACACATATAATTTTGCTAGACCTTCATCGGCTTCTTTAGTATACTGCAAATTTCAGATCACCACTGTGATTCATACTTTTAGGAAATCTGTTTATTGTACATAAGTTTATTACGCAGAATCACACCACCTAAATGACTGGAGATGCATTGTTCCAACTGCGCTGCTGTCTCACCTCAGAAAACACAGGGAATGTGGCTACATGAGACTGTGCCTTTTGCATTTGGTCCTTGCAACTGCACTTATGTCTTGTGCAATCTCTGGCATTGTGGAGCGTAAGGGCTTTGCACCCTCCCTATCGACCCGATCTGTTGGCTTTGAGGGCTCTGATAAGGGGAAGGGTGAGCACGTCTGATTCTCATCTCGCCCAGTCAATGGCCTACGCTGCTCGAGTACAAACACTTTCATTCATGCTCTCTTATCTCCACTTAAAGGCCTGAGATGTTTTGAGACACAGGGACTGTGTTCTTTGTTGGATGTGTGGGACAGTTTGGTTTTGCGTCTTTGAGTTATCGTTGTATTCAGTACTGATGTAATGTGTTGATGTCATTTGTCATCACACACTATATTATAAGAAAAAAGTCAGGAGTGAAAATGTCACTACATATGAAAGGCAAGACGTGGCCTGCATTTGAACAAGCTTTTTAGTTTGTTCGTTGAGAAATTTCCTTGTTGAAATGTGTTGAATTGTAATTAGCGATGAGCTCTTGATTAACCCTTGTTGTCTTTGCGGTTCCCCAGAGGCTGGAGAAAAATTGCTCTTCCGTGATGTTTAGAGAAGCGGCAACCTGTGGATTAAGATGCAAGCCGACAGAATTCTGGCTTACGCAGTCTGTCAGTCCGCAAGCTCATTCATCCACGCCGGTCGTGCAAGATCCCATCACACCTTAGAGTTGCTTTTGTCAGGTAAGCAACACCAAGACAAGCAATTCTCTCCTGGGCATTTTTTGAAAAAGATGGCAAAGCTTCACTGATGCATTACAGTAGCGAGGCACTCATTCATGTTTTGGCGTGTATATCAGCTGTGGAGATCAGATCAGAATAATGAAAATCATTTGCAAACTATTGGGATTTTTTTATAATATTAAGATCTGTGTTTTAGATTTTTTTTCTTTTTTAAAGGCTCGAAATGTTTTAAAGATGAAATCTAGGTTTTCTGCCAAACTGTGCTCTGTGTTTTGACATGTAATGTCAAAAGCATTCCTAACGTGCATAATCGCATAAAAGCATAACACACATTACATTCTATAGGGCTTTATCTTATGCACTGTATTGTGTGTGTACGTGTTTAATTTATGTATGTGGCAATTAACTGGAGCTCATCCAGAAAGCGGAGCATACATTTTGCAAGTCACAGAAGAACATGTTTCATCATGATACTAAGCATCTAAAATTAAAAACTGAAAACAGACCCTCATGGTGATCCAAACATCTATGAGTTTCTTTCTACTGTGGAACATACTTTACAAGAAAGTTGGAGTCTAAACAAAATTGGACCCCGTATGGACAAAAACACTGAGCCATTTTTCAAAATATCTTCTTTTTGGTTTTGAATAGCATGAGGGTGAGTGCTTGATGATATTTTTAACCCTGTGAATAACCCTTGATTTTTTAAAGGTTGTGTCATCTTGAATTTTCCTTAATGATGATGACTAATGAAAGTGGTTTGGTGCAGTCTTTATTCAGCTTTGTGTGAAAACCCCTAAGACTTTTTTTAAATACCCTGATTAGTGCCTTCATTTGCAGGTGATACATTAACGAGAGTTCACCAAACCACTACGGGAATTTCCATCAGCAAAACAGATACACTCGTCTGTGTTTTGCATTTTCAACCCATATTGTTTATTGTTCTGTGAAGGTTTTTGCAAAATGCTTGCCCAAGGCATGTTATGTGCTTTCAAGAAAACTTTTGTGTCAACCAGACAGTTGACGGAAGCCTTTGACTTCCATAGTATTTATTTATTTTTTCCTACTATGGAAGTCAATGGCTACCGTCAACTGTTTGATTACCGACATTCTTTAAAATATCTTCTTTTGTGTTCAGCTGAAGAGAGAAACTCTTACAGGTTTGGAACAACATGAGGGTGAGTAAATGATGACAACATTTTTGGGTGAACTATCCCTTTAAAAGACTCTGCACACCTTCCATTGGACAGTGCATAATGTTTACGTAACCAATTGTAATAATTGTGAGATCATAACACAATTGTTTGCGAAGAGGATGCTGAACAACATGTTATATAATTATGAAAATGAGTACGACCCTGAAGGATTTAAGAGATTTCAAGCTGAAATACGTTCATGGCCTTGTCAGTCTCAAAGCATCATAGTCCATTGCTCTGCTTACATAAACTAATTCACCAAGAAAGTTTGCTCCTGCCAAGCAGACAAATGTTCTTTGTAAAGTGAACCTGCCAGACACACATAAAATTGATTGCTGAGATAAATGTCTGGTAGAAGTTGTTATACAATTCTTGTTTTCTCTGAAATTGTTGTTTGGCTAATTTCATTTATCTCTTGTTGTGCATGGCTTACTCCGCTCAGCACTGTATCTGTTTAAAGACGGTGTGGTTATCCAGTCATTCAGTCAAATCCTTACATGATTTTATTCAACATCACATTGAGATGCATTTTACACCCTGCACACAAACCATTGAGGGTGATCATTCAGCTTCTGTGAGCTCAAGTAACACAGCCAATTGCAAGCAAATTGTTTAATGAAACCTCAAAGATGTGAATGTATCGCAGTGTTACATGCTCATTGTGCACGGATCGGAATGTATTTTGAAAGGCTTTCACTCAGGCTAATGGTTCAGATTGGGTTTCTTTCTCTCTCCAATATAGGCCTGGCCCAGAAACCACTAATGGTTGCAGTTTAAACCTTAGACTACTCAGCTGCTGCCCACCTCGAAATGACTAAGTTGGCTGTGCCTGAAAGACAGCATTGTGTGTGTAGAAACTACCACTGTGACAGACAGCAGGACAGGCCTTCAGTGGACTTGCTTGAGGTAGTTTTGACTTAGAGATTGTGTTTTAGTGTTTATTTTAAAGGGTTAGTTCACCCAAAAATGAAATTTCTGTCATTAAGTACTCACCTTCATGTCGTTCCAAACCCATAAGACCTTCGTTTATCTTCATAACACAAATTAAGATATTTTTGATGAAATCTGAGAGTTTTTTTTTAATCTCTCATAGAAAGCAACGAAATTACCACATTCAAGACCCAGAAAAGTAGTAAAGACATCGTTAAAATAGTCAACGTGACTACAGTGGTTTAATCTTAAAGGGTTAATTCTCCCAAAAATTAAAATTATGAAATTAATTACACACCCTCATGTCGTTCTACACCTGTAAGACCTTCACTGTTCATCTTCGGAACACAAATTAAGATATTTTTGATAAAATTCAATGGTTTAGTGAGCGATTGAGTTATGATTACAATGCATTAAACACTCCCTTTTTCAATGCCCAGAAAGCTGCTAAAAACTTAATTAAAACAGTTCCTGTGACTACGGTGGTTCAACCTTAATATTATAAAGCGACGAGAATACATTTTGTGCGCCAAAAATAACAAAATAGCGACTTTATTCCACAATATCTAGTGATAGGCGATTTCAAAACACTGCTTTATGAAGCTTCGAAGCTTTACGAATTTTTTGTTTCGAATCTGTGGTTCAGAGCTCCAAAATCACATGATTTCAGTAAACGAGGCTTCGTTACGTCATAAGTGTTTTGAAACTTCAATAGTTCACGTGACACGCAGTTTAATACGCGCTCCAAACTACTGAAGTCGTTATTTTTGTTCAATGGGAGATAAAAAACCTCTCGGATTTTTTTTTTAAATATCTTAATTTGTGTTCCGAAGAGGAATGAAGGTCTTGCGGGTTTGTAATGACATGAGGGTGAGTAATTAATGACAGAAATTTCCATTTTGGGTGAATTAACCCTTTAATGCAATGTTTACCACTATTATCAATCAAATCATTTTGTACACAAGTGTCACAGCAAATTATAGCCTTTCCAATTTTATTTCTGCACTACTAAAGCAATAAAAAACAAGTATAATTAATTACTGAGTAATGAGAATGTTAAAATGTTTTCAGGGGCATTTGTTGCATATGTGTATGATAACTTAGCCCAG
This sequence comes from Anabarilius grahami, assembly GCA_003731715.1. Lineage (NCBI taxonomy): Eukaryota > Metazoa > Chordata > Actinopteri > Cypriniformes > Xenocyprididae > Anabarilius > Anabarilius grahami. The sequence goes on from RJVU01075544.1 coordinate 1,565,647, forward strand.
TTATCTTTTGCTCATGAAATATGGGTAAATTAAATCAGCACCTATGCAAGCACCGTTAGTTTCTCTTAAAGCCATTGCAGTAGCCAATACGACGTACTTCTTAATCCATGTAACCATTTATTACCGTTCCCTAGCCGGCGATCGTTCTGCAGCTCGATATGAAACTCTTGTTTTACCCTCCTCCTCCCCAGCTCCACCTGGAGAGATCTGTTAAGTGTCTTCTCTAATTTTCTTACAACAGCTTGTTTCCTTATGTATGTTATTGTAAATAAGCTGAACAAATCCTCATATTTACTTAGCAGGAGCAGTGTAGCAGAAATTAGAGTCAGTACTATAAGTTTTATAAAATGTAAATACTTGGTTGTTTTGTTATAAAAAAAAACCTGACAAAACAAAAATATTTTATTAGCCTGTTATTTATACACATGGTCTGAGGTATTTTTTCAGTATTTTTCTAAGAAATGCTGAATGTTTTGATTGGGGTCCATCTTGCCTCCCAGGATGTAACTCCTCAGTGTGTTTACTACGCGTGAAGCACTGTACCATCCACGTACTGCACAGCCAGTGTGTTCGAAATCAACATGAGGATCACTGAGCCAGCAGTTTCCATGGTATTTGTGCTTTTGAACCACAGCCAAATGTGGGAGATGAATATCAGCCAGGGATCATCAATCTTCTGAATTTTGCCTCTCCAAAAACAGTGCTTTGTGCAGAGGAAAGTGGTTGCACACTTCACACTTTGACAAGGAATTCCACCACTGTTTCTTTGTAGTTGCATAGTCATCCAGCATTTCTAGGAATCTGTCTTATTTACTACCGAATATTTTCCATCGAAAATGTAAAAAGATACAGCTTTCTGCAATTTAGCAAGCTGTCCGATTATAAGTGCCCCCAAAAAGTATCTTGACACTTAATCCACATTTAAAAATGTATGAATATCATTGCATTAGATAACAACATATCAAACTAAAGTGCCATTTATTTTAATGAAAGATAGCACAAGCACATTTTAAAAGCAAAACATTCACATTTTAGATGATAATATAATAAATATACCATTCAAAATCAAAACTTAGTTAATGTGATGAACTGCACTTGTGAACTTGACTTAATTTCCACTAAAATGACCTTGGGACCAGTTCGTTAAAAGTTCAGAAAGCTCAGAAAAATAATGTTCTGAGAAAAGCTAATTTATTTGCAGATGCCACTTGATTTGATTAATAACAATCATACAATTTTAAGTGCCAAAATACTTTTTGAGACCATTGCATATAGTGACTCTAATGCTTCGAAACCAGAACAAAACAAAAAAAATAGCAGTCCAAGTCTAAGTCAAGGTTATTGCGTTAGGGGTCATTGCAGAGTGGAATGATGGGGTGCCACCTGACCAGCCAACAAAGCCTGCCAATGCTTCCGTTCCATCAGATGTCTTTCGACACAGCCCTAAGACACTCCGCTTCTGCTCCCCTTGAAGAGAATCTTGAGGATTTTTTCCTCTTTTAACCTGAGTGGCAGGCATCTGCGCTCTTCTGTTTACTAAATAAGCCACGGGAGCTCAAGTATTCATTTCATGTAATAGTCATCATAACATCAGGGAAAGATACTCTGTCTGGTGTGAGATGACTCATCTTTCACAGAGAGAAACTGAGAGCTAGTCAGTGCAGGTATAATTAGGGAGGTTTGAATGATGAAGGGATTTTGGGTAGAGCTAATAAAGCTTCAATTTTTTGATGTGACCTTTGATAATGAAATTACAAGTGCTAAATCAAAACATTCCAGGGAGCTGAACCTTACAGATCATAAAACTCTCAGTGAATAAAAGGTCACAGACCTCCCTCAGCTTGCTGGATGGGTAACAAATCTACCTTCAGCATGATTTAGGTGTAGATATTAGAAAATTTAAAGAGTAGTTATTGATGCAGTCTTAACTGTACCACTCTAAATATTACCATTGTCTTTCTAGAATGTGGTTGGAAAATATAGTTCTGTATATTCACAACAAATGACAACATACTTGACTTTAGCATCATAAGTTACAACTAGAATTAAGTTACAAGGAGAATATCACAGACAAAATGTTGACCAACTGCTTTGCGCACACTTGCACTATTTACTCTCGAGTTCTTGGGCAGGTGGAAAAGTGAGTTCTTATTTACTTTGGCTCTGAGCTTATCAGCAGAGATGGGAACTGTGTTATGAAAGACATATTTGTGGGTGGCCTTTTGCATGTTTTGTGGTTAATGTGCTTGCAGACAACTTAAGCCTTTATGTTCAGCAAACTGTGTCCGTGTACAAAGAATAAATGTATTTCAAACATTTTCAGCGACGTGCGATAACATTTTATGATTGTTATCATTGTGAATATTCTGCACCAGTGATGGGAAGTCTGATTCATTGCAGTGTATCAGTTCATTCAGATGGTTCTTTCAAACTGTTTCAGATTTTTTCTTAGTTTTACTCTTAAAGAAAATCTTCCCTAGTTCCCTAAGAGATCAGCATGTGCGATTCAGTTCCTCGTGTATGCTGTACTACCATTTAGGATAATGTTTGGGGTCATTGAGTTTTGTTTTTTTATATTCAGGAAGGATGCATTAGGTTGATCAAAAGTGATAGACATTTTCATTCTAACAGACGATTTATATTTTAAATAAATGTTCTTCTTTAGAACTTTCTATTACTAAGCATGGTTTCACAAAAATATAAAGCAACACAACCATTTCACAACCGGATCATGTGGCATTGAGAATTCAGATTGACTATTACAGGAATGAATTACATTTTAAAAAAATTTCAAAAAAGTTTTTACTGTATTTTTGATCAAATAAATGTAGTCTTGGTGAGCATAAGAGACTTCTTTCAAAAACATTAATAAATCCCACTGATTCGAAACAAAAGATTCGTAAAGCTTTAAAGCTACATGAAGCAGTGTTTTGAAATCGCCCATCATTAGATATTGTTGAATAAAGTCGTTATTTTGTTTTTTTGGTGCACAAAAAGTATTTTCATCTCTTCATAACATTAAGATTGAACCACTGTAGTCACATGAACTGTTTTAAATATAACTTTAGTACTTTTCTGGGCATTTCAAAGTGTAAATTAACTTGCTTTCAATGGAGGCCTCACTGAGCCATCAGATTTTATCAAAAATATCTTAATTTGTGTTCCGAAGATGAACGAAGGTGTTATGGGCGTGGAACGACATGAGGGTGAGTAATTAATGACAGAGTTTTTGGGAGAACTAACCCTTTAACTCTGCTGGTTGATACATTTTACCATCAAAAAGTATATACCATGATACTGCCCAGTCCTAATCAGTTCATGAGCATTTTTTGTAAAAAAAAAAACCCAAAAAACACTGTAGCTATGTTTCCGTCCACCTATTTTTATGTGTGTTTTGGGATATTGCATAAAAAAACTGCTGGATGGAAATGCCAAGATGCACATCAATTCTAAAAATATGCATAAAAAACTTTTGCGCTCGTTTGAGCCTGATGCTTTTTTTAAGAAAACATGCGCATAAACTATGATGGAAACACATTTACTGAATAAATTCCTAGATGCGCATAAAAAAGCACGTGACTTTGCGCGGTGGGACGCCATAACTGGACTAACCAGTGGACCAATTTCGTTGCACAGCATCTGAAATGCTGTTTTTGGTTGTTCTGAAATGCTTGAGCAAAGTCTGTCTTCAAAGTGGTTCTGTATATTTACCTTCCAGAACTCTTACACGACTGCATTCCCAAACAGCAGGCATCTGCCTCCGAAAGCAAGAAAACACGTTTATTGTGTTTCGTCTGCGTGCTCTATGATGCAAGTAATTTATAAAATTATACAATGGCTTCTCCTACTTTTCTTAGTGATATTTAGTGCCAGTTTATCAGGAAGTGACGATTTTGTTCTCTCCGACTCATTGGATGGAAACGCTGCTTTAATCGCACATTTTTTATGCAATATTCCCATTTTGTGCACAAGTTAAATTGGCAACTTTGGATGGAAACATAGCTATTGAAGCTTTCATGAAATCCATCTCCCTGCAGACTGACTTTGCCTAAAATTTGTTCCCATCTCAAGGTCAATGCTCTGTGATTGTTTAAGTAAAACAGACTGCTTTGTAATTGATACAAAAATATCCTTCACTTTACGGAGCCTCTATAAAAGGGAATTAATTTGGGGATTAAGGAAACCGGAGAAGGGAAGAGAACTACCTCTGGTGAATGCTCTTTAACCCAGACTTTCAGCACCTGACTGGCTACAACAAAGGGTAATGGTGGTGATGACGGATGCTGCTGCTGTCTCTCTGTGTGGCGCACAGTCTGCGGCTGTTTTAGTGTCACGGTTCTCAGAGGCTCAGACTGGCTGCTACATTACCCCCAACTCTCAATCAAAGCCCACTGTCAGACCCCGGGCAAACACAGGAGCGCGTTTCATGTGTTTGTAGTGGTCTGAAAAATGAGTCGGTCATTCCAGTGGATACATAGAGTTATGATTACAGGCACCAGACTTGACTTTTCTGTGAGACACTTCAAATTACAAATTATATCTGAGTTTCATTCACGGGTTCATCAGACAGTAAAATTATAATTATTGTAAATCGAGAATGCATTATATTAGAATTGCATTAAATTAGCATTTGAATTGATAGACACATCATCAATATTTCACATCTTATACACTCCCCTCATGTAATTATTACTAAATAAGAATTTAACTANATTATTTAATATTTTTTCATTTAAATATATATTTAGTAATCATTCTAATATGCTGATTTGGTGCTCAAGAAACATTTATTATTATTATTATTATTATTATTATTATCAATGTTGAAAACAGTTGTGCTGCCTAAACTTTTTTCAGAAAGCTGTGATACAATTTTTTCAGGATTATTTGATTAATAGAAAGTTCAAAAGAAAAGCATTTATTTAAAACAGTAATCTTTTGTAACTATAATATTTGTCTTTGTAACATTATAAATGTCTTTTCTGTCACATTTGATCAATTTCGCTGAATAAAAGTATTAATTTCTTTTTTAAAATCCTTACTGACCTCACACTTACACTGAATGGTAATATATATGAAATAATGTAAATTATATAAAGTAAAAAAAATTATATTTAATAATTGGAACAATGGAATAAGAGACAACAGTATGAGGTAAAACATTCACAAAAAGAGAGTATAAACATGAAAAGTTCTTTTGCGAGTAGAAGTTTAAACTTCTGTACAGAGCCGATTCCAAGCATTTGCTATTATAAAAGGCATTTTTCTCCTTTAAGATGGAATCTTCCTCGGGTTACAGCCTGTGCTGCAACACGTCTCGTCAGATAGGCACAACTTGCGGCCAATTACAGGAGGAAGCCGTGTCTTCTGCTGGGTGATTTACGCCATGTGCCCCAACCAGGAAAAATGCAGAGTACTGCTCTGTTAAATCAACACCGCAGAGTATTGCGGCTCAGGTGATGAATGTTACGGCAATTTATTGAGCATTAAGACCAGTTTTTATGCCCACAGCATGCCACTGATACATCCGTTGATGGTAATGATGAGACTGTGGTAGGTGTTTGCAGGTGTAAACAAAGAGTTTTCCGTGCAGAGAGTAACTGTAAGAAATCAGGCCTGTCTGTGTGGCTGCAGGGCGGAAAACAAAGCGCAGTGGTGGTAGCCATCATCGACTGAGCAAAACTCTAAGCAGCTGGTGACAGATCTGTCGGGATGCATGACCACTTTACACCATGCAATGTGTGTGTATGCATGTGTGGGTCACACACGCACACACTGTTTTTACTGGAGACTTCTGCACAATGCACCTGAGGAATTCCAACAGTGTCCAGTGGTAAAAAGCAGAAACACTCACTCCAAATAACATGCCTCTGGCACCGAAGTCATAAACACAAGTATTCAGTCTTGCTCTTGTCGGCTTTCAGAATTAGACTACCATTCATCACTATTTGATGTGTTAACGTAAGCTATGATGTGTTCTCTCCGCCCATGTTTGCAATTCATACCTCATTAATAAGCACAACATGTTATTTGATCATATGGAGGTGGGTCAGGATTCCTTTGGATCAGTATGTCAAATGGTCTTCAGTAGTGAGATATCAAATAATGCCCATATTTAGAGTTAAGGGTTAGGAATGACTCTAAGGTGAAATAATTTGTTTTCACGTTAGCTCATCTCCAGGCTTCATTCCTATCCTCTGACCAATAAAGTGTACTCAGGTGCATTCTTTCATCTTGTGCAGAGGCAGAGAATGTAAAGGTGTTCAGATATCAAAAACGATTAGCCTTTCCATGCTTCACGTCAGGTTGGCTCCCAGGTAATGACGCGTTGTGTGATCATCTTTTGGAGATGTCTGACTGGAGACTAATTTGATGTGGCTGATGTGTGTTCACAATGCTTGCAAATATCCTTTGATGCATCTTGCTTCAGCAGAGTGAATAAAAGAAATATGACTTCTGTAGCCTGACGTAAGGGATTTGGAACCAGTTTATGGTACATATTGGCCTGTTTATGCAATCGCATAGACCGCGTTCCCTTATTGGCGACTTTGTTTGAAGTGTTTCACTGGCCTGCTTAAGCAGGAATGACTGCTGTTGTTATTTTGTTAAATTATAAGATCATTTATTTGTAAGTGTTATAAATACTGTAGATATATATTTTTGTGTATATACAATTTATTTAGAAAACATCCAGATAAACTATTGTAATTGTTCTAAATTATTATCAATACTTACTAATATTTATTTATTTATTTGAACATTTTAAATTTTTAAAAACATATCTTACATGTTTTTTTGCAGCAGCACTTTTATTAGTGAGCTGTGTTTTATCTAGCACAATTTGCAGAAAAGGTGTCTTTAAAGGGTTAGTTCAACCAAAAATGGAAATTCTGTCATTAATTACTCACCCTCATGTCGTTCCAAACCCGTAAGACCTTCGTTCATCTTCGAAACACAAATTAAGATATTTTTGATAAAATCCAATGGCTCGGTGAAGCCTCCATTGACAGCAAGATAATTAACACTTTCAATGCCCAGAAAGCTACTAAAGACGTATTTAAAACAGTTCATGTGACTACAGTGGTTCAACCTTAATGTTATGAAGCGACGAGAATACTTTTTGTGCGCCAAAAAAATAAATAACGACTTTATATAACAATATCTAGTGATGGGCGATTTCAAAACACTGCTTCATGAAGCTTTGAAGCTTTACGAATCTTTTGTTTCGAATCAGTTGTTCGGAGCGTGTATCAAACTGCCAAAGTCACGTGAACCATTTGAATTTTTCGAAACATTTTTCGTTATGATGTAACGAAGCCTCATTTACTGATATCACGTGACTTTAACCCGGGCACACATTTAACGATTAGCTAAAACATTCTAAGACTGTGCTCAACACACGGCGATTGTTTCCTGTGACTGAAGCAGATTTAAATACTTTTTATATGGAATTTGAACACCGACTGTAATCGCTGACTGAACGCAACTGGCTCTGACTGGACGCGTTTGAGCGCGATCAGTCATAAGTATCAATTTACATTCATAATCAGCCTTACAATCGTTAAGTGTGTCCCCGGCTTTAGCAGTTTGATACATGCTCTGAACCACTGATTCGAAACAAAAGATTCGTAAAGCTTCGAAGCTTTATGAAGCAGTGTTTTGAAATCACCCATCACTAGATATTGTTGAATAAAGTTGTTATTTTGTAAGTGTTAGTTATTTTGCTGCCAATGGAGGCCTCACCGAGCCATCGGATTTTATCAACAATATCTTAATTTGTGTTCCGAAGATGAACGAAGGTCTTACGGGTGTGGAACGACATGAGGGTGAGTAATTAATGACAGAATTTTCATTTTTGGGTGAACTAACCCTTTAAGTTCATAACAATCATATTAAAGTTATTGTATTCTGTTCCATTTATTTACATACCAACTGTTTTTTAAGAAGAACATGTCTTATGTCTTAATAATGTGTCTTGTGCACATTACTAAAAACATTTTGTTATATTATTAAAAATGTAAAGTTGCACATCCCTACTTAATAGTCTAGTACCTGAATGTTAACTCATCATGATAACTTAAAGTAGAAATAGAAAAATAGGTCAGGATATTTGAAAGACAGTTTTTCACAGGGGGTTTTCCATTGATTAATCCACATTAAAGCTGAATGAAAGAGGCAGAAGTCACAGTTCATCACCCCAAGGCAAATCCAAAGCCTGAGTCAGAGCATGTTTGAGAAATGGCAGCCATCAAGTGAAATAGTTTCATACCGATAAACGTGATTGGTGGAAGTTTTCGACATCCAACCAAAACTACATGTACATAATTCTGGTGTAAAGATTAAGGGGACTTTTTTTAAAATCCCAGTCTACAATCATGAAACTGATTAATCCATTCCGGATCATGATTTCCCAACTGCAGCTTCAGAGATAAGTCTCTTCATATAGCACAAGGGCAGAACAATCTCTCACCTTGATTAAAAGCTTCATGTAAAAACATATTAGGTGGTGGAAGTATGACTGCCTGAGGGTGGAAAGGTAGAATTCACTGTTTGCTTTGTGAAGAAAAAGAGAAGGAGAGGGAGAGGTAATGGAAAGTTCAGTAGCAGGTGAGACTCACCTGAGAAAGCGAGTGACCTGTAGGCCTGTCTGACTCTGACTGCAATCGGGGCTGGGGAAGGGAATCTGTTGACAGACACTCAGATATCCCAGGCACTATGGAAAAGATAAAGGCAACATTGTTGTACGGAAGGGGCTGGTCTTAATCTGGGTGAGCTGAAGATCAGTATCATAGCTAGTGGGAGTATTAGTACTTGGTGTTGGCCGTACAGTGCTAGAGAAAGGAAAATCCCTTTGGTGTGTGAGAGATGGAAAAATGTGGCTGTTTTTTTTCCTCAGGAACGTTTTTGTAATCAGGAACGATTATGAGGACACTGCTGTTTTACACATATCTATGTGTTCACACTGCACACAAATCCAATTTGGTTTTCATATTGGAACTTTAAAACTGTCTGTAATGTCATTTTGCCAGTGATAAAAGCTGATCCTTTTGTGAAGTCAGTATCTGGTGTATCATCTTCGGTTCCTCTAGCAATGATGTAAGTGTTAGTATGATGACATAAGAGAACGGAAAACTGGAAATTTTACTTTCATGACATCTTTTTGTGATGATAAACTCACAAGGGGCATAAAAGAATATAAGCAACATGAGATAATGTGCTGTGGCCAAAACACAGACTCTTTGTGTAAGTGTAACATAATTTGCAATATAATGAATATTGTGCAATATTTTGATCTTTGTATATTATTTGCTTCCCAAATATTGATCAAAAACTTGAAAACCGATCCGACCATTTATACTGAGATGTATCCCTGCCTGTCTGAACAAGGTGCAAAAGACTGATGAGCAGCCAGTTAATCAGTTCTCTTTAAGACGTGATGCTGACTAAGCCAACATCTAAAAATGCCTTAAAATTTTATACTGCTTTTCCCCAACATATAATTATAAACCTGTAGATACACTTTGACTTTGCACTAAGAATAATTGCTAAATTCAGGATGTAAATGGGTAGATGACCATCTGATAAGAGTGTATGAATGAACATGGTCTAGCAGTGCATCCCTAAGGCCAGGGCATATAGACATAATCCATCCGTCAGGTGATAGTAATCTGGGTTCAAAGAGACACAGACTGCCCTGTCATTAGGTAAGAGGTTATGATCTATAATTAAAGAAATTAAATCAATTAAAATCTCTCTGAAAAGATGGAAAGTTAATGGTGTAATGGCATGTTGATGTGAGATTAGTCACAAGGACCTGTGTGAAGAAGACATGGTAATTGGAAGATATGCACACATACGCACACAAACACAAAGATGGGCAGAGCCAATGTGGACAGCGTGCTGAAAATGAATGACATAAACCAGGTGTTGAACTTCCTGAATATAGATATTAAGCAGGCCTGTCAAACACTGTCATTCCCCCTCTCATTACACTCAAATACCTGCCGCCCTCACACATTCAAAAACATTCACTATCTTGCAAACTGCTTCTCTCATTACAGACAAATTTAAATGGCAATCGCAGTGTTTAACGTCTGTAATGTGATGTATTTCCGATATTCAGTATGTAGGAACTTGAATTGCTTTGAAATTTGCAGTAAATATGTTTTTCCCATTCATGTGGTCTTAGTTTAGACAAAAAGAGTCTATTTTGGCAATATTTATATATGTTGCTAAGCCAAGAATACTACCAATGGTCCAAGTTACAATGATGGATTTGTCCCACACAATTTGTACTATGAAAATGACTGCTACCTCAAGACACCTTAGTATCCACATAACCACACCCTGAAAAGAACCACAACACCCTACCATCATTGCGGTAACATCTGCATGGTTGATGTTTTATTAAAAAAATGTAAATATCTAGTTTACCCATCTATTATTTTCTGTACTTTCTTGACTTGTCTCTTTATCTGTTTTCTATGGAAGCTTGGGGTTTTCAACCCTACTAACCCCTCATCCTGACTTTCTGCCAACCCAGGTACTCCCAATTTCTGAAATCTAGATTTTTTTTAGGGTGTGTTCACACTTGTAATTCAGTTCTCTTCAGGTTCTTTTGATCTGGACCAAAAAATAAAATGATACATTTAGTCCTGGTTTGCTTAGCATTCACACTGTCAACCTAAAGATACAAGAAAAAAGGAAAAAGAAAAAAAGGCACACACACAGATGAAGATCTGCTGCAAGGAGATGGCGGCTCTCTGTACCGAACTGTAATGGCAACATAGCAGCTATGAAGAGAAGAGCCAAGTATCCTTGAGCATTCTGTCCTTTTTAGGGTTGTATCTTGTGACATGAGATCCTGTTTTTGGTTTGTTTAGATGTATTTGGTCCATGTTGCGTTCATATTTCAGTCTAACCACACCAGAGTTTGTTTGGAAGCAGGCCGAGATCCCCTGAAAAGGTGGGTCTTGGTCCATTTGTTTGGTGTGCACCAGGGTTTAGATAATAGCATTCACACATATTCAAATAAACCACACTAACAGAACAAATGCACTTATTTTAATCAAACCAAACCTGTCAAGTATGAACACACCCTTAGTTTTCAATGAAACAGTAACATTATATGTATGTTGTGCTTATCAGGTCAAATTAATGTTCATTCAAATAATGTTTTATACATCTCCACAGACCCCAATTGAAACCCTGGAATTAGGTGATCCCGTTTTACTCTTGAATCCATTTTGCATAATTTCACCTGCTTCTTTCATGAAGCTCTCATTCAGCATGATCAGAGGCTTCAGAAAGTGACAGTTCTTTCATCACACCCTGCAGGAAATGAATGCCGTCTTGCTTCTAACAGCTGTGTGATGAGCTACTGATCCAACGTAGTGCTTACCCGCCATCGTGATGGGTTTAGACTGCTCAGTAATTTTCCTGTTGTCTGGCCCCATCACGCTCGTGAAGACATAATTAGCCTCACACTGAGGTTACCTGCAGTTTCCACTGAGAAAACCACAAGCTTGAAGTTTCTCCCCTCGGCTCAATATTTGTGGTCGAGGTACTTGTTTGCTGGACTCGCTTGTCTCTTCAAATTCCCCCAAATTCCCATCTCACTCTGATTTGAAGCTACCAAACATGTATGAGAAAACAGAGCATGATGTGGCCTGGGCAGATATGGAAATCAAAGGAACCCTGGTGGGGTTTTCCTTCACCAGAAACCATTTCACCCTTCATAAGTGGAAAGCCAGAGATACTGTCAAGAATGATCTTTGATCACAACCTTTGATATTGGAGGACCGTGTTCAACAGGTATGTATTTTCTAATATTCATGGGTGGTACTTCACTGTTCACGGCACTCTTACATCTGATAAATGGTCTGAAATGTGTGACTTATGTCAGTGCAAACGCTTGACTTATCTGTGATGAGGGTGGAAAATAAAATTACGTGACTATTTATATGCAGCCAACAGCTTTCCTGTAGCTCAGTGGTTAGAGCGTGGCACTAGCAATGCCAAGGTCATGGGTTCGATCCCAGGGATTGCACATACTCAGATACAAATGTATAATATAATGCAATGTAAGTCGCTTTGGATAAAAGCGTCTGCCAAATGCATAAATGTAAATGTAAATAAATGTAAAATCCTGGTGGAAAATGGAGAGACTAAATATTTTTCTTCAAGGTGTGTTAAGCTAACATCACAACAACACCTAACCTCCCATTTTCCCCCATGCCTTTTTTCAAAGGGCACATCTAGACATAATTGTTCATTCCATGACTTCACACGTCTTTTTTAGCAGTACATAAATATGTTTTGATTAAGACCTTTGATATTTAATGAGATCACACATCTACCGAGAAATTTAGTTGGGTGATTGATCAGCTTTGCCTTAATAAAAACATTAAAAAAATGTTTGATATATGGTGACATATTAAAACTCCATGTGCCAGCAAGTTTGCAATAGCCTTAGGTACCTCATAAAATATACAGCCAGACCGAAAGTGTGAATCATCCAATCACATAGATAATTCACACTTGATGCGGAAACCACACATTGTCACCGCTATTTTCCCCGCCGAACCCAGACACCCAAATATAAAATGTCTTGCTGCAGTAGTAGGTAGAGTGTAGCTCTCAGGTATCCAGTTTTCAGGCTTTTACCTCTGTTGTTGATGGACAAACCGTACCTGCTGGGAAGTTCAAGCTAGTGCCATTAGTCTTTCAGCATTTAGGAGTATGGCTTCAGAGCAGCCTAGCTGAATGCTACTCCTGTAGTGCTTCTTGTTGACTGCCATGCTTAATTAAGATATCCTTGTCTGTTAGCAAACATTCCATTGTCTGAGGAATCTTTCTCTCACTCTTTACAACACTATCGACATCCATGCAACCCCTCGATGTTATCTCCGACCATAGATCTGGGTGACTAATTAGTGCACAGGATGAAAAGAATAGATTATATTGATGTCTTTTCAGGCCTGCTGGCACCTCTTGGGCTTCAAGCTTTCCGCATCTAACACAAAATGTCGAAACTACCTGAAGAGCAAGCTCAAGTCGCATACATGTCCACAAGGCACAAATATTTCCACTGTCAGCGCAAACATATGTCAACCATCAGACCAATATAACTGTAGTCTGCTCACAAATGTCTGCCATATACCTTGATAAAGAATTGCCCTGAGGTGAGAACGCTTTTCCTTGTAAACTTCAGTAGCATTTCAAAGTTTTAAAAGCCAAAGAGTTATACTACAGATTTTCAGATGCCAAAGTATTGGAAATGCTAGGAAATGCAGTAAAACAGAAAGTTTAGAGAAGAAAAAAAACATTAAAAAAATGCCCCTAAAACTGTTTTATTACAATTTATTTGATGTAAACATATGACAGAATATATTTTAATGCCTCACAGAGGGGTAAAAATGCCCAGAGGGCAAGTAGTGATTAGCAGCTAAGGAAATTAAAATTGAAACATTTAAAAGAACATACAGAAACTCTTGGATATAGTAATGTGTGCTGGTGTTTGACTGTACCTTTACTTTTACCTTTACCTGACTTTAACCTACCTTTATCTTTATAAACATAATATTATGTTTACGTAGTGTTGAATAACCTTTCATGCACACTCCAAAGGGATGTAATTGCTCCTCTGAGGAGTATAGTTGTGTTGCAGCGCTTGGCAGTGTGTGTGCAGAGCAAGCAGGTGACAGCGGAGTGATGACAGGTGTATACACAGCTGAGACAGGTGAGAGCTGGACACTGTACCAGGCGGAAAGCTTTGATTTGGATTCAGTAAACAACGACCACAGACCACCAAGTCTAAAACAAAGACTTCAAAGTCCTGTTATTGTGTCGTAAAGTCAAACTTGTCTTGTGGCGATGTGACAGGACGCTTTACTAGATATACTAGAACTTTTTATTTATCAAAAACTTATCCTAAACAAAAATGGATTATGGTTTCCACTAAAATATTAAGCAACACAACCAATTTCAAGATATGATAATAAGAAGAAATTCAGCTTTGACATCAAGGAATAAATTACTTATTGTATTTTTGATCAAATAAATGCAGCCTTGTTCAGCATAAGTGACTTTTTTTCAAAATAATAATAATAAAAAAAATCTTACCTACCCCATGTTTTGACCTGTAAAATAGCAAATTATTGAAAATATTTGATTCCCAGGATTGTATAAATGCAAAAATAATTTGTACAAATTTTCATGAACTTCTAGTTGATAAAAAAAACATTAATATTAGTTGATCAATTTGAAAGAGTTTAAATGAAACAAAAAAGACATCATGGGGGAAACCATAAACACAGAGAATGACATGACACTGAAAATACTGTATCTTTCAGATGGTTTCATGGTCTATTTTACTTTTGCTCTTCCTAAGAAGATTAGTTCAGCATACCAATGGCAAATTTAAACAAGCCATCAAATTGGTTCTGTCAATCTGTAGGAAGTGACTGGGAAGCTGTACAATAGTAACTAGTGAAAGCATAATAAATTTGGAAGCATGTCTGAGTGTCTGCCAAAACCCGTAATTGTATCAGCAGAGGCATGAGATCATTAGTTAATGCGCACTTCTGAGTTACAGATGTGAATGTTCAGTAGTTGAATCGGTCAGTCATGTTCCACGTGTGCTCCCTGTGGAAAGGAAACACTTTCTCTACTATGAAAGGGATGCACATTACATGTACTTTCTGGTGTTTCATTTTAATAGATTGTTCAGTGATTTATGCCTTTTTTAAATACTAGTGCTTAAAAAGTAACATTATTTGTGTGTTAAATGAGTCTAGCAAAAAAAGTTGTTTTACTAGATTAAACATTCGTTCTCTCTTTATTAGTAAAGCTCGTAGTAGTGAGAATATAAATATCCATCAATGATATTTAATTACAGATTATCATCACTTTATGTTTGGCTCTGAGAAATTTTCTGACATGCTGACAAGTTTAAGAGCACCTTAATTCAGAAATAGTGCACGGACCAACTTTACATGACCCTTTATTTTGTTTTGTCAGGTGCGTGCCGAATAACAATTAAGGGCGCATACCCTCTGAAGGACACTATATCTGTCAGCACTGCCGACGGAGGCATGGCATGTACATTAATTATCATGTTTACGCCTCCAAAGATCTTCCTATATGGCGCGTATTAAACTTTAGCTGATATCTTTTGATGTCCCAACATGTCTTTCAGTTCCTGTCTTGATTGCCAGCCTGACAGCATGCTTCCACCTGTTTAAAACAGCAGCAGCAACAAAACCTCTGTTTTCTTAACACATCAAAAGTGAATTCATATTTTGTTTATAGCTGTTCAGATTGTTTGAAATTCACACATCATAAGTGAATTCATAAGTTATTTATAACTGTTAACATATTGTATGAAGTTAAACTCTCATGGTTGCGCATTGATTTCAGCAGTTCCTTAGGAAAAGCATTATGGTGTCTGTGGAAGTGGTTTTTAGAGACAAAGATGAAGTTGCCTGCAGATGGCACTCTTGTCCCTGGACCTTTCGAGTTTCATAAGGATCTTGGGGACATGGGAAAGCAGATCATTAGGACATTAAGACATTTAGAAGTGACAGCCTAATTTTCTAACTGGCGCAGAAAAATGGGTGCACTGATGTTGATCTGTTACACTTGAAATGTTCCTTTGCTCTCCACATCGAAGATAATGCTTGACTGACTTCCTCACAGTCAAATCATTGGCAGAACTAGGAAATCATTCTCAAAGTACAGTGGTTTAAGTTTAAACTAATATTGATTCTAATCATTAGTTTCTCCTATATTTCTACTTGTATCTGCCTTAACATTCACTCTGGCTTTCTTTCTTTCTTTTATCTAGGTCAGATTAGACCACAGGAAGATTTGGGGAGAGGCAACACAAAGTGTTCACCAAGTACAATTCACTACAACCTCTTAACTTTGAGAGCATAGCAGTTTACGAAAACACACCCTCTTTTGCCCTGTAAAAACCCCCCCAAAAAAACATGAATGATGGAACATGCTGTCTGCCAATTACAATTAGTTTATTCACAAAGTTCTAATGATATTCAGAACATTTAGATCAGAATGTGAACTGTGATAAAGTGAGTAGGGTTGGATAAATAGAATCAACTTCATTATAGATTCTGCACTGACGGCGAGTCTTTAGACAACAGGTCACCATCGCTGGCCGCCTGCCATTGGGAATGATGGGAGTCTGACAGACACAGCAAGCTTTTGCTGTTTGGCTGCAAACACGTTTCTTCTCTCTTTCTTTCTCTGACTCACTCTCTCTCTCACATACGGACACACTCTCTCGCTCTCACACGCCTCCTCTCACCCGTCTCAGTGTCAGGATTCAGGGGGAACTCTGCCGCTTTGACCTAATCCGCTTTTCCGCCCAGCTGTGAGGGAAAGTCACCTTTTGATTTGATCACATTTGAATGCAGAGAGGGCCGAAAAGAGGTGACTGTGTGGCACTCCTGGAGATGCTTGACGCAGGCCTGAATGGGAGCTGTTGTAGTTAGGGACAAAAATGTGACAGGCAGCTTTATCACGGTTACCAAGTCTGACCGTCTGAAAATTATTGCCTCCTTTAAGCTGGGATGCATGCATTTAAAGGGGCCTAACCCAACAGAAATGCACACGGATAGACATTCATTGGATAGACACTGCTCTGCTGTTCAGCATCTTGATGGTGCTGGGACTTGGGACTTGAAACGGTCCTACATTTGATCTTGCAATAATTTCTCAACTATGCGTACGTGTGATTCATAGAATGAACGCACGCACAGAAAACGCATCTCTTTCAGGTGTGAAATCTATAAATCGCTAATGATCTTGAACTTGCGCGCAGCTGAATGGTTTCAGTTCTCCACGTTGTAAACGACGCCTCACTAATGTCATTTACATTTAAAAGATCACCAGTCATCATCCAAATCCTTTCATTTAGAATGGCGAGCTGCAAGAATAGCTTCGATTTCCAAAAACCTGCAGTAAGTGCATACATCTGCTCAGACCCTGACGTGGCACTAAGCACTATTCCACATCAAAGAGCATTTTTAAAAATATGAGCGTATTGATTTATGCGTACACACACTCTAAGATCAAATCTGTGCGTATGCACGCTTTATAAATGAGGCCCCATGGTGTCTCATATTATTGTGTGCTTTAATGTTGCTTTTGGGAAGATAATGAACTCAAAATAGCCAGTGACAAATTTTAGCAAGGCTTCAAGTTGATTATGTCAGTGTTTTGGAGTCCCATAGGACAATAGATCAATTATTTTCTAATTATGAAATAGTTCAGGAAATGTGTTCATAAACATGAAATTCTGCTTAAAATCATGTGTGAGATTAAATTGCAAATTTAATATCCATAAACACAGTCACAAATTGTTTCATAGACATACATACAAACAATAAAGGGTAGCTGCACAATAGTTACCAAGCAAAGCATTGCTTAATTTGGAAATATGTTGATTCGTCTGCCAAAAGGCGTAATTGTATCAGCAGAGTGATGAGATCATGAGTTCATTTACACTTTGTTGAGTTGCAGATGTGAACGTTCAGTAGTTGAATTGGTCAGACAAATAACACCATGTCCCTTTTGGAACACACATTGTGGTCTTGGAGACAGACTTTTCTGTTATTAAAAGGGTGCAGTGTACCATATTACATGTACTTTCTCTGTTTCTGTCTGAATTCTGGTGCTTGTCATTTGCTAGTACTAAAGCTGTCAAGTTACTTTTACTTTTTGTTGTTATACAGCAGAATATCACAATATCGGTTCTTCCAGATTCAATTTACAAAAATGATAAAAACCAACCAATAAAAATGTCACATAGAAACACTTTAGTTATTTTAAAATGAACAATTTGCTCTTAAATATTATTTCAAAATAACTTCCACTCAACTGGAATATTCAGAAATGGTCAAAATCTCTTTGTACAGTGCAGGTTTGTAAAGTTTTCAATAGGTTAACTAGTTGGTGGTTAAGTTCTTTAAAGATGAGGTTTTTCATTTTACATTGACTCGTCAAAATGTTTGTGATGTGAACAATTGTATTCCATAACCGGTTGTCACAGCACTTTATATGGTAAAAATAATTCATCAGACAGTATTCAAAACAAAAGTCAGTGCTGGTGACTTGCAGAATTTAAAGTGGTTGTTTAAAACCACATCATATTTTAGGGCAGTCCTACTGCCATCAACACCCTTACCATCTTCTGGTTGTTGGGATGATAAATGGCTTTAATAAGTCTGTAGCTTCAGGATACACTACAGGAAAATGAAAGTAAAACAGCTTATGTGTGTCCATGTTTTGGAGATTAACAAATAGTGTTTTTAATCATGCATAGACTAGCCCAAAGTCTTAGTGACAGACATACAGAGGAAAGCATTATTTCTCATAATTATTTGGTTGTGCCACTGAAGTCATGTTCATAAAACAACAGCAGCAGGTGTTTCATAAACCAGGTTTGACATTAACACCCGCCAACCCACTAAATGCGGGTTGATTTCAGCTGTGGTGTGTAATGCAGTTCCTTTTACTAGCCACTTTGGCTGGTTGAATTTTATATATAATATACATATATAATATGATATACATTTTTCAATTGTAGCCTTTTAAAAAGTATGTGTAGTGTTGTCAAAGATGTTGTTTTTTTCATACATATTGATACTGAAATATCTGAAACACTTACAATACTCATTTTCCGCAGAATAGATAGACAATACCAGCTGCGCTTTCTCGCTCTCTCGTCTCTCCGACAGCGAGTTGACACACAAACCCGCCTCCTCTCACTCACTCTTTTCATTTGCTCTGGATGTATATTGTTGGTGTTACAGGGCTTGAATTTCGCAGTGCGATTGCGCATATTGCATGTAATTGTACTCATTCTCACTCAAAGTGCTCGCACATACAGCCGCTTCTCAGTACCAAATTTAGTTTTTTTTCACTGCTTATTGCACTTAAACAGTCAAATACACACAAAATAATGTCAAAATGCCGGTCTTGGCGAGTATTCACATAAACACAGTCAGTAACGTAAACAGTTGAGAAAGAAAATGCACGTGTATAAGGTATAATGGATCAGTGTGTCAGGTCTTAAAGTGACAGCAGCCTAATATACCTGCTGCCAAATTATGAGATAATATTAAAAATATCAATATGGCAGTTTTCCCCATGGTATTGATGTCAACATTGTGGCCAGTGAAAATGCTGAGAGGCTAACTTTGGAAAACCATTAGCCACAGTGGCTGGTGAGCAAACAAGTTATTGTCGAGCCCTGAACCCACTTATGTTAGACCATTTCAGTACATGACCATTTTCCACACTCTTTCTGACACTTACTGTACTTTTAAGACTTCTGTTTGTACATCTCTTCTGCTGTGATTAACCTTTTAGCAAGGGAATTGTCATTTTCATGTTCATGATAAAAAATAGTATAAATATATAACTATTCTTATTATAATTTTGTAATAATAATAATAATAATATTTAAAATAATTATAAGAATAATTTACTCACTGCTAGTATCAACCTCTAGATCCCCAAAAAAGTTCTTCTCTCACCTTACAAACAGGGTCACTGTGAATAGCTAACAGTTTTGTAGCCGTTCCTCCAGTAACTGGAGATCAATGTTCCTGAGGAGCTGCAAATTATTGTGGGTTTTGATCGCACAAGTATCGGCTGACAGTGCCATGCCACATTTTATTTCAAAGAGCTCGCTGTGACAATGGCTTCTGGTAATAATAGTATATGTTTCCCCTCCTGGAGAGGCTGTGAATGCTATCTCCCCACACCATCTCATTCCATCTGAGCCTCACACAAACCGCTGACATATCACACAAATACCTCCTTTATTAGCTGGCAGTGATTGTTTGCTGAATGGGAGAGTGGCCCCCAGGACCCTAGCAGACATTCCAGCACAGTGTTACACTTACATGACATAAGATGAAGGTATATCTCTGTGGAACAGGTCTGTACTGGCTGCTGCTGAGTTCTCTTGCTATGATGTGGTCTGAACAGAGATGCTCACTACAATCAGGAGGGAAAAACTGCTGGATATCCTTCTCTTCACTTAAAATTTTTATCAGATTCCACTCTATATGTTAAGATTAGCATAACAGTCAATGTAACAGGATGATCTAATGTATTTTAACCTGAAGATACATTATTTGATACAGCCATATTTGGTTCCACTTGATGCTCTTTGTCAGAAATGATGAGTAGAATATCATCTTCCCCCACCATTTAATTCCACATTGGTCAGACAGTGCAGGAAGAGTTATTTAATTAACATCTCTCTCCTTGTGTCTTCTTCTGACATCAGCACAGGCTGCCCAGCTGTGTTTTTCTGAAGAGAGAAGGACATGTACACAGTCTCCTCTGACCCAGCGCTGAACTGTGGAGGCAGCCAGTGGAGCTTCATGAAGCTTCTTTACTCAACTAACCTGAGCATGCAGAACTGACAAGGAAAATTGTAACATTATATGGGGCGTTCACACGGAACCCATTCTTGAATTCGTAAACAGCAGAATACAGGCACATCTCTGGATAATTTTTTTAATTTGACAGCATCTTAAAAATGATGCTGAAAAAAAAAGTAAGACGTGACGCAGCAGCCAAGACGTTTACATATAATTGCAAATAGCAAAACACAATGCATGAACTTTCCTGTAACCAGCAAAAGTTAAATGCAACAACAAAAACTGTTTATATATTATTTTTATATTGTATGTAGTTATATTGTACTATTTGAAGCACGAATACAAATCCAGGCCTCCTCCAAGTGGAGATTTGACTGTTCCAGCAAATGGTCAATTCGAAGGTTTCAGTCCAAATATCAACTTTCCATTCTTGAAGAAGCTTCAAGCTGTCCAAACAATGATAGTGGGGGACAGCAACAAGCAACATGAGGCAACCCTGGGAAAGGGGAATGCGCCACTTGGAATAGGGGTAGAGGGAAACAGTCTTATTTTCCTTTGCCTCAGAAATATGAACTTGCTTCCCACATCTGTTCGCTTAAACTTGCGCCATTGCCAGGTGCACAGATCTACCAGGCCAGGGCCATCATGATGACTTCATGCAGTACACAACATATCTTTTTAAGAAATCCATTAAGACTGATCAAGATTATGAGGTGGAATTACTTTTGGGGGGTGTTTAACTCTTTCTCCACCAGCTTTTTAAAAAAAAAGTTGCCAGCCATCGGCAGTATTTTTTTTTATCATTTTCACAAAACTTTCATGGCCCCTAGAATATTTTGAAAATTTTGAACATCTGAACATGCAATATATCAAAAAAATAAAGCAACATTTTAAACAAAAAGCTGAGAAAATTGATTTTTTTTCAAAGACTACAACATGTGCATAAACAATGCTTTTATCGCTTGTTTCTGCTTCTTTTTTGCATGAGTTTTGATCCTGAGATTCTGTACTCTTTCAGAAGATGCTTAATAGTGCACTACCGCATAACAGTGAAAGCCAGAAAATTCTGTAAATGGCGGGGAAGTGTTGTCTCAAGATTGATGGAAAATTCCGTCAATGGTGGGAAAAGTGTTAGGCATACTGTATAGTGCATGAAAACATAATTGTGTTTACTTTCAGTAAAGCAAACAAATCTGAGAAAATATATGGTTTCACATATTTCACAGCTAAAAAGGTTAAAATCAGCTACTTGATTTTGGGCTAAAATCTGCCCGTTCATTGTGTCAGAGTATCTCAAGCTATCTCTAGTCTACACAGTTGTGCTTGTGCAACCCGAGCAACTGTAATTGTATTATAGCACTTCAAAACTGGGTCTGATCCCTTACACTCTCTTTCTTGTTGTGCCAAAGTTGTCAGAATATCAGACACACAGACAAGTTGAAAGGTCATTGCCAAGTGTGTCACCTATGCCAGAAATTCAGCTTGCCAGTATTGTTATTTCTTAAAAGAGCCGCTCATTTACCTGATATCCACCAAACAATGTCGGAGACCTTGTGCTATACATTACATACATATATGCTGTCTGTATTCTTGTGTATGGCTGCGATAGTTTGAACGCAAAACGTTGCCACTCCTTGAAGACTCTCTTGGCATGCAGTTGAGCCAAACTCTTTTCCCTGAAGAATCTGCATCTTGTTGCTTGTTCAAACTTGTTTTCTGGAAGGAGCTTCAGTGAAACAGTACTCAGCTGGTGTTGCCAGTTGAAATTACTAAGCCACGTAGTCAGAGTCATTATGCTATTCACCTCGCTTTGCAGTGTCATAAAGGTGACCTCGTATTGAACTGGTAGATGGAAGGTAGATGGATTTTTTCACTGATCCAGAATCCTATTTGACAATCAATAAATGATCCAAGTGTCCTACATAAAATGGCAGCTTACTTGGAAAAAATGAAGAAGAAAAAAATTCTTCCACTAATGGAAAGAACATCCAAACAGTTTGAAGAGTCACAGAAGTATTATGCAACATTGGAATTTGTCATGTGTACTTGTTCTTGTTTCTCAGTAGACATGCATGATGAGACACATTTCAAGCCAGTCTGAGTTGATGATGCGTTAAGTTCTCAATAAGCCTCGCTCCAAGGTTTTCTTTGTCTTAGTGAGCAAACACTGCAATCATAAGCATCTTAAGGGATTAAAGGTAGAGACGTTCTTTTGGAAAACATCATTAGTGAATTGTCATTCATAAATTGTATAACTTAAGTTATAAAGTAATACAATGCAAAATATTGAGACCCTGTAGTCACCAAAGTCTAGTATAACCAGGGTCATTACTGTACTGTGAAATATGACTAGTCGGAGTTCAGACATATTGAACAGGTAAGCCCCAGAGCCAGGTAGGTCACATAACTCAAAGAGGAAAACATTGCTCATGTTTCCTGAGCGCTCTTAAATCTCTGGGGTGTGGTGGTGCTGGGGAGTGGGGGGTGAACCAAAAAGAGGGCAGCAAAAGTCCCTTGAGGCCCTCTGGGCCCAGAAAGTCTTGGCTTGCTGTACTTATCATACAGGACTCAGTCTGGTGCCTTTGGCGTTGAAATCAAACACTTGGCCTTGAACTACGGTGAACTGTGGGTGATTCTTCAATTGCAATTATTGCATGAATTTGCTGAGGAATAATTAGGCTTTTTGCTTTGGGGCTTCACATCTAAAAGTATCATGCTATAAAATGATGGACTTTAGGTATATATTTTCTGTCATGAATGCTGGTTGGAAAACTTGAATGAATCATGTACTATTTGGAATAAGCCAAGGAATGTTAGTCTGTAATGGGTACTTTTTGAAAGCAATGTACCTTACAAGCAAGCATCCACAAAAACCTGAAGTACAGTAGTGTAGGTATGAATGTGAATAATGAAGTGCTTTTGTCACTGTATACCTTTTGCGGCTGACTCAATTGTTTTAATTTAAGTGATGCAGAGTTTATCTGTCATCAAACGGTTCAAAATACAGGCTTGCCATGGTTTGCTCTGTCACTGCAGTGCTAATGTTTTTATTTCTTCTTTCAAGGAGACCATCAGAGATGATCGACTACATTCCTTTCACTAACTGTGCTCTTGTAGAGGTGATGAAAAATAACAAATTAATAATTCTAATGCAGTGATGGCATATTTGACCAGTAACGCAAAGCTGTCATCCTAAACTATTTCATGCTTCATTTTTCAATATGAAAAAACAAAATAACCACTTTATTCAACAATATCTAATGATGGGCGATTGCAAAACACTGATTTCAAATCTTTTGTTCTTCAGTGGTTCGGAGCGCCAAAGTCACGTGATTTCAGTGAACGAGGCTTTGTTTTGGCAGTTTGATACGCGCTCCGAAACACTGATTCAAAACAAAAGATTCGTAAATCTTGAAGCTTCATGAAGCAGTGTTTTAAAAATCGCCCTTCACTAGATATTGTTGATATTTTTTTTGGCGCATAGAAAGTATTCTCGTCACTTCATAACATTAAGGTTGAACCACTGTAGTCACATGATATAACTTTAGTACCTTTCTGGGCATTAGAAAGTGTAAATTAACTTGCTGTCAATGCAGGCCTCACTGAGCCATCGGATTTTATCAAAAAATATTAAAATGTGTGTTCCGAAGATGAACGAAGGACTTACGGGTTTGGAACGACATGAGGGTGAGTAATTAATGACATAATTTTCATTTTTGGGTGAACTAACCCTATGTTTACGCCACAACTAGTATGACTTTGATAATAATGTACTTGATTCTTATCTCAAATCTCATTTCCAAATATTAAAAAAGGAAAACATCACAACCTCCCATTTATCTAATAATTTCATATACCACAAGTAGCAATAAAATACTTTCAGATCATACAAGCTTATAGATTAAAGTGATTCACAGAAACCCTAATAAAAGTAACCAACATCCTCCTCTGTTTAGAACTTGAGGCACGGAAAGAGCAAATGTACACTTATCCCTGTGCTTAAGGCCACGGACATGGCTGCTTTACCGCCATAATCCTGCTATTATTTCTGTTCCTTTCTCTGAAAATTACAGTTTTCACCGCATTAAGTTGGAACTGCTCCCGTGCTGATGTATTCACAGCCTTCCCATTTGTTTGGCCTCCAGTGCTCAGGTCGTCTTTGACTGGAGTCATTAACACATTCTTTACACTTCTAAAGGGATGAAGCAAAGAAGCGCACTTCAGTCTTTTAATGTACAAACACCTACCTCCACCTGGGCTGTGTGCTTTAAATATCCCTCCAATATTGTTCCTCTATATTCCACAAATTGGGTTGAGTTACAAGCTGGCACAGGTCTGGGAAGACATTATACATGGAGTGTAATTTTAGACACATGCCACACATGATGAGGAGAGGCCAGCAGGGAGGGAGATCTGTAATTAAGAACAGTTTGATGGCATTTCCTATGGCAACATGAGAGATCAGCTTCATTGTAAAGCCTCACGGGACCTCCTGTGTCGTACGCTACAACTGTCAGCAACAAAACTCCCAACCATTGGAATGTGTCTTAAGTGAAAGTCCAAATCCCCTCTACCACCCAGCCCAACCCAACCTCCAAATAAACACAAACCAACACGCACACACGCAATAAAGAGATTATGTTGTTTTTAAGAACTTGTCATTTTGATGCTAGAATATGGTTGGGTACATTCACAGGTTTGGCAATTCCTCAACACCTTTTCTCTTCAGATTTAGTACCCTTCTTAAAAGAAATAATTTGCTCAAAAAAATAAAAAATGAAAGTAATACAGTGGTGCATTTCCTAAAAGCTTCGTTAGCCAACTATGGTCGCAAGTTCTATTGTTACCAACATAGTTTAAAGAATTGGTGTTTTCCTAAACCATAGTTCCAAGGAACATTCGTGAACAGCATTAGAAAGTTGTGTAGTTGGAGCAACAGCTCTCGACCTGTGGTTAGAAGCATAGTTTCTTGTTAGTATGAAAAATAGATCATGCTTTTGAGCAAAATAAGCAAGCTAACATGCTGCGCAATCTATATATATATATACAAATTTAATTCTGTCTTTTAGTTTGTTAAGAGAATTAAAGCGCCATTTTGGAAGAGTGTGCATGTCTTTCCTCCCTTTAGTATCCCAGGGAAACCACGGAGTGAAGTTGCTCTTGAATCAAACATCTGGAAAAGAAACAAAATAATGGAGAACAAAAATAGCAAAGTAGTTCTTAGATGCCATGTCTAATTATATATATATATATATATATGTACAAGCCAGTCCTGTGGCATAATACAATTTTTCTTTTTTCCATGATCACAAGCTCAACTATAAGCTTCTGTTATTATACTAAACATCTCAACATGTTGTTGTTCTGCATGCTCATGTTGTCCATGGAGGTGAGATATACAGATTGTAGCCATTTTTGACTTGTGACATGTAAATAGAATGCATACAAAGGACCATGATACTCCAGCACACATATGTAAATAAAGTCATATTATGTGTGAGGAGCTTGATCTTGATCTTGAACTACATGTTTGCAGTTCTCTTTTCTAAGGAAGTCAGCAGTAAGACTGCTAATCCTTTTTCAAAATACTGAGTTCCCTTTGTCCCTCAGGCTCCGATACAAGACATAATTTGAGTAGACTTTTCTATATGTTCTTTTGTTAAGCTCTTCTTGAGATGAAAGTCTATATGACACCTTAATACAGTTTTTTTTCTAATTACTATAGAAATGTATGATTGTGCACCTGTTGAGCAACCATAGATGTTTCCTATTCTCAGTTTTGTGGTGTGCACAAAGAGAAGAATCAAAGCATCCTAATGCATAGTGTCAGATCTGTGATAACCACATCAACAGGATTAGCGTCACTGTAGGATTAGTTGTTTGGTCAAGCATTATATACCAGAAGGCCATACGTAAGACATTAATGCTGATCATGTAGTGAATAGAAATTAAGATGATTTTTATGATTTTGATTAAAGGTAATTCTAAAACGTATGATTTTGACGTAATCGCATTGCATGATTTGCTTCTCAGGCGCAGCTTACCATTCACTGAAGATGAGTGTGAATTCCAACGCGTCACATATGTGTTGAGATATAAGTAGCTAAATATTTAATATTTGACAACTGTTTTGTGATGGATATGTTTAACAGCCCACAGTAACGTACAGTGATGCAAACTACTCAACCTTTTTATGGAATTTCTCCATTTTGAATTGAAAATATGCTATCATTTAGGCTAAATGATTTAATTGTTTCATCAATAATTTCATGCAGTTTATTCCACTTAAACAGGTGTTTGTAATGCGCTACAGGGTTGAACTCTTGGCACTCAAACAGTCATAAATGAAGGGATGCCACTGGCAAATTACAAGTGTGCCGGTGGAACATTTAGTGTGTCTCTGTGTGCCCTCTGAGAACAATTAACAAAGTTTGTTGTCTGATTTATGTTTGATATCTGAGGTTCTTTGAAAGTTCATCCTCAACAATACCTGTGTGCTTGTGCTGTAACATTTTTTAAAGAAACGTTATAGCTCTATGCATGACTTAAGTATTTTATTAGTTTAGGGGGAGTTTTCAGACTTGTTCCATCTTGTGAAAAGTGGGCAGTCATTTATTTAGGACCAGTAAAGGAATGACACTCACCTACTTAGGAACCTACACTGAATTAACAGCTCATCTCACCCAAAAGTACAATTAGTGACCTCAATGAAGTTAACAATGCTTCTTACTTATCTAAAATGGTTTAAAGATTGGATAGCACAATGGTCATCATGACATTTAAAGTTGATTTAGGCCAGGACATTTCTTGAGGACTCTGCCAGTCTTCTGTGGCCTGGTCCCGGCAAAGCTCCAGCAGTAGCTTCACGTAGATGAGCTGGCAGCTATAAATCAAAGGCTTCTGTTGAATTCCAGGTGTGCACAGGTGCGCCCACAGTGGCCCGTAAAGCGCATGTTAGCTGGGGAAGGCTCGGTTCACAACCATCACACTGCTAGACAGGCGTTGACGTTAAACGATGAATGGTTTGGCAGTGAAAGCGCAGTTTATAGGAAAACATTGCGGGAATCTTAATTAGCCTTTCAATGATAGCCTTTTGGCATTAACAGTTGCTGGCAGACAGCATGATATTAAACCCAAGAACAGCAGTCAAAGTGAGGGTGAGATGCATAGCCAATGTTATGCTGGAAGGTAATATTTTGATCCCTGCACATCTGAAATTAAGCAGCCATGATAACATAATGGGGGGAGACACATTGGCATGATGACAAGAAAAAGCAACTCAGACGAACATTTTCACAGAGAGTTTCTGTTAACTAAATGGCTTCATTGTGAAGGGAAAGTGAAGGCGTAATGAACGGAGGCTACTAGATGTGGAATTTGTCTCCCCTTAATTGTTCTTCTAACACTTCTTGTCTCCTCCATCTACAAGTGTTAAGCTCTCCAACGTCATGCTATTCAGAATGTGGAAAAGAATCAGGAGCCTGAGCCAAAGAGAGTAACATCCAAAAGGTTTTTCAAAACCACACAATATTGTGATTCAGCTCATGGTGACTGGGTGTCGATGTTACTTTAACCAAGGCTGTTTGGCCAGCTGCCTTTTCACGCTGCTGCCTATTGATGAGTTTTCATCCGATTCTCAAAGGAGCGTTTTGTGCCGATTATTCAAGGGGTGATACTAAGATCTTTTCTAACTTTTGGATTGAAATTCCTCTTGACATCATCCTTCACAATGGCAAAGCCTCTCTTTTTGCCATCCCCTTTGCCTTTAGAGGGAACAAAATAAATAGCATCCAAAAGTTAGCTGGATTTTGCATAGTTAACATTTCGCTAATGGGCAGGCCTGCTTCTCAGGGAGACTGGACAGCATTTTTGGGGGCCACAATGGTGTTGTTGTGGTGACGGCGCTGGGAAGTGAATGAAGCAGATGTCAGAGTAATCCATCACCCCTCTTCCTCCACCCCCCCTTCCCCTCTCTATCTGCCCATTGCTGAGACACTCTCTTCACTGCTACTCATCAATTAAAGCCCTAAACCAGCCCTACCATTAACATGCAAGTACTTTCGTTAGCTTCCTCCCTGCCCTGCGGTGATCCATATAGTAAAAACTGTCAAAACCAGTAGTCAACCATAACTTAACAGCAATGGATGTTTTGCCACTTTACTAATTTGAGGGACTGTCAAGCTAGTGATGACTCTGTTTTCATAAGATGAACAATGATTGAACAATGCGGGAAATGTGATGATTCAAAATAGCAGGCCATTTAGTTTGTCAGGTTTATAAAATCTATTTAAGTTGATCCCATAAAATAAATAAAAATATGCCTTGGAAATGTTGTGACCCACTTGGAAGAAAACAAAAACTGGTGCAAGCCAAGGAAACATTTATTAACACTGTTCAAAACATAATGCACAACATTTTTTATCATTTATGATGACACAATCATGAAGTACAATCAATTTGGCAAAACATCTGTTCAAATCACTGATTTTGTAAAATAACTGCATCAACAGGCCGTCCTGTTTTTAGACTCTTGACAAAGCGCCATGCTCAAATTCAGAGGTTCTTTGGTAAAAACCCTCAGTCGTGAATTTTTTTTCTCAGTACCAGAGAGTTTTGTCCCAGGATTATTTCACTAGTTTCCCTTACTGATCCCACATCCAGGACCTTTGTCATGAAAATGCTACTTGAATATTTGAACACCAGTATGATCGTCTTGTGATATGCAAAAACACCACTATGAGTGATACTTCATTGAGATGTACTTTACATAAATTGATCAAGCTCAAGCTGGTACCATGACACAATCACACCGTTTCTAGCTTATCTCTCTAATTTCTGTCCATCCAAAGGACATTGGTAGTGGGTTTTTCCTTTACACAAAAATAAATAAAATACTCATATAAAAATAATCTCTTACAAAATATATGTCAACACAGGGACAATCTGTCTGAACAACCACATTTGCTCACAACACACAAAATACTACTAGTATTAACTACCGTTGCAGAACAGAACAAAACTAGCAGCAAAAAGTGTTATATTACCTATAATATATAACATTAATAGAATTGGTTATCTGATCTCAACATTCCACATCAGTAGCAGGCGGGGCATCTGTATTGAGGCTGTTCCATTCCTAAGTGAATTAAGTACTGATTCTCTTTCTCTGCCAACAGAGCAAATATTAGCCAAAAGCGAGGGGAGCTTGTGGCCTCATTAGCATAAAGCTTTGTGTCAATTGAGGTCATAAAGTTTAAGTCTAAGTGGGTAGAATTTAGTTCCCACGTAAATACGCTTATTTTGAATGGGCTATTCCAATTTGGATCACAAATGTTCTTGTGGACCAATGTTAAAAAAGTATGACACTACTTGTTTATTCACTTTGGAAGGAATAAGCCTTCAAAGGTGATGCAAAAATCCAGTGTGTATTTGTACATAGGAATATATGTGCAAGGGTTAACACTGAAGGAGAGGGGAAATGGAAGCACAAAGACTCACAATGATACATTAAAGACAGTAGAGTCTCCGCTTTCAGAGACTAGTAACTACACCTAGAGTGCAGCGCACTTGTTTTTGTATCGTGCATCGTCGTTTCATCCCTAAGCTAAAGCACATGATGTACAGTGTAAAAGTTGGTCAGTTTTTTTTCTATGCAAAACACACAACATCAAAACAGGAGAAGAGCTAAATCTAAGCTAGTAAACACAATGAGAAAAATCAGTAGTTTCCTTATTAAATAAATTAACATTAGCCATTTTCTCTAAATTAAAAGTTAAATATAATAATCGTTGTGTCCATGTACAGTTTTTAATGTTGTAAAATTTGTAATGCCAATCCCTCAGGCCAAAACGTTCCTCAGAAATGCCTTCCGTACTATCTACGGAGCAGAACACCCTCAATCACACCCCACATCTTTCTCACGGTCCACAGATCAAGCCTTTGCCGGCTACTTCGCTCTGTTGCTCAGTACTGGAACAGAAAGGTGTCTACTGGTACCAACACGAAGCCTTCAGCAGAGCTCTGGAGCAAAGCTGCATGCATTGCATGCAATTACTCCATCTAGACTCCACCAAACCCACGTTTTCCAGTGCAAATGGCTCTTTCCTCTCAATACCTGGAATCCATAGCAGTGGTCATCCAGTTGCGACACTTGTAGACCCTCTACCACACAAGCCACAGGTGTGCATCAATACCCCAGCAATAAATATTTCACTTGCACGTGTACACTTCTGTCCGTTCACTACAGGTGTTGCACTTGACGTAGCAACACCAAAGAAACTTGCAGTTGCACTGCCACACACGTGAGTACTGGTGTGTGTTATATCCTCGGCCGCAGCACATGAGGTCGCAGCCATTGGCTTGCTGCGCAGTCTTGTTGCAGATCCTGCCCTGCGTTCCCATGCTACCCGTCACAGGATCTGCCTCACAATAGTTGGGCGACTTCTCAATGTACACCAAATCCGTCTCCATGGGCTTCCGGTACGAGTAAGGCTTTTTAACCTTCAGAAAGGTAGGTCTCTTGTTCCGACTGGCTCGGACAGGTTCCACATGCACGGCATGGTTATACTTCTCCTTGAGGATGTAACCCAGCTGCCGAAACTTTGGGAGAGTGGTCCAGCAAGTCTTGGTGGTGCAGGATCCAGATACACCATGACATTTACACTCTAAACGCATGTTCTTTTCCAAGATCTAAGGTGGGAGGAAAAATAAACAAGTCAATACCTTTGGGATTATTTCGGCACCTAGGTTCCTTTTAGGAATCTTAGCCTAAGGTAATTATGAAACTAGACTGTTTGATGACTCATTGTTGATTTAGTTAGTCTGACTGCTGACAAATTCGAAGTGTTCAATCATCCGTTACAAAAGATAGAATTACTGATGCTAAGCGGAGAATGTATGAGGAAGGAAAAGATCTTATTTATGAAAAGGTATGTGGAAGTTTTGGTCATAAACCTTTGTTTAAACATTTTGCATATATCTGCATCATCTAATATAAGGCATATTCCAGCAAACCACAATCTGTATAGACTATATACAATACAGTATGGATTAGTAAAATCACCCTCCATAGCATACAGTTGGGTATTTAAAGCACATTTCTGGGAACAGGTTGAGACAAAGGTTTTTTTTTTTTTTTTTAACATTCCGATTTGAAGAATGCAAGGATTGTTAAACTTGCAGTGCTAGACTACCTCATTCCTCTCTGTTCTGTAGAAAGGGCCTGCAAAACACAGCTTGTGTTCACAGGCTCTCTGACTACTTGTAGGAAGCTGTTTCATTTGTGTACACAACACACGCCACAAATTGTTGCAAGGGGCAAACTATCAGAGGTTGTCTGTAGGAGTCTCTTGTCTTGTATAAGCAATAGAGCGGAATCTGCACAGGATATGATATAAACACTGACTGAATGATGATCGCAGAGTTCCTACAACAATCAGCCTGTGTGTAGTGTACACAGATAAAGCTCAGGAGTCAGGTTTCAGGTGCCTGTGTGCTTCCCCTGGTTATACGTACACACGTCAAGCCCCACAGGTAAAAACACAACATTTTGAGCAGCAGTGTGACCGAGATAGGCTGAGATCTTTTCCTGACCTGTAGTTTTTTTTTCATGTAAACAAATGCTAAATATTAAAGCACTGCACTGCAGCAAAATATCGCACAGAAAAAAAAACATAGGTTAGCTCAGAATAGATGAATGAATGGGCAAACGTAAGCAGAACTCAGTGAAGCAGAGTGCCTGTTTAGATATGAAAGATATCCGAGAGGTCTGATTGGCATCAGTGGATTGCCTGTTCGAGGTGGCGTAATCTTTGGTGTGGTCGGTTAATGTGTCTTTTCTCTCCCTTTCTTTCTCTTCCTTTCACTCTTTTTCACTTTTGCTGTGGGTGGGAGAGGCTTTACCTTGCTTTTTAATAATTTTTTTCTGTCTCTCAGACTTTCTGGAGTCTTTTTGGCAATTGTCTGCAATCTAGGATGCATATCAGGCTTAGTGTGCTCATGCTGCTGATTCCTGATAAACAGCAAGTCTCCGGAAAAGTTTACAAAGGAAAGATCCATGTGTTTTAAGAGAGGCCACACCCCTTGCGTTTTCACTGAGGCACTGCATTGCAATCCATTAACCAATCCAAATAATGGGTGTGGCATGTTGATGCCACAACCCTACTTTCATTGAGAACTGCTCAATGAAAAGCAGAAAATTGCATCTGAGCTGTGAGCTCACAATGAATTTGTGAATTGACAAGCACTGGACTGAATGTACTTGCTATAAAGAGAGCCTTGGTGCATGTGAGGCAACAGATACCAGAACATATTTTTATGGAAAAACATTACACAAGGTTACTGGTCAGGCTTAGGGGTTTAAAGCCCCAAAAGAAGCTCTGTCCAGAGTGCTGAAATATCACACTCTCCAGATTGGCACTGAATGACGAAAAGCTTATGAAGGTCAGTCAAACTGCCTGGGCATTCTGGGTATGTGTTTTGACGTTATATTTTCAATTACACACCAAATCTTTTTGACTTACGTGAGTGTAAAATCCCACAGTTTCTTGAATGTCTTACCAGCTTAACCTCTCTAGTGAATCACATCTCCTTTACCATTTCTGAATCGCATAAAAGGCACAATTACAGTTTTGCCATTATCACAAATAGCTGGTTATGTGCGTGTCAAAACTGAAGTTGCATTGCTATTCCTAGCTATTGCTAATCTACAACCCACTCCTAATCAGAGCAAATTCAAGTAAAAGAGCCTAGTAGGACTTACAAGAATGTAAACCAAACAATGTTTTTATGCATGTCTTACACATACCTTGCGTCCCACTTCGTTGTTATGGAGGTTCATGAGTGTCCTGGCATTCTGCTTGATCTCCCGTGCGTCGACGAACACCTTTGAGAAGCTCAGACCGTAGCGAATATCAGCCGAGCATCCTCCCCACTTCCAGCCTTCCTCTTGGTTGTAGAAGCCCTGCTTCTCCTTGTCACAGCCACAGCCGCTCAGCGTACCTTGCGTGCAGGCCGCCGTGATGGCATGGGCGACCCCGGCAGCGATGATGGCGTAAGTGAAGGCTGCCTCTTTACTGCCTGGAACCAAAAGAACATTCTATGTCAAAATTGCTGACAAGAAGATCCAGTTATAGGCAGTTTTAAATCCCCCTACATACCTGACATATCTTGACACTCAAAGCAATAATGAAATGTGTTGGTTGAGTCAAGTGAAGTTCATTTATCATACACACTTCACATTGATTAACAGAATGGCCTCGGGAAGATGGTGTGGGAAAAGTGTGGTAGGCTTATAAAAAAAATGATCTAGAGTCCAACATAGGCAAAACAAACACAGATCACATACCTGTGATTACTCAACACACAAATAATTGTCCTTCAGTTGTCATAGAGAGGAAACAGAAAGACAAATAACTGTTTGCACACAGATGAGCAAAGGAAGGAACAGTCCATCTCTTTAATAAGCACAAATGACAAGGGTTTATTTCAGAGACAATAGAATGGTAGAGATAGAGGGTATGTGTTTTGACTCTAGCCTGGCCACTGTCCCAGCTTCCGTCAGAACGAGGGATCCACCCTGTGGAGATGAACTCCTCAGGCATGCAGTGCCTCCCTGGCCAGAGCACTGCTATAATTGATTGCCACTGTTAAACAGGGCACTTCCAGGTTAACAGTGTATTTCATTTATAAGGACAAAGATAGGTCTGAAAATTCTGCGAAGAGTTATTTCAAGGACTTTTTTGGTAAGGTGACAGCAAGCTAAGAACTCTTAACCAAATTCCAATTTTTCAAATGGACACTTCCACCATTCCTTTTTCTTCTTTCTCATTATTATTATTATTTTAATATTTTCTTTGGCAGTGTTTTAATGCTGCCAACAAAGCACTGTAATACATTTGAAAGCTATGCAAGTTGCTTCGGATAAAAGTGTTCCCAAATATAAAAATAAAAAATAAGAGTCCTAGCTACATGGGAAAAAATTAAGATGCATTCGCTGTTGCTCACTTATGTTAACATTCCCGGAAATGTACATATCCTTTTCTGGATTAATGAGTCATCATGTATTGACTGTCCTAAGAATCATTTACACACCTGGAACCAAAGAATCACTTAAAAAGTTAACCTCTTTAGGCCTCATAAAGAGTGATGTCATGAGTTATTGCAATTAATATCTTTGCTATCTTTTGATCATTTCACGGCAAGAAGTGAAAAAAACACACAAATATGACTGTTAACAGACCGGCTCAGCAATTCAGGAATTTTCACCTTCAAGCGATCAAGAAACTTCAGTGGTTTCCTGAAACTCACTAACATTGGTATGTGTTGACCTGCTGATGATAAACATCTTGGAACTCTGCCCATGCAATTTAACAAAGGCCAGTTTGGGGCATCAATTATGTGGAGATTTTTATGAGTTGTTTGGGCTTGTCGCCAGGGGAGAAGGGATGTATCCTGAGGAAAGGAAAAAGAAGACTGTATTGACGCGAAATCTTAAAATTCTCATCAATACTAGAGTAGAATGCTCCTTGTCTTTGTATATCACTCGAACTGTGTTTACTCAAATCAAGATATTCCGAACACAAACACAGCTGATAAGACACCCATAAAACATGAGTGTTATGACATGAGTGTCATTTATTTTCGAGAGAAATCTGAAGCAGTGGCATCGCATGATTCTGTGCGAGACGTCTCTTGCCAAAACTGTAAATGCAAGAGGTTAATTTATAAACCTCATACAATGTACTTGTCTGGACTTGAGGCATTAATGCTGTTGGAGGAAAACTATTTTTGAGCATACCAGAGGGTGGTTAAGTCAGAGAAGATTTAGGAGGGTTGCGCTCAAGCAACATAAAGTAACACGAGCACAAAGATGGTACGCCTTTCGCATATCTGTCCAACTGCTGATTTCCAGCAAGCTATATTTCAATCGCAACTTCATTCATATATACGATAAAAAGGTGAACGGGTCCACCGGTACTGGAGAAGGCAAAATGTGCACCTAAAAGAGGAATCTATGGCCGTGTGTGCCAAATGTGGACCTTGGTACCAGGCCCTGAAAGTTATTGCACATTACTCAATTTTTTTTTTTTTTTTTTTTTTTNAAGCCCCTCCCCAAACGATTAACTACTCTTTTCACATCTCCTAGATTCTGCTACTATGAGCATGACTGGTCATACACCCACTGAAACCAATCATTTTTGAACGGTTGTCCGCTATATTTAATCCTCCCTATACTGACAGTAGACAAAAAGAGTCTGGGTAAATAAAGCAGTTGGGCCGTTTCAGAAATGGAGACCACGGTTTGTCACTCTAGGTCAGCGTCAGCTCTGAAGCGCTTAGATGAGAGGGCACACAACACAAGACCTAAAGCAGCTGTCCAAGCAGACAGCATTAAATAATATAATCAGCACCCACAACAAATCCAGGCTGCCATTCAAGTGTAAACGGCTGAGTGTGTGCAGCTCCAGAATGAGATGGAAAGAGACGAAAACCTTTTTTTTTTTCTGGAGGCGCTTGTCTTTGATGCAAAGGGATAAAATACAGCTTCACCTTCAGCGATAGATACAAGTCTCTACAGATCTAAGCTTTTCCCCTGGGCCTCAACCACACCATCGCAACACTGACTGGATCGTAAGAGCGTGCAGCAAAAAGGAAAGAGGAGAAATTATATTAAATATTATCTTGGAGTTTATTTCCGATATTTGAGCATTGAAATTCCCTTCAGCCATCTTCCACAGGAAAAAACATGCAATAATGCAAACTCCTCTTTGCTAGCAGCCAACGAGGGTTTGAAACTAAAGCAAAGTCCTTCACGCCACCATTCATCAAAGTGTCGTAGGCTCAATAGCACTGAAGGACCCCTTAACAGGCCAAAGTTTGCCTTAGGAAAATGGATAACATTACCCCCAAGTGAAAAACTTGCTTAATTACTTTTGCTTTGTCTCTCTAAGGTGACATATTGTTACATTTCTTCACAATACTGTACTTTCTTTTGGTCCTACCATTCAACCACTGTAACTTATACCCGTGGTAAAGTGAAAACCCTGACTGCCAAATCATTCAAATCTACAGATAAGACAGGACGACTAGAAAAAGAATTCTTTTGAGAGGGTGGACTGTTGAGAGGGCTATAAATCCAGCCGCGTTGGCACTTGCTCCATGAATGCAGCTGAAACCTACCTGAGATTGTGAGACACTAAATGTTAGCCTGACATCCAATGACAAATCATTTCAAATGCGATGTCAAAGTGACAGAAACAGGACACAATATAGTGTCATTCCAGGACCTAAGTCTATCCATAATTTGTCTCTTTTTATGAAGAAAACATATATTTGTAATAATATTAAACAAAGTAAGAGTGTTCTAGCAGTTGAATAAGAGTGACCTCTGATTTCACCATTAAATATCACAAAGACTGTCAATGTTTCAGCAAAACTAAAATCTAAAGGTTTCCTCATCCACACGTTTAACCTAAAAACAGCTTTATTTGGGCTTTGATGCTCTTAAAAGGGCTTAAAATAAAATGATTTGGTCAAATAACATTCTTTGTGCTTTTCGGTTTTGCCTGCAATAGGAGGCCGCTAGTTTAAAAATATCAACATTTCATTTTTGAATACTGTAAAAATATAAATGTAATAATTTGGTAACATACCCACTTTCAACTCTTTTCCAAAGACAGTTCTTTCCCCGAGGGCCGAGCAGTTCCACCTTCCATTTTTGAATTGAAACTGACACTCATTGATTCCCATTTGTGCTCCTTCTCCAATGACAATGATAGCGTCAGGCCGGCTTTGACAGATAGTCCTTTGACGAGGGGCCAAACCAGGAATTTTGTTACAGATAATACTTGCTCCCAACGCAACCACGGAGGAAAAGCCCCTGTAAAGTTTAGAAATAAGGGTTTATATTTATACAGAAAAATATTAGGAATCATCGGCCATGACTAAAAGATCATTCACAATACAGTACATGGATGGTAACAAAACTGAGCACTAAAGCACTTTGGGTGACAGTTAAACTATCATATGGATGTTAATATTTGAGTATTATAATTCATAGCATCATTAAATATTGTTCTATAGGAAAAACAAAAGATAATTTCATGGCACACAGGCCTATATGAGACAATGGCATATGTTTGAGATGATAAAAAGTAGAAATCCTTTTAAAATCTAGTTCCAAGTTCTTAAAAATTTCATCTTTTTACTTATGTTGGTTTCATGCATTTTCTACAAAAATCAAGCAGTATATCCATCAAGTAAATTACTTTCTTAACACCTTCAAAACATGTGATTTAAAACTTTTATTTAAAAAAATAAAATAGACCTATTTGTCAAAAAAGAGTCATATATATGAAGTTTTCATAGAGTTACACTACTGGACATGAACAAAAACATTCATAAAAATGTAATTTAATGATCTTAACAAAACAAGGGTGTTCTAAAGGGGTCCTCTGTGTTCATTTTTATTTAATTTATTTTTTTCTCATGCAACAACATAGTCTTAACGTTTGGTTAGGCCACACTGACTTGACAAAATTTAGAAAAAATAAGTGAATTAAAAAAATGTTCATCATACAACTATTTTTGTACGAATTTAATAAATACGGACAATAAACGTCACAGATATTTCGGATACATAGAACAAACAAAGTTCCACTGTTCATGTTTCTTTGACTGTACATTCAAACAACTTTATCAAATGCAAGTGTCATGGCAGTAAACAGACAACGTGCTCGCAATAATTAAATTCTCATCAATATTATATGGATTATATAAATGTGGCAGTGCGAAATACATTACAGGTTAAAACAGGTAAACAAATTCCATTTCACCCTACTTACCCAATCTTCAAATATATAATCCCCAAACAGAGGAAAATGTGAAAAATCCAGCGGCGTGTTTTCCTGCTCATGTTCAGCCTGTACTTTGTTAATAGACTGTGAAGTGATAGTAGTCTCCTAACCGGTGGACAAGAGGTTTTATCACAAGCAAAGCAAGTCCTTGGAGGGATGCAAAACTCCGAGAGAACTTGTCGTGAACACCTGAGCTGATATCCTTCGGGACGCGTTGAGATGAATGTTATTCTGCATATGTACGACTTCTGAATCACTTTTACGCGTCTCGATTTACTAGAACAGACTACCCGCTTTTACATTCACAGCACCCTTTCCAGCAGATCCTTTATCTGTTAAATCTATCAGGATGTGTACTGAAGGAAATTCAACTTTCCGATATTCCTTTTATACGTCTGTGCGCTCCTGAAGCCGAGCAGCAGGTTGATAACGCGACTAATGACTTCAAAACACACCGCAAACACGCGCGTTCAACCAAACTATACAAGTATGCATTGAAGTAGGCTACAGTACGTATTGAGGTAAAAATCTGATTTGAGATACGACAACCCAGTAATCAACGACAGATGTGTCACTTGGATTTATATATATCGCGCTATAATACCATAATAACCAATCTGAGTAAGAAATGAATATTCTCTATGCGCTTCTTGGCGAAGATCATATCGCAGTAACTCCAGCTTCTTAAACAGAGCTTTTATCTATTTTCCTGCACCCGTTTGCTCCTCCCATGAGAAAAGAAAACTTGTTCGACTTTAGATTTCCCCCTCACCCACCTCAAGCCCTTAATTGCGAGGTGAGAGATGTTCATCTATCCACCTTCCAAAAAAACAAATCAAAGAACCACGAGTCCTCCGCGTGACCAAGAACAGTATATTAAATAATGAAACAAACTTTTAAACTAGTTTAAACTTGTGTTCTTTAATGAAAGGCTAATTCGTTCCAATTCAATTAATAACAATAGATGCAAAGTTAGATGGAATGGAAGTGTATATTAAGTGTTCCAAGGAAAGGGTCCCTAATTCTGAAAATTTGTGTAAGGCTTGCCTTTCCACATCAACAAATCCAGTTATTACGATCATAATCTCTTTAAAATAAAGAACAAATCAATAAATTAGAAGCGTCTCTTTATCAAATTGCCTTATTTAGTTTGGTTTCCCTGTTGAAAAAACCAGCATATGCTGGTAAGGTATGTTTTGAAGCTGGTATGCTGGTTTGAGCTGGTTTATGCTGGTCCATGTTGGTCCTAAACTGGTCCAGGACCAGCATACCAGCTTCAAAACATACTTTAACCAGCATATGCTGTTTTTTTTCAGCAGGGTTGCCAGACACGATCTGAAAGTCAACCGTTATGATTTTTGATAGGAAACAAAAACAACTGATTTGATATTGAAAACTGGATATTTGTAGGTGTGCATCATTAAATTCTCTTCCTAATAGCACGAGGTTAGAAGGCTAGTGGCTAAATGAACTATCGACCCTGTTACGCAAGGCAGTATCCCAACATATATAAACAAGTATAGCTTGAGAAGTCGTGTGATTTATAAATACATCAAGAGTTTATCTGACAAATGAAAAAAAAGGCACGCATTTTGTGGAATGAACCAGAAAATACAAATCAAAGTGCTTGATTATTTGTGCAAATGATTTATGTCTATTTTATTTTAACATCGACACAATTCACATTCCTTGATGTTTGAGCAACAAACTTTTAAAAGTCCAAATATGACGCACACACTCACTCACACACATATCAGACCCATTATTAAGCGGTTCATTATTTCACAAATTATCTGCTACTGGTACATTTTCCAAAGATCCACGTGAAGAGATGCAAGTCTCGAGCTCAAACGACGATTAAAATATTGCTAGTTGCTAAGCAACCATCCATCCCAAAATGATCCACAATGCGATTACAGATCCTTCATACAGTTTGGTTAATTTATACCATATGAATATAAATTATAGTGGCATAATAACAGGCAATATAAGCAATAGAAATCCAGCATATGCTGGATTACAAATTAAAGACACCCTCTTACTCT
The DNA here is from genome assembly GCA_003731715.1 of Anabarilius grahami. NCBI lineage: Eukaryota > Metazoa > Chordata > Actinopteri > Cypriniformes > Xenocyprididae > Anabarilius > Anabarilius grahami. The sequence continues at coordinate 1,605,967 of RJVU01075544.1, forward strand.
GAACCAGGGGCAGATCATTCGGGACATACAGCATCTATCATCCTGTTAGATTCAGCCATGTGTTCAATATATATATATAGATAATACAAGAGCGCCATCTCCAGGATGAATGTATGATGCTGCGGCGACGACAATAATAACCTCTTATTATATATCAAACACTGTTTCTATTAATCCAGGATTGTCTTCCACTCTTATCTTGGAAATATTTTTCTTTGTCTGTTAAAAATAGGCATTACATAAATATCAGTTTTAATCAATGACAAACACTGATAAATCTGCAAATACTTTTATTGCATTGGTAAAACAACGTTACATTAGAAACAAGAAAAATGCTTTTATTAAAAACAAAAAAAACACTACATCACGTTTTCTAACATAATTAGATGTTAATTTGGTGTATTTCTGCCCCTCAGGGAAGGCAATAGATTGTATAGTTATCTTCTACACAGGATAAAATCACTACCCTACAACTATACAATCTACTACCTCACACTGCACAAGCATTTTCATCTAAATAACGCAACAAAACGAATACCACTACACACAAATTATTATTTTAACAATAAAACAAAATGTATATATTTCAGCTAGCCAACCGACACATACCGTGACAATGCTATCATTGATATTAATCATCAGGAAATGTAGGATGAAACTCCGTAGGTAGCTCCGTTTTCACTTTGAGAAAGACAGTAGGCTGTATAGTTATCTCCCAGTGTGGGTGTGACCCTAAAACTATACAACCTACTACCTCATCCCACGGTGCACATATCGCCTTCTTTCCACCTGGAAATTAAGTAATGCAACTGGATAGTGACACAACTAATCTGATGTTTTCCCAAGTCCTTTTTTGCCCGCCATGTTAGGATTCTCGTCTCGGCATCTACCACATTTCCAAACGCAGTCATTCTGTGGATGGGAAAAAGGTTAGTGAAATAAGGTTCATCAATCTGCTGACAAAATAAACCGACTGTTCAAAACTCAAAATAGTCGCTGCTCTCATTGCACAACATTATAAGTTACTGTGAAAGAACGCATTACGAAAAAAAGACCCCAATCGGGCATCTGTAGGACTACAAAATGCTCCCTCAGACTGCATCAGACACCACGGGTAATGCAGCAAAATGGAGGGGCTGGCCAAGTTACTGGCACCCTCTCGGCACCGGGAAGCCATGTTGACATTGTGTGTGACTTGGCTACGTACGAACATCTCAGTCAAGATTAAATGCCGCCACATTCAGACTTGGGCCCAGTTTGGCTCTGGGATAGATGTCGTCAGTAACAGCAGGCAAGCAAGAGGGAATCAAAGCACTCAAAGCCTTATCTTGTTTTCAGCCATCTTGTTGGTAGCTCATTCTAAATACAATTTCGTGTTTCGGAACTATCTACAAAAATTCTGATCCTTTTTCATAAAGCAATGCATTGAGTTTATAACGTGTTAACTATGATAAACATGCACATACCACATGTGAACAGTAACTGTAATAATAACAAAATATTACAGTCACAAAAATAATGAACCGTTTCCTTAGGGATGTCGTTTTGGCAATGACTGACGATCTTTTCGTTCTGATTTGTTACCCAATTGAGTGATTTGTTCACAAACTGGACAAAATATTGCATTCTATTATCATTTTCGCATGCTCGCTTTCGCAACTCGATATCAATATTCTAACTTTCTATTTATAATATTGTGTATATTATACCATGGAGCTGCAGATTCAGCTGCAGTGCAGTACATCTCCTGAATGCATGAAACACTGATATAATGACAACTTGACATTAAGCAGTTTGTACTGCAATGAGAGAAGATTATTCAGACAGGAAACAGGATTTTTCTTCCCCCCAAAACACTGTCAAAGTAGAAAGACAGTGGCAAAAGAATTATTCAGAGGATCTGGCTGGGAAACCATTAAATTTGCCCACTTGGCATTTGGCAACATAAGCCTAACTTACATTTTGGCAGTTCTGCATGTTTTCAATAATGCTGCATATTCATCTTTGAAAGGAAACAGTTCTGAGGACACCAGTGAATGTGGTACTAGTTCTTGAAGAGGTCCAAAAATTTAAATTCTGTCATCATTTACTTGCCTTAATCTCGCCTTTCATTTTTTCATTCATTCTTTATTTTTAAAAGGTGCAATATGTAATATTTTTGAGCGTGGAATCTTGGGACATGTGGTCTTCACATCACAGCCGGTTGAAAACAATTGGGATAGGACTCGGGAAGAAATCATGTTCATGGATGCGATTACTAACGTCACTGTAGTATGAAGCAGAGCAGGACCGAGTGTTGTGGGAGCTGAACGAGGCCGCTGGAGCGATTGCGCAACACACGGCGTGAGCAGCGGAACTTTTATCATGCCACAGACGCCGGCGCCGCTTCCGCTTTTCCGGTCATGAGTATGAAGTAACGCAGCTCTGTTTATCATATTAGATACATTTGAGTGTGTTGAAAATTTTATAACGTTACTCTGTGCGTTCGCTCGGCGGCTGCTGTGAGACACTTGTTGCACACTGCAGTAAGCTAGATCGATTTTAAAATATCATATTAAATGCTGGATGGTTTGTGTTGATAAATGGCATGCAATTAATTTTAAAACGTATTGTATGATGGAGAAAATTCTGTATTACTGTTACTAAAAATAAAGCTGCTGATTATGCTATGTAAGCTACTTCACAAAATAGTGTTTTTCTCTGAGGCATGGTAAAGCATGGTACTCGCTAAAAATCAAGAAAATTAGATTTAAACAATAAGTCTAAACGTGCTGAGCTATATAACAATAATTAGTTTTCTGTCTATAAATATATCAAAACAGTTGTTCCCTTGCCTATTAAAACATGTAAATATTAAAGTGTCTTTGGTGTTTCCATGGTTTCTACAAAATAAAATAGAAACCGAGGGTAACGCGGGTATGACGCAATTGACAGGCGACTCCTCACACGTCCCGGAGCCTTGGTTAAAATTGCAATTTTCTCACAATTTACAAATAGTTGTAAACATTTGGGATATTGTAAATACTCAAGTGAACAAAATATATAACACTGGTCTAGTGGTTTTTGGATATTTTACTGCAAAATTCTTATATATTGCACCTTTAACCAGGTTAAAAAACTCATTGAGATTCAAATCTTTTACATGAGTGACCTGGCCAAGAAAGCAGCAACAATAACATACAAATACACATCAAGACAGAAAAATACAATCAAGGATCACAACAGCAATTTACCAAAGGATAAAACACAATCTGTTAAAAGTAACTTAAACTCATTTAGTGATGGAAGCATAGTCAGCTTTAAGATGTTTTGCAAATTATTCCAAGCAGCAGTAGCTTTATATTTAAAGCCTTTTTTTCCTAGCTGTTTGAACTCAAGGAACTTTAAGATATAACAAATAGTTTGAATGAAGATTGTAGCAGACATTTGTATTAGAAAAGCTTGTTCATTTTCAAAACACAAATGAAGATATTTTTATGAAATCTGAGAGATATCTGTCCCTCCATTGACAGTGCAACTACCACTTTGACAATTTAAAACGTTCATAAAGAGATTGTAAAATAAATCAATATGAATTGAGCGGTTTAGTCCAAATATTAGGTCGATTTATATGATGAACAGATTAATTTAGGCTTTTATTCACATATAACCATTGATCAGCGAACATAAACAGAAGCTCAACTGTACTTGCTTGACACGAGAGAAATCTCATTGGTTCTTGCAGAGGCTCAAATGTAGTACGTGACATGAGAATGAACCTCACTGGTTCTCTAGCGTCAAGCAAGCATGACTGAGCTTCCGTTTACCATATCCGATGTGTGCGGTGATCGATGTTTATATGTGATTAAAAGCCTAAATTCAATCATCATATAAAGCAATCGTTTCTCTTCCGATAATTTACAATCTCTTTATGAACTTTTTGCAGCATCAAAGTGGTAGTTGCACGGTCTGTCAATGGAGGGACAGAAATCTCCCAGCCTTCATTAAAATAATTTGTGTTTTGAAGATGAACAAAAGTCTTACGGGTTTGAAAAGACATAAGAGTGAGTAATTGATGACAATGTTTATTTTTGTGTGAACAAACCCTTTATCTCCACTTAGCAAAAGAAAAAAAAAGAAAAGTGCTAATGAATTATAGCCGAAATGTCACTGTTGCACAAGGCACAAGCTGCCTGTCAAATTGCTTTAGAAATCACACCTCACGTCTTGCACCGAGTCTGTAAGTAACAGACACAACCTGATTTAGTACTGAACAAGTCCAGATATCTTTAACTTTAAATAAAAAACGTAGATTGCTGGACAGTGAGATTCTTCATCCACAATTATAATTAAGAGACTCTTCTGCGCTGCCAACACGTTAACGTTATATTACACAGAGACAATTCGAAGACAGTCACTCATATCAATTATTTTCTATTATAATGGTGGACTCTTTAGTCTCGTAGTTTGTCCTCTCAAACTCTTTGTATGTTGCTCAAATTTCCCTCGCTTGATTCATAAAAAATGGCGGTCTACAGTGGCTAGCCTGCTAATACATCTACACACCAAATGAACGACCCCTGGAAAAAGAAGAAACTCCAGGGCATTTTTGACATACACGACACTATAAAATTCTTCAGAGCACCGCTTGTGAAATATATCAGCTCTATTCAAAAAGCATGCTAGGGTAAGTGTCCCTCACAAACTAGCCAGCAAGCTAGTTTACACATCGCTCTTAAATAATGTAGGAAGCAATGGAAACTTCTTGTAAAGTTTATCGGAGGTAAGAAAAAATACAGATACCCGCGATAAAACCGACACGGTTTCCTTGGTAACAAGAGAGGACTGTTTTTACATACAAACGCTCTGTCATACCTTCAGTGTGTCCTCAATGGAAGCTGAAGGCTAGTTGGCTAGTTGGCTAATAGCGATGAACACCCGCGGTCAGCGACTGTGCTGAAACTCCAGGACCCGGATGAACGCGTAGAGGACTGACAGAGGGGACCTCCCTCTTAGCTCGCGCACTCCGGTTTATGAGGGAGTTACTGATATATTTTTTTTAAATACATAAAAAAATAAAAATGTTAAGACATACAGTGTTTTTGTTTTACATACATGTATTTTTTTATATATTTACATAAAATTTGAAATATTTATTTGTTTATTTATCGCACTCAACGTATGATTGATTCTGCATTTAGCCCTTTAGCCCGCTTTAGCCTCAGTGGCTACTGCAACTTCCGGTGCATCGCAGTGTGAGCACAAAATTAAACAAAGCAATACTGACACGATCCAACTTCATACTAAAGGTATTTAAATCTTCTGGAACTCATTACTAACATGTTATGTTTTAATATAATATACTAAATATTTACCATAGTTAGAAACATAAATGTAATATACCATATTATAAGATAATTAATTGTGTTCGACAGTTACTACCACATAAGAATAGAATAGAATAGAATAGAATAGAATAGAATAGAATAGAATAGAAGAAACAGGTAGGCACTTGGCGTGCATCCATTGATGCCCAAAAACCCATTCATTGGCAATTTTTTTAATGTGAAGTTGCTGAATTTACCAACCACCAGGTGGGGCTGTTGATCTGCATTTACAAAGTCTTGCTTGAACCACGAAGCTTCTCATCATGAGTAAATCATTCCTTTTTTTAACACTAATAATATCTATTACTCATCAGCTGGATTAAAAAACACTCACCATTGATTTAACCAATCAGCAACACACTGAATCGCACTAAACAGTTTAAATAAAATAGTAAATTAAACCTTAGGCCTATATTTATAATATCGTGCCTTTTTTAAGCAAACAGCATTGAAAGCTGAGCTAAGATCCAGGAAAACAAGAGTGTGCTACAGCCTAGCCTTTATCTATGTGTATACAACCATTCATATTAATATCGAAGTATACACTTCAATAAATTTAAACACAGATGGGCGATTCCGTGTAAACTCAACCTGAGGTCCCAGACAACAACAAAAAAAAAGATTTTGATCTTCTTCTTTTTTTTCTGCTGACAGAAATACATAAATGAAGAAGGAAGCCAAAATATTATATGTAAAAATTACTCAAAGATTTCAAATTTACAGATTTAACTAATAGACCAATCTCTGTGTAAAAATAAAATAATGATGCTGGCATCTTTCTAAAGCCATTCTTTTTCAACCCTTGTAAATTGGCTCCAAATCTCAGGTGAAAATTGTCATTTTGACCCCCCTCTACAAAATACTGGATTACTCAGTAAATATACATCTGTGACATTTAATATTTTGGCTTTCATCATACGTATGTTTGTCTTTCTTTTTAGACAAAAAAAAAAAGAACAAAATAAAAATTTTGAGCCAGGGAAGTTTCTGAGATTGGTTGATTTGACATGGAATGACCCAGATATGATTTGAGATTTTTTTTAAAAGGTCTAAGACTATTCAGCCCTGTTTAGGTATAATCAGCATATTGGAGTTAAATGAACATGTTGGAGCATACTTAGTAATTCGACTGATAGGGTAGTATGTATAATCAATAATGTATACACATTTATATCTATAAGAGGATCTTAAAGTATTCTGAACATATTTTAAGTAGAGGCTTTACCTTTGTTTTACACCTAGTACTGTCGTGACCTATGAAACTCTGGTTAAAGTGCTAAGAGCAAATGCTTTAGTTTTAATATTCACCCGAGATGCTACGTACATCATCTCTGAAGACAAAGTGTTCTCAGCACAAACATAAATTCAGATTTATCTTCATGTTTGGCATATCTTTCAATTAGAAAATAAAGCACCATTTATCACACTCTGCTGGATTTATGCATGGAAAATTACTTTCTGACCTTAGCAGAACATGAGGCAGGGAAAAGGGCGCTCTTTTACGCAACTTGAGTTTGTTTGATGCACTTCTGGCAATAATTACAGCTGCAGGGCAGCTCCAGAACAGCCTGAATGAAAAGATCCAGACACACAAGACAAGACAGAGTCTTATAAAAAGCATTCTGTATTTCAAACATGCCAAGTACTTCTAAAACGTCATGTGTTATCTTGCCTTATTCAAAAGCTGGCGTTGGTTGCAAAGCAACATTTCAAAAACTTCAGTAGGAAACAAAACTATTAGAATTTTTATTTGCTGCATTAGCTGACCCAGACAACCCCATTCTAATTGCAGTGGTGAGGGTTTCTTTCCTGAAATAATGATTCAAAACACATAAAAATGAACGATTTATTTAATAGTGTAATAAAGAAACTTAATGGAGGCAAAGTTGAATTAGTATGTTAATAAGACACTGTGCCAAAGATAACATTGAGATCTTTATTTTATAGACTTGAATGAAAATGTAATAAATAAAAAATATATAGTTCTTAGGAAAAATCCACAATAATCTGTCTTTAGGAATCAGACAAGAATTATCGGACTTACAATTCTTCCATGGACATGAATGAATAAACATGTATTCTGCTGGCTACATGATATTTACTTAAAAAAGTACAAGTAACAAGACAATCATAGCATTTTAGATGACAAATGAGGTCAGTTTTAACACCACAGTGTTATCTAGTACTTAAACACCACATGACAAACACATTAGTACATATTCCTTTTGATTTTTTTTGTTCTAAGTTCATTAAAATAAGCAGCTTAGTTATAAATAATGCCAATAAAAGTTAAAGAGCATCCTGCAAAAGCCTGTCTACAGGGCAGTATTTTTCAAAAGTGTGATCAAGGCCATGCTGAGCCACTGAATGCATTGCAAGCATTGAAACTGAATGCTTTCATTCATAATGCAACAGTTTATATTATAAACTGTTGCATTATGAATGAAAGCATTCAGTTGTCCTCTATTGTACCTTAAATACAAACCTTTAAAATCACAAAGGCAAAAATCAGCAAAATCTGGCAATTTGCTTCATTCAATAAAAGTATTAAAGACTGTGTCATAAAATGAGACATGTTGCACAGTGATATTATTTTGGTTTAGTCAATAATGAGGTACATCTAACATCTATCTATTCAAACAGTATTATATGACAAAACACATTTTCATGAGAATTCTCAGTTCGTTAGAGCCAAACAAAAACGTAAAAATAAATACATGACATACTTATTAATAAATAGTTCCCTCAGTTAGCTAATAAATATTGTGTACCAAAAAATAAACTATTAAGGAACAAAATTAGAAAAATAGCCTAACAAAACCTTGTGGCACATACATGTATGGCAGTAATTATTGTTCTCTCACAAATAAAATATGTTAAAATACATTATTTGAATGAGTAATCATGGCAAAGACACCACTGAAAACAGAAAAAAAACACTAAACCTGTTTGTTTGTGCCTGTGTTTGTTTCTTTTTCGTTTAAAATGACAGTGCAGACTCCAGATTTCAGTTTCCACATCCAGTGTCTCACCATCTTGATCAGGGTAAGCTGGTACAGTGGCAGGTCAGCTCAAGCTCTTCCATTGCTTTTGTCCTCATATCATTGAGGACGGGGATCATGACGTCTTTCAGAGTCTTATAGATTAACTGCCCATTCTCTGAATCTGAGGAAATCTGGATTAGACAAAGAGTAGATTCACATAATTAGGATAAACAAATCTAAAAAGTTCCACAAATCTTACTAGGTGAAAAAAAACACATCTTCACTTAAATTCCACCAGTAGTCTGTTGTGAAGCTATTTCGTGGCCATGACTTACCCAAGTAAATGCTTTGATTGTGCGTTCAAAAAAGGCATTCTCAACCTCCTCTGGTATTTTAAGCAAATGAGCAGCGCAATCAAGAATACACAGAAGAGTTTGTTTTTGTCCCTAAATTACAAAGACAAACAGATGTTTTAGAGTACACATAATCCATTTAGACAGTGGAAAAACAATCACATTTGTAATGAAATATACTCTAAAGCACTGGTTCCCAATCAGGGGACTGGAGCCCACTAGGGGGCCTCTGCAAACCTCCCAATAAGTTTTAAAATAATTTTAATTTAGTTATATTAAAACTAGGGGTATTGTTCTCGCTTTGGGTGTGAGAGGTCCCAGGTTCAAATCCCGGACGAGCCCCCATTAATGTTACGACCCTTCTTTGGCTATTTAAGGTCTAGGGAGTAAGAAGAGGAACATTAGGCCAGTCGTAACTATTGTAACCATTAAAACACTGGGAAAAAGAGAAGCAGGAAACTGTGAGAACATCTTAAAGTTGCAATGAACACACATCGGATTATCAAAAAAGAAAAAAAGGGAACTTGGTTCTGTTCATTGGCTGTTGATTAGATTTTGACATGCGGGCGTTGCACTCAAAAGTGACGGCAGTTGAATGTGAATTTGCAGAGGTGGGGTTTAACCGAAGTCCCTTTCAAGGAAAGTCTGTTTACTCGGCGGCCATATTTGCAACCCCTTCGGGCAGCTATTTAGGGCATCCAAGACCAAGTCCTATCTGTTTGAATGGGGGAATCGTAAAATCTCAAAAACTGCTTTGCGAATTCACAATTAAATAACATATTTCAAATCAGCAACAAAATCTGACATGAACTGTCCCATACATGTTGTTTCTTATGCTCAATTAACATTAAAAAAGCATATTTTTCAGGCTAGACGAGCCAATGCGCATGTGCAGTCCTAAGCGCGAGTCTCAGGGTTTCTGTGGGAACCGGATCCTCTAACTGCAGCGACTTTATCAATCAGCGATTGTCTCTTTTACTTAGAAGGCGGGATGTATTCCGCCATATTGCGCGTTGCAGTTTCTCCCATTCATAACTAATAGCAGTGAACCGTCTTTCTATTTCTACAGTCTTTGGGTTTAACTAAGTGGACTAAATGATTGGAGAAGTCCGACAAATGTCACCAAAGAGAAGTCTGTCGTTTTCACTGGAAGGTCCAGTTATTATATTTTGGTTAAACATTACGAGGTCAAAACATAAAAAAAAAAAGGAAACATGCATTGATGAATGGTTCACAATGAGATCTATAACATTAATTTACAAAATAGATAGGGTGAATTTTCTTTTCATGATGAATTGAATCAAGCTGCTAAAAAACATTAAAAATGAAGATGTATAACATTAAACTGACATCATGTTTTTGAGTTTTTTATTACAACAAATGTACATCCGAGGTACATATCAGGAGGAGGCTTACGAATATTGTCTCAGACAAAGCAGGGGGCTTGGAGTCAAAAAGGTTGAGAACCATTGCTCTAAAGACACCTTTCCATGTACCTTGTCGAGTGAATTAAGAGCATCTTGGGGATTGAATCGGTTTCCAGCCAAAGTTTCCACATCCTCTTTTGTGATGATTGGCTCCTTTAGTTGCTCTAGCCAAGACCACATGAGTGTGGAGAGCACAACAGGATCTCTTTCGGTGCACAACCTCTCCCATGCACCTTCACGGGAGTTCAGCTCTGTCTGAGGGGCAACGGCAAGTGTGAAAATGACTGAAAGTTACTGAATTGCGTTATAGAAGGACAGGATATGGATTTAAAGTTCTAAGACTCGATTCATCCAAAAATCTATGGAATAAAACAAAGCTCCTACCTGCCACATTGAGACTGTGCTCCTGAGTTCCTCTCCATCAATGTCCATCGTGAGAGCTTTGGCCACAAACAGATGACGAGTCTCAGGTGAGAGTTCACTTTGAAGCGTTAAAATAGGAACATCTGTGATTTGTTGTGTGACATCAGAGGTTGTGTTTTCATTAGGGCTGAGGTGACTTTTGCCGCCTTGGCGCGTCGAAAACATACTGTTGTCACTGGTTCTCCCTAGAAAGCCGTAAGACATGCTGCGCTTTGCCTCCTTCAGAGGTACCCGTTTTACGGAGACAGGAGAGCAGGATACATGGCCTTCAACATTTTTGGATTGTACCAGGGAGCTACAGGAACCAGTTAAAGAGCCATGTTTGGGACTGTTGTTGACTTCAGATGTCAACAGGGATGGCAGAAGGTCAGGGGTTTGTGTATCTAATCTGCTCTGCGACGAATAAAGTTCAGTAAAGTTTAACCCAGATTTGCTGCCAAGAGCATTCTGGGGACTTTGTAATAACTGTACCCTTGGGTCAAGTTTGTGCAAGGCTGAGTCGCTATAGCTAAGACATTTTCTCAAGATGAGCTGAGATTTGTAGGTATTGTCTACCGTCGGCCATCTCCAAAGAACATCAAACTCCTGGTCACTACAGAGTGGCCGGTCATGAGGTGGATCACTCTGTGTTCCTTTAAGAAGGAAGCTGGGTTGGTCAGGAGAGCGAGGTGAGGATATAGGAATCCCTTTCCCCCTCATCTCCTTCCCTAACTGCTGAAGGGCTTGCAGCGAGACCGTCTTCTCCACTTCCTCCGTGAGGTCTGGGATGTCCAACACCTCTTCTTCCACCGTTTTCCGGTTCTCTGCTATGTCCAGTAGGAGCCTGCAGACCAGGTGTATGATCTTTGGCATGTTCTTCATGTGTCGTGCTTCATAGCCGTGCAGCAGGTGCCGCTGTCGAGTCAGGTACTGCGACAACGTGACTGCGTGAGCTTTGGGCTCGGCACACGAGAATACACTCCGCAGTGGCACAAGGAACTGGGCGAACTCTCTCACACATAACAGTTGGCCACGAGTCTGGATGGAATTAGGACGTTTAGCTCTAACAAACAAAATGGCTTGATCTGCGCTCATCCGGGATGTGAATACTAAGAAGCACGCTATTAAGACACCTATGAGAAGACGAATGTGCATGAAGGGTAGTTAAGAATCAAATAATCAGTAAAATGGAAAACTATTAAGGTTATATTAAATTATCGCTGTAAATTTTCTAGAGAATCAAAATACTGACCTGTTCTGCCAAGTCCAGCATGGCAGTGGACAGCGATTTTGCCCTCTTGCATGGCAAATGACATCACCTTCACCATGTCAAGAATAGTAGTCAAGGATGCAACGCCATAGTCCTTCCAGCCAAAGTTGTAAAAATAAACTGGAAAAAGTTAAATGCAATTCTCATAAGATGAAACAAACTCGTGCAATTCAAGAAATTCAGTTCAGACCGAAAACATTTTTTGTTATTTGCTTTTAGCACAAAATTAATTTCTGGACTGGACTTTCATGGACTGAATTGCTTCAGTCACTTTTATGTCCCAGATGTTGGTTTTTAGTAAAAGTAACATTTCAAGATATCTTTTCCCCCCTACTTTTTAAATGGCTTTATTTATAGATTGTTTACTCTTCTCCAAAAAACTCTGACTTCTATAATAAACTATGAATATTCATCATACAAATATGAATTAATAAATGTTAAAGGGTTAGTTCACCCAAAAATGAAAATTCTGTCATTAATTACTCACCCTCATGTCGTACTACACCCGTAAGACCATCATTCATCTTCGGAACACAAATTAAGATATTTTTCATAAAATCCGATGGCTCGGTGAGGCCGCTAATGAGAGCAAGTTATTTTACACTTTCAAACTCCCAGAAAGATACTAAAGATTTTTGAATCAATGGTTCGGAACGTGAAACAATTTTGAAACACTTATGACATAACAAAGCCTCGTTTACTGAAATCATGTGACTTTCACGCTCCGAACCACTGATTCGAAAACAAAAGATTCGTAAAGCTTTGAAGCTTCATGAAGCAGTGTTTTGAAATCGCCCATCACTAGATATTGTTGAATTAAGTTATTATTTTGTTTTTTTGGTGCACAAAAAGTATTCTCGTTACTTCATAACATTAAAGGGTTAGTCCACTTTTAAATAAACTTTTCCTGATAATTTACTCACCCCCATGTCATCCAAGATGTTCATGTCTTTCTTTCGTTTCTTTTCGAAAAGAAATTAAAGTTTTTGATGAAAACATTCCAGGATTATTCTCCTTATAGTGGACTTCAATGGCCTCCAGACGGTTGAAGGTCAAAATTACAGTTCCAATGCAGCTTCAAAGGGCTTTAAACGATACCAGACGAGGAATAAGGGTCTTATCTAGCGAAACAATCGGTCATTTTCGTGTATATGTATTCCTGTATATGCTTTATAAACACAAAATATAGCCTTGAACGTACTTCCGCTTTCAGCATTCTTCAAAACGCTTACGCTGTATGTCCTACGCCTTTCCTATTCTACTTACGGAACGAACGCGGCGCCAGTTTAGTTTTTTTCCGTAAGTAGAATAGGGAAGGTGTGGGACATACAGCGTAAGCGTTTTGAAGAATGCTGAAAGCAGAAGTACGTTCAAGGCGATATTTTGTGTTTATAAAGCATATACAGTTGTATTTTTTTCGAAAATGACCAATCGTTTCTCTAGATAAGACCCTTATTCCTCGTCTGGTATCGTTCAAAGCCCTTTGAAGCTGCACTGAAACTGTAATTTTGACCTTCAACCGTCTGGAGGCCATTGAAGTCCACTATAAGGAGAATAATCCTGGAATGTTTTCATCAAAAACCTTAATTTCTTTTCGACTGAAGAAAGAAAGACATGAACATCTTGGATGACATGAGGGTGAGTAAATTATCAAGAATTTTTTTTTTTAAAGTGGACTGATCCTTTAAGGTTGAACCACTGTAGTCACATGAACTGTTTTAAATATAACTTTAGTACCTTTCTGGGCATTTGAAAGTGTTAATTATCTTGCTGTCAATGCAGGCATCACTGAGGCATCGGTTTTTATCAAAAATATCTTAATTTGTGTTCCGAAGATGAACAAAGGTCTTACGGGTGTAGAACGACACGAAGGTGAGTAATTAATGACAGAATTTTCATTTTAATCAAAGAGTGAAATAAACTTGAAACTGTTGCACAGTTGTGGTGTCATTTTCACCACACTGAACAATTATAAAAATGTTAAATGTAAAAAAAAAAAAAACAATTTCTAAAGTTAGTGTATTTGTTGACCAAGAAAACAACCAAGTTATTAGGGTATCACTTGTGAACAAAATATTTTTATCATGCTTCAACCAAGCTGTAATTTTGTTTTTAAAAATGTAATCTTCACCGCTGTCATTTCCATCCTAGAATGCTATAACAAAAAAAAGTATAAAACATTATGTAAATGGCACTATGTTGGGAATTTCCATTAAAGATCAAATGTCCAGGGGGCCAAAATACCCCACAGTTGAAGAAACAATATTTTGTCTATGTTTATGTAAAAACAAACTCATCCTCTCATCAGTGCTGACTCTTCCTAAATTTGAGAGAGGTTTTGTGCATGTTGGGACATGCTGTGCTCTGTGGAATATTGTGCCTTACATAGTTTCCCAGAAGGGGCTGTCTATAAGCACAGCAGCACTCTCAGGAGAGCTCGTTAAGGGCTGCCAATCCCTCTAAGCCTCAATACCTGAATGGAAGCTGAACAACTGCATGATCACCACGTTTAGAAAGCAAACATTGCTTAAAAGGTTCTTTAGCTTGTCAAACACATTGACAATTTAATGTGATAATACTGAGGATTTATCCCAGCCTGATTCCCCTGACTACTGATGGAGGAATAGGTGTATGTTTGTGTGCATGTGTGAGCTACTCACTCCCTGCCTCCATGAAAACCTCAGGGCGATAGGTGAAACTGCTCTCTGGCTCCAGAGTGCTGCCACAGCTGGCGTGCTCCCCTGGACGCTGCAGGTTGATTACCGTCTTTAAGCCACACCTAGAAGGAAGTAAGATTAAGCATCAGCAAAGTCATCCCTGGTGCATCTTGGGAATCACTTACTGGGAGCTTGCTGCTGAGTTCAACATACATATGAAACTGTTCGATGATGTTGAATTTTTCAATGATTTCAGTTGAAGGTCGTGCCATGGCTAACAGGTTATCAGTTATCCTGTGAACAGAGTATGAATTTGATATCAACAAAATATCTGACTGAATAACCTTAATACAAAATTACAAAATACGTGTGGAAAGCAAATGTGTTAACTAATAAAATAAATAAATAATTTCTCAATTATTTTTTTTTTTATAAAAATAAAATGTCCAAGATGAACAAGTAGTTTTACGGAGCCCCTTAGGGCAGGGACAAGGTGGTGGAAAAATATATGAGATAGGAGGAAAAATAATAAGTCAACCTTTTTGTACTCTCTTGCCAATGTTTTGCGCTCCCCAAACAATCGCTCACAAAATGCGTTCCCCTCAGAAACTTTGCGTTCGCTCACAAAACCTTTGCGTTCCCTCTCAAAAACCTTTGCGTTCGCTCACAAAGTTTCTTGAGGGAAGGCAAAACATTAGCGAGAGAACGCAAAAGCATTGCCAAATCATTTTTCCTCCCATCTCATTTGTTTTCTTCACCATGTCCCTTTAGGAGGTTCGTATAGTTTGGATATAAAATAAAATAAAATAAAATAAATATAAAATGTATTATTTTTATTAATTTATTTATTATACAGAGTCCAAAGTGCAACATGCAGCAAAACGTTTTAGGGACCAAAACGTTGCATTATTGGCCTCTGTATAATAAACTGATGTGAGCTTTTTTGCCTATATCTTGATGTGTGTGGATGTTCATTTATTATTCTTCGATCTTTGAGCTGTTTTTGGATCTACGCACCTAAAGACCTTTTTTTTACATTCATTTTTACCTGGACAAATGTTTGGCAATATGCTCTTTCTTTTTCTCATTTATATAACCATATCAGTTTATCAGTAAGATGATAAGATAAGATAAGATAAGATAAGATAAGATAAGATAAGATAAGATAAGATGGACTGGCTATCTGTCGAACATAGACAAGCAGTTATGAGAATGGCAGGGGAAAAAAAGCTCTTAACCCTAACATTTTTGTTGCCTTCAACTAACAATGTATCTGAGTTTTTCATTGTTCAGGACTAGCACAATGAATGGATGTTGACTCTGCTAAATATTTAATATGTTCACTTTAAACAAAACACATTTACTCCATTTCTTCTGACAAGAGAGCAAGAAGACAGCTTACCACGAGGAGTACAGTCCTTTGATGGCTTGCTCTTTGTCGCTCCAGCGAGAAGGGTTTTCGTATTTGCATGCTCGACCACCACATGCCATGGAGCACTGCATATGTCCTGGGATGACATGCCTCAAAGTCTCACCCACCTTGGTGTACTTTGCAGTCGGTACTCTGACATTTACTGAAGAGACAGATAAAGAAAAATTAGGATTCAGAATTTAATCATCAGACTATGTAGCTTTAACTGAAATGTATGTAGCTTTAGCTTTAATTGAAACATTACATCCACAGCCTGTGATGTCAATCTGCGCCTCAGACATGCTAAGTGCCACAATAACCCTCTGTGAAGAGGAAGTCAGAACTTCCACAGCTGAGCTACGCCTCTTCCTTAGGATTTTCAGCAAGATCTCGGAAGCAGAGTGCCGACGCATCTTTCAAAAACCCATGAAGATCTTGTCTACCAGGGAAGAGCAAGTCCGTCTCTGCATGTCTCTTGTCTAACACACCGACGACACTACATTTAGCACAGCCTGAACAAACTAAGCGTTGACCCCAGAGCAGTGAATCATCGCTACACAATCACCTAGCTGCACAAAAGGTGCATAAGAGACCAATACAATCCAACAGGTTTAGTTGCACTTGAAGGGGATCTCCATGGTGACCAAGTCCGAAGTCAGTGGGAGGCTGTGCTGAAGCTTGCGTGTTTTGTCTCAGGTGGAAGAGAAACAGGATGATGTGTTTTATGGAAATGATAAAGACAGCTCTGGTTGTGTAACCGTGCATGCATTTCAACAAAATGGGGCTGAAATTATACCTTTTCAACTAATGCATTCCATCTGCTGCAGTGAATACAAAGACTTTATGTAACTCAGAGCACAAAAACGGAATACTACATAAAAGAAAAGTAGTTTCATCATACATCAGTCTCCTCTGCATTTGAAAAGGCTTATGAAATAATGGAAATGAGTTTGAAGTTCTTGTTAGCATGGCCATTAGAGTGCCCTTTCTCACCTAAACCACTTGAATTCAGAGCGATTAAAATGAGATGCATTATCTCTGTATTTAAAGTATTTATATGTTAATGTAGCCATTTTGTTACCCGTTACTACCCTTCATGGCAAAAAAATATTTTTGTACTCTGCCGTTCAAAAGTTTGGGGTCAGTACATTTTTTTATGTATTTGAAAAAAGTCTTTTATACTCACAAAAGCTGTATTTATTTGATCAAAAATGCAGTAAAAACTGTATTATTGTGATATATTATTACAAGTTAAAATAACTGTTTCTATTATAATATATTTTATTTTTGTGATGCAAAGCTGAATTTTCAGCATCATTACTCCAGTCTTCAGTGTCACATGATCCTTCAGAAATTATTCAAATTAATATACTGATTTGATGCTCAAGAATCTTTATCAATAAATAATTAACATTATCTTAGTATCAATGTCAAAAACAGTTGTGCCGCTTAATATTTTCGTGGAAACCATGACACATTTTTTCAGGATTCTTTATTGAACAAAGTTCAAAAGAACAGCATTTATTTGAAATAGAAATCTTTTGTACCACTATAAATGTCTTTACTATCACTTTTGAATCATTTAATGTGAGCTTGCTAAATAAAAGTATTAATTTCTTAAAAATATATATATATTCTTGAACAGTATATCCAAAACAATTAATCCACAAAAATTACAATTTCAATGGTGTATTATAATATAATACAGTATAAACAAGCTCTAGTGCTCTTATTTTTGATGTCTTAAAATAAAATAGAATCAATTTTAATTAAAATCCCATTTATTGTACATGCTGTATAGAACTAAAATGTTATTGTACTTAATTATAATGCAAATATTTCCTTATGATCTGTTTTTTTTTGAGTAAATCAGTAATAATAAATTCTTGAATAACATGTAAAAATGATATTATAATATACATCAAACTTTTCTTTCTGTAACAAATATTAACAAAAGACTTAAACATTTTTGTTTGTTCAGTTGTTGCATATCAGAATCACATCTTATTTGTTTTCAATTAAAAACTGCGCATTAATCGTTTAAAATATCTCCCAGTCACAGGTACAGAAAAAAGCAGTAATACCTGGCTCCATGTCAGTGTTGAACTCTCTGCTGTTAGCTGAACTGCCGGTGGTGTAGGGCAGGTCACTCAACAAACTGACGCCTGCTGCCATGGCAGACACTGAAAGGTGGGAGCAAACATGGTGTCAAAGCCTCAGACACAAAACAATGGCAGAGTAAAGACACAACATAAATGAGGAAGTTGTAAGGCTGGTTGCCTGGGAGTTTTCCCTCCTGGGAGGACATTTTACAAAGTGTGATGCTGTGTCACACACTGGATCTAGTGTCACTGCAAGTGGCATATATAATGAGCGAGGAGTTTACAACCTCTTCTATAAGAACAGAGTGTAAAATAAACTTTATACATTTAAAGAAGACCTTGACTCTTGAGGAAACAAATAAACCCTTATGATGTTGTTGTTTTTACATTCAGACTAATCAAATCATTAAGATTTTCACAGGAATCAACCTTGTAAATTATTGGGAGGTCTACAGATTTCCAATCTCTTGTTGACGTGTATATATTGTGAGGGATTTTTCACCTATACTATACTAGCATGAAGCTATGGAAACTTCATTGTGTCAGTTTAACCCTACAGTGACCACTGCATATCATGTGTCTGACGGCTGACTACTCACATTACCATTGTGACTGTAATAGCCATTACTTAATCACAGGTACGAGTGGCAATGACTGTAACCACCCTGCTCAAAAACAAGCTATTACTACTGGATTTTCATATTACCACATTTTAATATTTTGCATGCTAAATTATTTTGGTTTGACAAAGGCAATTGTATTAAAAAACTGTTTTTACTGTTATTGTAAAAAAAAAAAAAAAAGGGTTACAGGGTTAAAAGGGTTAACTCTTCTTAGTGCTTTCAAACTACATTTCTGAATTTTTTTCATTAAAAATTTGGTTTAAATGCATAAAAAGATACCTTATTATTTCTCCCATGCATGTACTCACTTTAACTTTTCAAAAAACATTAGTTATTTGTAATTTTCTGTTATTTAAAGTGTCAAAATATCATGTGGCGCGACCGTCTGTCCGGTCTTTGAAATTACCCTTAATGTATTCAAATTCATTTTCTGCACTATTTGGCATGATTTCCAATGTGTTTTGTAATCCTGTACAAAATTGCAAAGCATTTGTATTTATATTTCCATCATAATATACAAACAAACTTTGTCCGATGATGTCCATTTTATGAAATATCATGTAGGACGACCATCAAAAAATGACCACTTTTGGACTTTCATGTTAAAATTCATTCAAAGACAGGAAGTTGCATCATATACCAATTTGTGAAGGACCCATGGAAGCAGCGAATGGTCTTAAATTTGAAAAAAAAACCTTTTTAACAGCTGGTATGTAGTTCCCACATTTGGATATCATGTGGTATGACCTCAAAAAAACAATGAATATTGAGTTATTTCATATACTTTTGTTACAAATCTCATAGTGACCTTTTGTAGGAAGCTAGCTTGTTTTGTTTAGGTGGCCAATTCTGTGACTGTAAATTTTGACTGAATTTGAAAATATCATATGGTGCGACCAAATATCATGTGGTGCGACCACTGCAGAGTGTTTTCCATGATAGATATATGTCCTAAATTGATGATTTATATACATAAAGTACTTTATTTTAGTATCATTTGGAATAGATTTGTATTTCATTTTATTAAAATATTTTAGACAGTTTATGTTTGTATTGTACAATATGAGAAAAATGTAAAACAAAATTGTTTAGAGCATGTAATTTCAGTTTGGTAATTATGTATTTATTAGTCATTTATTGTTTATTTATTTATAACTATTTCAATCTATTTTACCAGATGCCACTGCCAAGCAAAAACTGCTGGCCATAAAACCTGCAGCAAGAATGGAGTTACACCTTGCTAGGAGAAGAGTGAAATGTTATTACAATTTAAAATATCTGTTTTCTATGTGAAGAAATAGTAAACTGAAATGTATTCCTGTGATCAAAGCTGAATTTTCAGCATCATTACTCCAGTCTTCAGTGTTACATGATTCTTCAGAAATCATTCTAATATACTGATATGCTGCTCAAAAAACTTTTCTGATTATTATCAATGTGTATATTTTTGTAGAAATTGTGATAAATTTTATTTGCCAGGATTCTTTGATGAATAGAAATTTCAAACAAACCTTTTGTAAAATTATAAATGTCTTTACTGTCACTTTTGATCATTTTAAGCCTAATGTGTCTTTGATGAATTAAAGAATTAATTAATTTAAACTTCAATGAAAGTCAACTTAAATGAAATGGTGCACTTAATGTTTTTTTAAATAAAATTTGTGTTCATGAAAATTCTGTGAAATTTTAATAAAATCTGGTTAAAATCTATTTTTTTTAATATAAAATTGATTGTTTATTGATCTCTTTAAATAGATTTTTAATTAAATTTAAGGTCTTCGTGTCATTTGGAGCGACCACTCATCATGCTGTGCGACCAATAATAAAAATAACTATTAAAATGAAAATAAAATATCTAATTTCTGTGACTGAAATATGAATCACTAATACAGCATGCTTAAGTGAATGGTATTTAAAAAAATGTTTATAAGTTTTATGCGATTTACAGGAAATATAAGTGTTAAACTACATTTAAGAAGGCAATTGAAGTTGTAGAGGTAAAAAATATAAGGTCATTCTTTACAGAATCTCAAACGAACTGCAAATACTTTGTTTCTAAACACTTTAATTACTGAGAACTTGTAAAAAAAAATGTTAAGAATGTTAAGGAAATTAATTAATTTTAAGATAAATCACGGTCGCACCATATGACATTTTTAAGGCTATGGCCAATTCATCTAGATAAAAAACACTAAAATCACTTAATTTAAAATTTTAATATGAATTTATGTGTACACAACATTCTTAATGTTTGAACAATTGCAATAGATATTATTTTTTGTATTTTAAAATTGGCCTGTCGAAAATCCTTATACGTCATTGACCCACATATACATATATGAGACCTTCAAATGATCTTGTCTTCAATGATCTTTGTCTTAACAAACATTTCTCTCAGGTTTATTCATCTCTAAGAATAATCGAAAGTGGAGAACAATAGTGCAGCCTTAAGTAATGAAGTACTGCCTATTTGCGTTGGGTTTGTGTAACGATCTTTGGCACATTCAGGATGATGTTAGCTGTCATTGGATACACCATGATTAATTCACAGCGTAAAATGAGAAGACACAGGACAGCAGAGTGGCATTGCATTGACTCATTTGCATTGTAATGTACGCTTCTCCTTACACACTGATCCGACAGAGACAAAGTGAAACCCCACTTGAGCCGTCCAAAAACTCAACCTGACACTAGTCAATCAGTGTGTGCTATTCATCTGATTAGGAATGGATTTTTCCTAATCCGATCAACACATCGATAGAAAAGACAGAGACTTATCTCATGTGCTTGTCTTGAGTATTATATTTTAATATAGATTTGGAGATCATCTTGGTTCCTAAATTCATTCCTATTTTAGTCCCGCAATTCCAGTGTTTATAGCTACTCATTATAATGTATTTTAATAATTAATACGCTTGCAAACAATTTTACAGCTGTAACCCTTACAAAAGCTGTTGGAGTCTGAGCTTGGGTGAATCCTTGAACGCTGCCCACTGAATTAAATCAAAGGGCGGCGATCACTTTCATCTAAACTTTGAACTGATTTTTCAAAGCAGAGTTACGAAAAGGAGTGCACACATACTTTATATCAGATTAGTGAAATCCTTCATCACTTGAATTAAGATTATATTAATTTAATTTTAAAGCACAGCCACCACAAAATCAGACTTTAGCACCTCTTTTTACTTGATCAATCTGAGGTAAGATTTCTGGATGAAATTATTTTTACATTTCCAGCAATGGTTCGCATTTTTATCACTCGCCATAGTGGCAACTCTCAGACAGGTTGTAGCCTAAAACTTTCAGGGGCAATGTGGATTGATAATTGGTAATTGTCAGACATGATGCTCTGCAAAGTCAAACAAGAGAGCCAATTAAAAGCATCAGTTACTGTTAAAAAAAAAAAAAAACAGCTTAAATGTCATAGTCTAAGTGGATGTGTTTAGTTAAGGTTACATTGCCTTTCAGATATGACCACAGAGCTTAAGTATAAGTCTCAGCCAATCATAGCAATCACTGAACCATTTAGAGAAATCTTGATGTTGTTGCTGGCTCAATGTCTGACCCTTCACATGCCCTCTTTTTTTTTTTTTTTTTTTTT
>RJVU01075544.1:1637662-1660430 GCA_003731715.1 Anabarilius grahami
TGTGTGTGTGTGTGTATATATATATATATATATGTGTGTGTGTATATATGTGTATACATTATATATATGTGTGTATATTATATATATATATTTGTGTGTGTATATATATATATATATATGTGTATGTATATATATATAGATATATATATATATGTGTGTATGTGTGTGTATAAATATATGAATATATATATGAGTAGGCTGGTAGATATGAGAAACCAGTTTTAGAATTGATGTTTTTTTTATATTTATACACACACACACACACACACACACGTCTGCCATGGTACAGATTTAAATCGATATTGGTTTAATTTGGACCTGCTTTAGGAGGAAGAAGAGGATGATAATGATGATGATGAGGAAGAGTGGAGGGTTCTCATTTCACATCCCCTTTGTTAGGGTAACTTTATTTCTTTATTGAACAGTGATAATTATTGCACGTCAAATATTTCTCATGAAATTGTATCTCTCTGTCTCTATAAGAGAAAGTTCAAGTTGCGGACTAATAAAATACAACTAACTAGAAATACGCTGGACAACTGAAATGACTTTTCATTACTCAACTCAACCTTGATCAAATACAAAATTACATATCACCAAATATAACATAAAGCAGCTTTCTAACATATGGAGGTCTTTCCACACAATTTAATAACCTACAATTATTTCCTTTTGGTGTTTAACTGGATTACAGTGAAACAAAAGCTGTTGACTGAATCATCAGAATGAATTTCTGCAAGTGATGCAGAGGACACCGTAACTTAGTGTTACAGACTGATGACAGACAGACAAAAAAAACTTACTAGACCACATCTTATTTACACACGCAAAGCAGGTAAAGAGTTAAAGAGACTAAAATGTCATGAAAACACAAGTAAAAAATAACTCAGGTGGAGCGAGGTCTTTAGGAGACATAACCACAGGATTGTCATTTTAGTTTAAATTTCTGTTTCACAAGACACTTAACACTGCTAAGTGCACAATGACAATGATACAAGTTTTAGGAAATAAACCCTGCACAATCCTGTACAGCTCATCCTTCCTAACGGGACATTTAATGTTATTTGCAGTCTTTCCAGGGTCATTAGCGTGGATTTCATCTGAACAAAAGAGATGGGTTTACAATGCAGGTGCTGAAATTTTGCTCCGAAGTATTTAGCTTGAGAGCTTGTGGAAAATAAATGCAGACATTGTCCTCTGGATTGAAGGGAATCCATTGTGGATGAAGTCATGGGCAGGAATGCCTAATGCACTCAAGTGAACAAAACCTCATCCCAGAAACAGACTTTCAGCCTGGACTTCATAAACTCCAAGTCTCTTCAATCAAGATCAAGATTTTAAAATGATCCCTCAAAGCCGAAAATATATTTTGCTCCTTTGTGAGATCAGACAACCTCTTTCGGGGAGATCAAAATGCTTGAAAACACAAAATCCCAAACTCTCCATCAGCATGCATTATCTTTACTAGTGTTTTTGCTTTAAATGACTAACTTAGTATGCATATCTGAAGGCCCCAAACTCCTTATGTCTCGGTTAAACAGTTTAATCATTCGTCAGCATTCACCCATGTCATACTCAGGTCCTGTTGCAATCATTATGCAGATTAAGAACAGGTGCACACGCACTTCTAGCAACAGCATGAAAGGCAACCAGTGATGACCGTGGCAACTTTCATTACCTGTAATCATGTGTTGTGAAGGGTAGCGTGTTTACGGACTGAGCGATGCCAACTCCAGACGTTCAGCACACGGCTAAATGCTCCACATGTCTTTTCTTTCCTGTCTGGACCTCGTGAAGGCCGAGCGTTGGACGGCAATGACTTCCGACATAAATTACAATCAGCAGGAAGAGTCAGCTATGAGGAATCTGGTGATTTGGAACTTCCATGTGAGATGCAATTTAATCATTAAGTGGACTGTTGGGGTGGCATGTTCGTGTGCTGATGCAAGAAGCGAACTAGGATGAGTGGGGGTGGGGTGGGAGACCCCCAAATTTCTGAGATGGGTGTTTGTGGAGTCAAAAGGTGCGCACTTAAACAGAACTCAACTTAGGGGCCCACAGTTGAGCATCTGCCCAGCCACACACAGGAGAATTCTTCACGATTAAAGCCTCTCTGATTAATCTAACTTATGCGCCAAAACTGCACATGCTGCGTATGATCCCAATTACGCTGAAACTTGATTCAGCATGGAGTACCTCTACGGTTGCCCAGCTTCCCCTGTGTTTTCATAGGACTGTGTTTGACAGCATGCTATAATGTCACACTGTTCAAATTTTAAGTGACAACGTCAAATGTGTCAACGCACTTTGAACTACATCTACATTTATTTTATTGTAATGAAATGTTCACCTAAAAATGAAAACTTTCCCTCTTCTGTGGAACACACACACACACAGGTTTGTTTTGCTATCTTAGTGGGGACTCTCCATAGGCGTAATGGTTTTTATACTGTACAAACTGTATTTTCTATCCCCCTACACTACCCCTTATCCCTAAACCTAACCATCACAGGAAACATTCTGCATTTTTACATTTTCAAAAAAACATCATTTAGTATGTTTATTAATCCATTTCCCTCGTGGGGACCGCTGGCTGGGCCCCACGATGTAGGTGATCTCAGGTTTTTATTACATCGTGGGGCCATTTGGTCCCCACGACGTAATATAAACAAGAACACACACACACACACACGCATGTTTGTTTTTGTGAATTGTGGGGACATTCCATAGGCGTAATGGTTTTTATACTGTACAAACCGTATTTTTTATCACCCTACACTACCCCTACCCCTAAACCTAACCATCACAGGAAACTGTGCACACTTTTACTTTCTCACAAAAACTCATTCTGTATGATTTATAAGCCTTTTGAAAAGTGGGGACATGGGGAATGTCCACATAAATCACCCTCTCCTTGTAATACCAATGTCATACCCATGTCATTATACACATTTGTGTCCTGATATTTCACAAAAACATGCCCACACACACAAAAATAAAATATATTATGAAAAACGCTCCAGCTGTGTTTGTCTACATAATGAAAGTTAGGACCCAATTATACCCTACAACTTGACAATGATCAACATGATCTCTTTGTATGATGAACAGATCAAAATTTAAGCCTTTTAAGCCTTTTTGCATGAAGTTTGTGTTGCTTAATGAATGAGGTATTTATATAGCGCATTTCCTATGTACGACTGTACACCCAAAGAAAGAGCTTTTCTATTTAAGATATACGATGCATCTGAAATCGCATACTGAGTAGGTACTACATTTGAATTTGAACTTACTTAATGACCAATAAAAAAAGTACGTTCTATATAGTATGAACGTGAATGTAATCCAGATGTATTACATCCACCATGTTGTCATTATCATGTGACCCACCAGCATCAGTTGCGTCGCTTCTCCATTCATAAATCCCCTCCCGTGGCCTCATGGGATAGTAAAGTGTCCATCGAAAGTGCACTTTAGAATCTCACCAGAAGTAGTATGTCATCCGGGTACTTTTTGCCAATTGTTTTTTGAATACTATGTATTCAGACATACTACTCTGTTGGCGTACTGTTTTTCGCATAGTATATAGTAGAGAAGTATTCGATTTCGGACGCAGCAATTGAGTTCAGGCATTCTCTGGGAATCGATCCCATGACTTTGGCGTTGCTAGCCATATGCTTTAATGTTTGAGCTACTAGAAATACTAAGGATGCTATTGTTGCTATTGGTTGTAGCCATGGCAATGTGCACCATGCTCACTGGCTGCATGCTAAAACACAAAAGTCCTATTCATTGAAAATGCATTGTGAAACATTTGCAAAATGTCTAAATAAATGCCTATGCCATTGCTATGCTACATTTATCAAAGCACATACTAAAAGACCATTTCTGAAGAACAGCGAGGTGATGACATTTTTACGAGAGAGGAAAATTCAAATATAGAGTGTATATGGTTTAAGGGTCTCTATGCCTCATTACTATACATGCACATTACGACCTATTCATTGGCTTGAACGCTGTGAGCTCCTGGGCGGCGCTGTTCAGATCTCACTTGCCGAGCTCAGCAAGCGAGGTGTGAATAAGGTCTCCACTGTCTCAGTGTTCTTACAAGACCACGCCAGCGAGAGGGCACTTTCTCAGAGCCCAGCTTTAAAGTAAACACAATTTGTATGTGTCTCAAAGCTTAACAGCCATAGTTTGTAATTCCTAATGACCGAAATGTGCACGCTACTCAGCGTAATGCTAAAAAGCAGGCGTTATTGCGTCATTGTACAAACAGTACCAAAACACGCGTTGTCTTCGCCTCCGCTTTCGATCAGTTAGTGTGCGAGTCACATATTATGCCGTCATTTTCGTCTTGACCTATTCCGTCCACCGCAGCAGTTTCCCTGCAGTAAGTCAACAGAAAATATGTTTCGACATAGCATGAGTGAGGAGGAATCATTCTGGAAAATGAAAAAAGAGGGAGATCTAAAATTCATTAAGGAAAAAGTACTTCATTTCCCAGTCTTAATGAAACCCTATCAAAAGTAATACTTCTCCATGTAAGTGCTGAGACTTTCCTAAAGTGCAGCAAATGACTTCTCAAAGACATCAGACTAATGGGAGAAGGCATTAGAGCACATAAACAAGGACATCATTCCAGCTGTTCGGCTGCCAATTTGATGTTCCTTTTTTAGCCGTGACCCCCTTCCTGCCATTCCCAACCCTTCCATTTATCCTATGAGCACAGTTTGCAGGAAATGTCAACCCCCTGTGATTGATTTGAGATGGGCGATTCCCTGACTTCATGGTAGTATAAAGCAAGACAGCTGTTGGAAGAAATCAAATTCCAGCAGGAGCTGGAAAGACTTATTTTTTCCATCTCTTTAACTGAGCTATTGGCTCTGACCAGACGAGTAAATAAAAAACACGGCCGCAATGTGGCAGGAGGTGACCGAAGCGCTCATTATATAGCAATTATTGCACAAAAAATCTTTCCTCTCAAAATCCAACTTGAAAGTCAATCCCACTTTTTAAAGACTTTTCAGAAGACATGACAAGCAGTGAGGATATGCTTTTCTCTGGACCCACTTGTCTAGATTTTCTGTAACAAGTTCAAGACGTGCACACGGCATATAGCAGAAGGATCTGACCCAGTGTTCTTGTTTATGCCTTTCGGGGGGATCCTTGAATGCTGTTGTTTTACAGTCAGGCTTCAGAAAACATCTTATACTATAGGGTGTTTTGAAGTAATGCACTTTATGTATTCTAAATCAATATTTCTAAGATTTTTCTTCCCAAAAGACTCAAACGGGAGGCTGTTATACAACTTTTCACATTAAAAAAGGGAAAAAAATGTTTATTTGACTGTTTATAATAGAAATTTGATTACATCAACTGAAATAACATCCATCTTTGATGTAAGACTGACAAAGAAATACATTCTACATTCAATATTTTCAAAAACATTTGCTTATGTTTCCTCATTTCTCATTTGGAAACTGGTCTGTAATGACCGTAGCTATGGATGTTGACTTTGCAGTCTGGGCATTACACAGCTGGTCAATCACACTTCTGATCTATTATATACAGATAATTATCAAATTACATAATTTTGGACATAATTTTGAACAGACATGGATTCATCTAACCATTTACCTGTGAGTCAACTATAAAGATTAGTGAAGTGTATAGCTAGATAGCCAGTATAGCGAGACTTTTGTATAAAATTTTTAGTTAATATACTTTCCTGTAGCTCAGTGGTTAGAGCATGGCACTAGCAATGCCAAGGTCATGGGTTCGATCCCAGGGATTGCACATACTCGGATACAAATGTATAGGATAATGCAATGTAAGTCGCTTTGGATAAAAGCGTCTGCCAAATGCATTAATAAAATAAAAATATTCTATATAATATTCTTTAAAAAAAATCCTCCAGGTCCCAAAAATTCTTCAGTTCTCCAGCATCTTTTGCATATTTGAACCATTTCCAGCAGTGACTGTATGATTTTGAGATCCATCTTTTCACACTGAGGACAACTGAGGGACTCAAACTCAACTATTAAAAAAGGTTCAAACATTCACTGATGCTCCAGAAGGAAACCCGATGCATTAAGAGCCGGGGGGTGAAAACCTTATCAAGGAATATTGTACTTAATTTGTCTTCTGGCAAACATTTAAGTGTCTTCTGTTGCTTCTGAAGGGCAGTACTAAATGATTTTTAAACAAACAAAAAGAATTTGACATCTTCATCCTGTTCAAAAGTTTTCACCCCCCGGCTCTTAATGCACCGTGTTTCCTTCTGAAGCATCAGTGAATATTTGAACCTTTTTTAATAGTTATGTCCCTCAGTCCCTCAGTTGTCCTCAGTGTGAAAAGATGGATCTGAGAATCATACACTGCTGGAAAGGGTTCAAATACACAAAAGATGCTGGAAACCTGAAGAATTTTCGGGACCTGGAGGATTTTTCTGAAGAATATTGGGCAGTTTAACTGCTCAGGACAAACAAAGCACTCATGAACAACCATCACAAAACAAAAAACGGTCGTAGATCATCCAGGTAACCACACACAGTATTAAGAATCAAGGGTTCACAAACTTTTGAGCGGGTCGGTTTTATAAATTCAGCTATTTTTTTTTTGTCTTGTGGACCATATGTAAACATTTTTTATGTAAAATATCTTACTCAGGACAGTACTAAATAAAAAATAACATGCATATTGTATGATCTCATTTTATTAAAATTATTCACATTTTCACAGATTCTGCAAGGGGTTCACAAGCTTTCAAGCAGCACTGTATATATATATATATCTATTTCTATGGGGTTTTGTAATTTGGCTTTTTAAATTTTTTTGAGTAAAATAAAGCCTGTGGTAAACATAACTTGACGATACTTGGCAAACTGTAAACTGCATAAACTGCATAAAAATGCTTCAAAATTTGCGTTTTCGGTATGGATGTGCATAATTTACATTGTAGAACAAAACATACTCATTTGTTTTACTCATAAAATGAAAATCCCATTCTAAAACCCTATGAAAATCTTTAGGGATCCAGGGGCGAATTAGTCTTCCGGGTTTTGAAGTTACTTTTGCGTTACTTTTTCCGACATATTTAATTATTGCAGGTTTGCTTAATATTCTAAGTTTGCGTTTCACTGTTTTATTCATTTTGAGGAATGCTGAATCTGTTTTTGTGCAAGTGAGATGAGTAAATGAATGCTAGAACTACAATAACCATCATGTTTACAAAGCCCACACAACACCTCTGCACTTACTCCTAATTTCTCTCAACACAGGAACAGGAGAGGTACCAGTCAATGAATGGGAAAACAAAGTAACTTGCATTACTTATTTGAAAAAGTAACTTAGATATTTTTTGTTGCATTATTTGTTACTTGAAAAAAGTAATCTGATTACGTAACTTGCATTACTTGTAATGCGTTAGCCCCATCACTGTGTCTTATCAATCAAAAAAGTAATGGTTTGATACAACCATTTTGTTTCCAGCCAGACATATTAAAAAAACCAATGTGCCCTTCTTTCCGGATGTTGCATAAACCCAGCCAAACAGAAAGAAACTGGTGAGTCAACACTTATTGTATGCAGCATGCATCATACGGTCCGTGAGCAGACTGGACATTCATGGGAATGCGGTCTGAAGCTGAGACTAAGTGGAGTGTAACTGCTACAAGCTATATTAAGACCTTTTAAATCAATCAATCACAGTCATATAATGACAGATGGACTCTGTACAAACACTCAAAACAATACAGTTTCACATAAGAGCCTCCAAACCAGGCTGCTCAGCACGCAGCAATGAGTGGTCTGCACCACACTTCTTTTCACTTTCATCAATTTATAGCCCGAGTATATTACTTATGATTTATGTCTTTGCCTGCCTTTAAAGGTCTGGATCTCATAATATATATTACTTAGCTTGCCCTGTTCCTGGTTTCTCAAACCACATAAACATTTTGCAGTAAGAAATGGTCATTGAACAAAGTGTTATTTGAGTTTTTAGCATTCTAAATAAAGTACTCAGGGACGACGGGCAGCTGAATCAGTACATGCTGTGGGTCAGTATGTAACTCTGTGGTTGCGGTCGACAGAACGGCAGTCATTAAGAGGTTGAAATAATGTAATATTGTTTCTCCCTATTCTGCAGTTTCTTTTCAGTGATGTTATCGCACGTCTTTGAATGACTTCAGGACTTCCGGTCATTTTCGTTTAGTCAATGCTACGTAATCGTAATGGTCTGGAAAATAGTAGCAAGCCAGTCTCACTCTGTTATTTTTTGTCACTGTTTATGTTTTAAGATGACGGATAGTTTAAGTTGGGAATAGAAAGTCTTTAACATTGTAATCACTCCTTTTTTTTCTCTGCAATATGTGTACACAACAATCAGGGGATAAAAATGTGGGTTACAAGTCCATTGTGTTAGACATAGGAAAGTATTATAATTTTTTTTTAGGATCCAGATGGGCTGCATTTGTACGGAATACAACGGGGACATTGCATCACTGACCAAATTGGATTTTACTTGCATCAGAGAGAAATTTAGTCTATACTGAATATATTTTAAAATGTCATTTACTCATGTGATGGCAAAGCTGAATTTTCAGCATCATTACTCCATTCTTCAGTGTCACATGATCCTTCAGAAATCTTTCTAATATGCTGACTGGCGCTCAAGAAACATTTCTTATACTATCATTGTTGAAAACAGTTGTGCTGCTTCATATTGTTGTGTAAACAAATTTTTTCAGGATTCTTTGATGAATAGAATCTTTTGTAACATTATAAATGTTTTTACTGTCACTTTTGATCAATTTAATGTGTTTTTGTCACTGTTTTAAGATGACAGACAGTTTAAGCTTTGAATGGAAAGTCTTTAACATTGTAATCAGTCTTTTTTTTTTTTCTGGAATATGTGAACAACAATCAGGGGGAAAAAAAAATGGTCCATTGTGCTAGACGTGGGAATGAAATATATAGAAATACAATATACAAAGGACCCAGCATCATTGAACAAATTGGATTTCCCTAGCATCAGTGCATGTTAGTCTTTAATGCGACTGAAATACAAAAAAACTCTTCTTATTACAGCCTGATTAACAACAAGTAGACTTGCAGTATATATGCTAATCACAATGTAGTCAATCCTTCTTATTGAGTCACATTCAAACAGCTGTGAGATCTGGCTAATGTTAGCCAAGCCAACAGCTGACTAATTCTGTGAAATAAAATAACGTTCAAATTAATTTATATAATTTGCAAAGGCATATCAATGTTTATGGAATTATCAGTGCAGCCAAATATTACCGATTGAAACTGCTAATGGCTAACGAAACCCTTTTTCTTTCTCTCTCTCTCTTACACACACTCACACACACACACACACACGTTCAGTTGTGACTGATGAATATTACTCCATCAAGCAGAATGAAACAACGCCAAGCGACTGAACCAATCAATCTGTCGGTTAGAATGATCAAGATTGTTTATATGACGCTGCAATGGACAAATACAGCCAGTAAGACACAGTTTACACCCATAAACAGCTGTTTTGCATCAGGTACGTGGTTTAGTCGGCCGTTAAGGGCGTCTTAAATGACCCCAATCAGGGAATGACAGAATATTTGCCAAAAAAAAGCAACTTTTGGTTATTGAAACCTCAATTTTTAACTCCTACGTTTTCCGTGAAACTTTACAGTGCACGCCGTGTTTTGCAGGAAGGATGAATGAGAGCGATTCCAAGGAAAATACCAAACAAGCTTTCAAGTGTGAGTCAAAAATGGAAAAAAGTTGTAGAGACAGCAAAGGCGATTTTTTAAAGCCCACCCAGTCCATACTCTTACATTCATCCTTTTAGGACTCATTCAGTGATGGCTAATTGGGTATTAATGTGCCAAAAAAATCTAAACGAAATAACACAGGATTTGCCAAGAAAATCTAAGAGGAACACGTCTCGAGATTCAGCATGGAGAGCCGCACTGGAGCTGGCAAGAGATTTATGACATGTTAACGCGGTCGACGACAGGGCAGTCCGCGCCAAGGCATCCCGCTGCATGTGCATTAAGGAGCCGGGTCTCTTAAACATGCTGATCAAAATATTAATGCTAAGAGTAAACACAGGCTCTTTATCTGACAGTGATTTACATTACAAAGACCTTAATCCAAGAGCAAGCCAGTGCTTCCCTCATTAGCTGCAACCTTTACCTCACACTTCTCTGCAACGCACACAGGTGGATGCACTACTCTGGGTGACAGTTGTGTTTATGTTATCTTTTCATAAGCTCCGCAAGAAATTTGTCAAACTGCATCATTGTTTAACTATGTGCCAGTCAAACGCAAGCGTGCCAGATGGTTGCCTCTCCCCCAACCTTGCCCTTGGCGGTTTCAGTCATACCGAATTTCAAGAGTGAAGTCGGGTCCACTGACTTGCTTTTTCACACCCTTTTTTCATTTGCTTCTGCCAGGGTCTGTCCATGGAAAGGTGTAATGGCATTCACCGACGCTGACAGGATGACTAATCTAAAATGGACAGATGGAAAAAAAGCTCTCTCAAGTAGATGCACATAAGTTATGACTGTTAAAAAAGCATAATTGCTGAATTGTTTAACATAGCGTTTTCTCATAGGGGTCCAGAGTTATGGAAACTGTTAATGACATATTGTACTGAAACCGAGACCATGGAAAAGTCAGAGAAATTTGTCACCATTTCATTATGAAACATGGAGGACCTACCGCAGATGCATGTACTTTCTGAAGGGTCATTTTTATGTTCCACGAAAATGTGTTAAAGGGTTAGTTCACCCAAATGAAAATAATGTCATTTATTACTCACCTTCATGTCGTTCTACACCCGTAAGACCTTCGTTCATCTTCGCAACACAAATTAAGATATTTTGATTAAATCCGATGGCTCAGTGAGGCCTCTATAGACAGCAATGCCATTGAAAATCTCAAGATCCATAAAGGTACTAAAAACATTTAAAACAGTTCATGCGAGTTCAGCGGTTCTACTGTAATATTATAAAGCGACGAGAATACTTTTTGTGCGCCAAAAAAAACAAAATAACGACTTTTCAACAATATATAGTGATGGGCTGATTTCAAAACACTGCTTCGGAGCTTTACGAATCGAATCAGGGATTCGAAGCGCCAAAGTCACGTGATTTCAGCAGTTTAGCCGTTTGATAGGAGATACGGATCACTGATTCGATTCGTAAAGCTCCGAAGCAGTGTTTTGAAATCAGCCCATCACTATATTGTTGAAAAGTTATTTTGTTTTTTTGGCACACAAAAAAATATTCTCGTCGCTTTATAATATTAAGGTAGAACCACTGAACTCACATGAACTGTTTTAAATATGTTTTTAGAACCTTTATGGATCTTGAGATTTTCAATGGCATTGCTGTCTATAGAGGCCTCACTGAGCCATCGGATTTNCGAGAATACTTTTTCAATGGCATTGCTGTCTATAGAGGCCTCACTGAGCCATCGGATTTAATCAAAATATCTTAATTTGTGTTCCAAAGATGAACGAAGGTCTTACGGGTGTAGAAAGACATGAAGGTGAATAATAAATGACATTATTTTTATTTTTGGGTGAACTAACCCTTTAACTTAATGCAGCTAAGAAGAAATTCAGAGCATACATTCTAAAAAGTAATTCACGGGTCCATAAATCAATGCATGGTTGCAAGTTAAAATTTCTGATTTATTGTTTTAATTAAACCTTTTAGGTTGCAAACATTATTTTGTAAAGTTCTGTTGACATCAACTTAATACTGTCTGTATTTTAAACTCAAATTTCTGTGTTAACTGCCTTTAAAAAAAAAAAACAATTAGGTTGTAGTAACTTAATGAAATTGTCTTGTTAACCTCGGAAGTTAGGCAGTGGATTTCTAGTTCCCAGCATGCATTGCATAGGACTGGATAAGGAGAATAAATGTTGAAATTAAGTGTTAATTTATTTGTTTATAGTGAAGGGAAAGACTTGTTAGTTTAATGCTGTTATGTTTGACATTTAAAAGAGTTTCTGTATTGTTGACGTTTTTGTGGTTATTATTGTGCTGAAGAGTAGATAAATGAGGGTAAACAATACACTGACTGTGTAAGCAATGACTGCGCTAATGCCAGTGACAAGTAATATCTTACTTTTTCATTAAATATACATGTTAAATAAGTTATGTTAGCATTTGCTACAATAGCTGTTGATTTGAACTGAAATACATAAGATTAATTGGTTCCAGGGCTACAACTCTGGTAGGAACGACTTAATTTTTTTGAGTAAACTTAAAAATTTGTGTTAATGCTACAAGTTCCTCTAACTAAATATAGCTTGTTGGTTGAACATAAAATTTACTCAAAGTTGTCATAACTAAAAAAAAAAATATTATGTAAAATGTTGCATTAATTCATTTTTGTTGAGCCAACCCATTACTTTTTAGAGTGTAGACGTCATTGTTTAGTAGAGTTTGTAGGAATAAAAGAGGGAAACTGACATAAGTCTGCACCTGGAATGGATGCACTTTTACAGAGAGGCGTTTTTCCAGATGAGGGTAGAAGTCAAGAATGTGTTAATGTGTTTAAGACAATCAACTAAAGATTAGGCCTAATAGCAATTGCAGATCTTTGTTTTGACAAGTGGAAAAAAGCAGCCAAAATAATATTTAGCAGATGAGTATCTTTTTACTAGATGGTGGATGAGCTTTGAATCAGTTTAGCTAGCTAATGTTTGATTCTTTTTTTTCCCTTCTTTTTTGAGTGTGTCTTTCACCTTGTGCTAGTCAAAATGTTACAAATGAGGTCTTCGCTGATCCATTTTCAGGGTGTTTTGGCCACGAACACGGGCCATGGCTGGATGTCATGAGTGAAGGTCCAGATGGTCCTATCAGTGTCTCTGCTTCAAATCTAAACAGGTTGACATTTTGCAGGTGCTGGAAAACACTGGGATCAAGCGCAACTTCCTCCACGGTTTATAAAAGGAGACAAAGGTCAAGGCCTCCCAACACTACGTCTGATCAGTCCCATCATTCTCTGTAAGTTCTCTGAGCGCAGCGTGATACTGAGGACCCGGTGCTTGATAATGTGCAGTTGCAGTGAGAGACTGTGATTGATCATTGACTTGAAAGGACTTTTGTATATAATTCCACTCCCCACTTCAACATGGCTGGGTGTTTTTCTTTTCTTTTTTTTCCCTCAAGAGAAAGCAGTGCCTTGCAGCAAGAAAAAAAAAGAAGAAGAGAATAATTAGTACAAAAACAAACCAAAAAGAGAGAAATATAACAGAATAAAAAACAAACAAACAAACAAATATTAATGTATAAAAAAACAAATATTATGACATATCAGATCAAACAGTGTGAGTAAAGTCACATGAGAGGAGACAGTGTCTTGAAAGTCCATAAGATAAAGACTCTTTTGCTCACCGAGGCTGCATTTATTTGATCAAAAATACAGTATAAACAATAATATTTTGAAATATTATTACAATTTAAAATAAATGTTTTCAATTTGAATATATTTTAAAATGTAATTTATTCCTGTGATGTTAAAGCTGAATTTACTCCAGTTTTCAGTGTCACATGATCCTTCCGAAATCATTCTAATATGCTGATTTGGTGCTCACCAAACATTTTTTTTTTAAAATTCTTATTAATGATGAAAACTGTTATGCTGCTTAATATTTTTGTGGAAACTGTTTTTTTCAGGATTATTTAATGAACAGAATGTTCAAAAGCTTTTATTTGAAACAGAAATCATTAAAAATGTTTTCTCTCTCAGTTTTGATCAAAAGTTATATATATATATATAAATTATAGGTTGCTTGCTGATAAGTCTCTAATCCAGTAATCTTTACATCTTCAGTAATCTTTACATCAAATGGAACTGGACCATGAATTTACCTGAACTAAAAGAAACCCAAATACAGAGAAGGGACTTTGCCTCTTCACTTCTAAAGTCCCCCATCCAGCACTGATGCAGCCCCTCCTTTCAAAGGTACAGAGGTGAAGTAACAGCAATTGCATGCGCTGGAGTGCTGAAAGGCTCAACCTCTGCGCCCTTCTTCTGTCACGCTGAAATTAATAACCGTTGATTTGTATTTAATGCTCAATTTCCTCTCTATTATTACAGGCACTGTAGCGATGGGCTTGGTTTGAGACAGAGTTCACATGACAGCCTTTCTCTTTTTCCTCTCCCTCTCTCTTTTTCTCCCACTCTCGCTCTTTTTCTGCAGAATGCCAAACGGCTTGCACAAATGTTGCACGCATGTCAAACAACATCTCATTACGGAGTTACTTTTGGGGCTGTTAGTGCGTGCATGGAAAAATGGGAGAGTGTGTTTTGGGTTTAGTGTTCAAACTTTAAAACAGGAATGAAATATGTCCCTTACACTGCTCAAAATATACTTATGATGTTGGGTTGAGAGAAGTGTGAATATTTTGGATGATATCTTAGGCTTTGCGCCCACAGTGAAGGGGAAGTCATGGGCATTGTGTCTCAGGTCAACAAAACAAAGAGAATCATTACAAGAGCTGACTGAAATACAAAGCGACATTGTTTTATGGAGATAAATGCCCTAATTTTTCTTCGGATGTTCTCAGAGTTAATGTTTATTCAAATTGGGTGAAACATCACACCTCAAACTATTAAAGGGTCATTCAAGTTTTGTTCTGCATCATATACTTTAGTTGGATTTTTATGGTGTCGTTTGTCAAACTTCGTACCTTTCAGTAACACATTTGTCAAAATTTATCAAAGTCAAACTGAAAAAAAAAAATCCAAACACATGAAGTTTCACTACTCGCTCTAAAGAAAATAGGGAGAAATGACACATTGTTTAATCAGGCGTAACATATTAAAGTGGTGTTGACTGTGATACAGTATTACAAAAAGCACTGACAATTTGGAAATCCCCAGCTGTCTTCTTTTAGTCTTTACATAGATTCAAATTGATTTTGTTTTTTTTTTATCTATTTTTAAATAGCCAAATTGTAAACTACACTTGAATTTCTTGCATAAATCATCTTTGATTACTGTCTTGTCATACTAATGGTTTAATTGATAGCATTAATAAGATTATTCACAAGTTCATTTTATTCTCTGAGTAATCAGTGACTCAGGGATTTATAAAACAAGCAGAGCATGAGAAACCAGTCATGATTTGTAGTCAATATTTTAAACTGGGTTAAGGGTTAAGTGATGAGCTGCCATCATTTGCCATTGTTTAAGACATGTAACCTGTGGTTGCTTCTTCAGTGGATTAAACTTTTGCATTCCCTCGAGAAACTTTGCGCTCGCTCACAAAACTTTTGTGTTCTTTGCAAGCGAAAGCAAAGTTTCTCAGGGGAATGCAAACATTTTGCGAGATCTATGAATAAATCTATGACTGGGTTTGGACAGTAGCTACTTGCTTTTTAGGCAAAACTATGAATAATGCAATCTGAAGCTGGTATTGCATAATCATTGCATGATATAAATTGCATCATGTTATTCCTAGATATCATGGATGATGCAATCATAATGAAGCTTACATCACTCTCCTGAACAAACTGCCCTATATCGGCTCTAAAAATCACACGGCAGAGGTGCAAAACTCAAATCCTAAAAGGCCAAAGCCCAGCAGAGTTTGGTTCCAACCATGCTCCAACACATATACACTGCGTTCCAAATTATTATGCAAGTGACATATCAGTAAGATTTTAGTTTTTCTAAGAAAATGTTTGTTTGTTTATTTATCCATGTCTTTTTAGATAACTGGTATCAATCTCAGACAAAATAATTTGCCAGATCTATGGAAACCCTACTTAGAGGTTGCTCCACATTATTAAGCAAGTCACAGTTCTCATGCAATATGGGGAGGAAGAAAGATCTTTCTGAAGATGAAAAGCATGAAATGGTGCAATGTTGTGCAAAAGGCATGAAAACAACTAATATTGTGTGAAACTGAATGGAGATTATCGAATTATCATAAGATTTGTGAGTGATTTAGAGCACAGCAGGACTCGGTCAGAGAAAGGCTTATTAATAAAAGTTCCTGTCAAAAAACTTAATTGTATTAAAAGGGCAGCTATAAAAAAGCCAGTGTTGAGCAGCAAACAGGTATTTGAAGCTGCTGGTGTCTCTGGAGTCTCAAGAAGCTCTCCATGCAGGCTGGCAGTTGTGCGTAAAGATGCATTTTAGCCACCATTAACCAAACCTCACAAAGAGAAACATTTACAATGGGTTTAGAAATACATTTTCAAACAGTTTTATTGCTGTGGTGTTTTTTTGCAGCATGGGATAGTGCATAGTACAATAGTGCATTGTACTATGCACTATCCTCCTTTTTATACCATAGCTGAAAATGGCCAGTTATGAACTCCACATATCTTGCAAAAGTCATTTAAATACCCTCCATCTCCCTTCCCAATATTTCAGCCCAAATCATCACCCGCCAGCTCCTTGCTGACGTCGCAGTCTTGTTGGAACGTGGTTGCCATTCACCAACCATCCAGAAATCCATCCATTTAGACCATCCATTGTAGTACGGCATTAGTCAGTGAATAAAATTATTTAAAAATGAGTCTTCATGTATTTCTACACCCACTGTAAATGTTTCTCTTTGTGAGGTTTGGTTTGGAGTGGCTGAAATGCATCTTTACGCACAACTGCCAGCCTGCATGGAGAGCTTCTTGAGACTCCAGAGACACCAGAAGCTTCAAATACCTGTTTTCTGCTCAATACTGGCTTTTTTTATAGCTGCCCTTTTAAAACAATTCATTTTTTTTACAGGAACTTTCATTAAGAAGCCTTTCTCTGACCGAGTTCTGCTGTGCTCTAAATCACTCACAAATCTTATGATAATTCGATAATATCCATTCAGTTTCACACAATATTAGTTGTTTTCATGCCTTTTGCACAACATTGCACCATTTCATGCTTTTCATCTTCAGAAAGATCTTTCTTCCTCCCCATATTGCATGAGAACTGTGACTTGCTTAATAATGTGGAACAACCTCTAAGTAGGGTTTCCATAGATCTGGCAAATTATTTTGTCTGAGATTGATACCAGTTATCTAAAAAGACATGGATAAATAAACAAACAAACATTTTCTTAGAAAAACTAAAATCTGAATGTTTATTGTACTGAAACCTTACTGATATGTCACTTGCATAATAATTTGGAACGCAGTGTACGTGTAGTTTTCAAA
Organism: Anabarilius grahami; assembly: GCA_003731715.1. NCBI lineage: Eukaryota > Metazoa > Chordata > Actinopteri > Cypriniformes > Xenocyprididae > Anabarilius > Anabarilius grahami. The sequence continues at coordinate 1,654,852 of RJVU01075544.1, forward strand.
TAAGCCTGAAGTACTTGATGAGCTGGATCGGGTGTGTTTAATAAGTGTTGAAGAATGGATGAAATATTGTGCAATTTACATATTAATTCGCCAAGAGATGATGGAAAAAACACACAGAGAGCAGCAGCTTTCGTTTTTGCTCTGACAGCCGCAATATTACGCCGAATGTGAGTGCGTGTTAAAAATCAGGAATTGTGAGAGAACATTGTGCTTGGTACATTTTTCAAAACCAAATGTCCTTCAAATCAAACTTGGGTCTTCAGCCGACAAAATTTAAATCCTGTGTGGCTAGCGTTATTCCCATAGTGTTTACGCAATAGGTCAGGGGCGGAGAGTAGGTGGTCTTTTAGTGGCTGTTCGAACGCATTTGACCATGAGCGTTTACACTACGAAAGCAATCCGGTCAAATGCGTTTTCGATTGCCTCTGGAAGTGGTCGAAAGCGGATAAGCTCAAAAGGTTTTAGACCCTGTTTACACCTTTATTTAGCGTCATCCATTTTCGATCCGATCGACCAAAACGCATCTTAATACTAGGTGTAAACAGGGCCTGGGTTTTGCCACCCCTTTCATACAGTGTCATGCTCTATTATTTGTCAGTGTTTGATTTTGCAAAAGTGAGCACAGATGCCTCGTACTTGTGTTAACAGTGCAGATAACTTCAAATTGAACCCATCAATGCTTGCAGACTATTGCTGGACAATGACAAGAGATTCTCCATTTAATGAATACAAGAGACAAGCCAAGTAGTGGCAAGTAGACACTGAATAGGACTACACCATGTACATAATAGTTATTTGCCCCTTTGTTTCATAATAAATTTGATTTATATAACCCTTTTGCGGCTTATTAAAGTGTTACATAAAAAGGACAGGTGACAGGTACTGTCCACACAATATATATAGATGTAAAATATAAAAACGTAAATATCTTGGAAACAGTAGCCAATCAAGTGTTTAAATTAAGCACAAATACATAATAATTGCACATTTCTAAAGCAGATGATTTCTAAGAAATTGTAGACCAGTGCAATAATACATTTGCTATTATTATTGTTTTAGAGTAAATTGTCAGATTTACTAATGTTTAATTTTTAATAATGATTAATTATGCATTAATAATAATAAATAGCATTTACATTTTTTGTAATGTAAAATATATTTACAAGGTGTATTTCCATTGTATGTCATTTCCATTGGATATTTAAACTAAATGAGCCACACCATGTCAAAAAAGAAAAAGAAAAAACTGACTCTGGGTCTGTTACTTGCTGTTTAAACATATCTTCACACTTAGATCACACCCTTAATTTCAAGCTATTGTAAGTAATTCACGAGTGTGAAAAGACATACTTTACGCCCCAGTCATCTTTTTGTAGCACACTGCAAGCACTGATAAACATTATGAATAGCATGAACTGAAGTGGCAAATGATATTAGAGTTGCCATTCAAAGGCATCAGTGTCTGATGCTTTCCTTTCTCTCTGCCTCCAAAACCCATATGCCCTCTTCCTCAACTCCTGCCCTGACTTTAACAGCATAATTAAATTCTCCCAACTGCACTGCCTTTCTTTTTATTCCCTGTACCTGTTAACACCTGACACATTACGGCAATTCCCAACTGTCACCATTATTCTCTCATCTTGTAACCTGGCTGTTTCAATTACGCCACAAACAAATGGTTTGTTTGTCTTTCATTAACATCAGATCAGTCATCTGGCCGTGGTTTGCCCATAAACCGAGGCACTAAAGCATGTTCCATCTTATCCTTTCCTGTTCGAGGAAATTTCTCTGTGGCATTCCAGAGTGACAGGCCCTGGGACGCAGATTGGGACTTTTCATTATTCCTCTTGTCAGGTTCCCCACCTGTGGCAGTCACAACACATTCTATCCTCCCTCCATCTCCCTGACAAAACGCTCCCTCTTGTTTTGACAGATGATCCTCAAAACAGCTGCTGCGAGCGAATGAGTTAACATCAGCGAGGAAGAAAAACAGACAAGCAAAAGCCATCTCATAAAGACTGTTGAAAAACTGACAGGCACAGTTATAGCATAATCCATTAAGAGCTCCAAAACAAAAGGTGATGCAAGTCAGTTTGTCAACGAGTGTCTAAATGGCTTGTGGTGAACAGTGATGTAATTGTATAAGCTGCAGAGTACGTGTGACTGATAGACCTATGCCTTGACTTGTAGTTCTGGAAAAGCAGCTTGGATTGAGAAATACATAATTTATTGCATACAAAAACAAAAAATAATGAAAATCTGTGCAAACACTATGGTAATGCTACCATCTGTTCATTTTTGATAAATGCAAATTTTGTATTTGAAGTTTGTGTGTGTGTGTGTGTGTGTGTTGATGTCGGGGAACTACTTTAAAACTGTAGCTAGTCAATTTTAATTGAAGTACCAAATTGCTAAAACTAAAACTGGAATACAATGGAAATCAATGGAAGCTAAATATTAAAAAAGAAAAATACTAATAAAAATGACAAAAGCAAATAAGATTACTAAAACCTCACCTAAAATTAAAATGAAATCTGAAAACACAAAAATAAAATAAAAATACGACAATAGCATAAATAATGCTAAAATAACACTGCAGTAAAGCTAGCCAATTAAAAAAGAAGACATTTGGGGATGGATATTTTTAAAATATATAACAAAATCTAATGATTTTGTATTCTTTTATCAAATCAATAGCTACTGGCACAAAACAATAGGGCAAAATAAGGGTGAAAGGGATACATTTACAGTAAATACACTTAATTGAACAAAAATAAAAACTTTTTTTTTGTTCATTTAAATGTTTACCATTTCTGATTTAAATGACTCTCCGAATGAACTGATTCCCAAAGCTACAAATGAAAGAGAAAGTGGACATTTTAGGAGAGCTTGTGATTATTGCTTCAGTTTGCTCCAGTTGCAAAACTATGCATGCAATACAATAACAAAAAACAGCAATGCAGCAGATTTATGCTAGAGTTTTGGAAAGAGTAGCAAGTTACTGGAAAAGCTATGCTATTTTAAAAAGAGTTGAGCTATTGTTTCATTACTGAAAATAAATAGTGAAGTTAGAAGCATCGCTACTTTTAGTTAGTTACTCCCCAACGTCGGCGATGTGTTCATTGTGAACTGTATGATGACTCTAATTGCAGGGATATTGCAATTGTACAAGACATCTGGAGAGGGCATTATGCAACAAAGCTGCTTCCTGCCCAAGAGTACAGGAGCTTTTCTAAATTGAAGCATATACTTGACAGGATATCATGCGGCAAATGACAGTACTTTCCTAAATGATGTGTTCCATTACATAGTGATGGGGCTAAACGCCTCTTGGCATATAAGAGTGTCGTGTGAGAGTTATTTTAGAAACTGTACTAATAGCTGTTCTTGCCTTTGATAGCTGTTGGGAAAATGCCAATGTCATTTCAAGTCTCTTGAGTTTCTAAAATTTGATGATTGGTTTCCTTTTACACAACTTAAGTCATAACCTGCATGTGTCAGATTAAGGTTAACCAGGAAATGGAATAAATATTACAAAGAGGTTTTTGGTAAAGCTGCACTCAGTAATTATGTCCTCCTTGCAGCATTTATGAAGAAATTGTTAGTATATTTGAAAAACATTCTGAAATGACAGATGTACACTAAAATGAGATGATGAGTCTGTACTGTATTACTGTATTAATAATACTTTTTTACTGGCCAAATAAAAGCTAGCCTATGAGGCTACTTTTCTTTCACATGAGGTGGGTGGCCTCATGGGGGCGGCCATTTTGAAATCACAAGACCAGGCAAATACTGAATGCATTTTGATACATTTCTTTAAAAAGTGGATAGCTGAAACTGTTAGCTTTAGGACGATACTGTATACACGTCGCTGTGTCAGCAGCCTAAAATGATTACCAGATCGACTACTGTAACATAAACAAAGCATTACTGACTGCACCTTTAAATATCATAAAAAAAAGTATGCTAAATGCACAGCTTTAAACAGATCCAATAACATTTCACTGTATTTCAGCTGGTCTGTCAAATCTAAGAATCTCTTAAGTCCTTAAGGCTCTGAAGAGCCACTTCATGTTTGTTTAGTCGCACAGACACAATGTAGAGATTCGTAGGGGCTCATAAAGAGGGTGAACTGCAGAGCCATGGAGAGCAACTTTTGAAGGTCATCAGTCACACGCAAAAGGAACGTACCAAGCACAAAAATAAGTAATCCAAGCCAAAAGAGACTCTGCAGTCAAACCATGCCAACTATCGCCATCTAATTTGTGCAAAATACAAACCATGGGCATGTTTTAGGGGTGTTTTCAGTTGAGATGAGCCTGATGAATCTATCAAAACAAATGTAACCACTCCTTCATTAGCTGAGGTCTATGGCATAGTGTTGTTTGAGCAGAGTGGTTACGAGGGTACATTGAGCTTTGTTGCTTGAGTGACGTGACCTTTTGTTGGCCCTCTCTCACAGAGGATACAGTGATTAAGTAATCACCTGTGTACACAACCTTTCCTCACCTTTCCTTCCAGGCACTCTGTCAGAGCTGAAGGGATGACACAGCCTGCTTTCACACACCGCCTCGGCCTTCCCCATAGGAAACGGATTAACACCACCGACGAATGCTGATGGCAAAAATGTCTTTAGTGCTTTCAGGCAGAGTGCAAGACTGATCATTTCACAATCGTGCGTGCAGGAAATGGTGAAGAGTTAAGCTTTTAATGCACCCCGGTACATCATTCCGATTAAAATAAATGCCTTACCGTACTTTAGTGCTGCACTGTTTGTCTTTTGTGCAATGGGTAATGAAATATCCACATTTAACTACATGACAAGTATTTAGCTGTTTTGTGTGTGTTTAGAGGGCTAGATATAAGGAAATATCAGTTTTATGATTGGGCCAAAAAATATGTACAAATTATTAATTTACACTGTCAAAACTAGACACACTTACTAGACACAGCTATAACTACCTTTTTTATTATTACTTTTTCCCACTTTTTAGAATTATAAAAGTCATCAAAACTATGAAATATCACAAAATAAGGTATGTGAAGTATGTAGCAAACCACATTTTAGCAGCTTTAAGGCTTCCTAGACACTTGTTGGAGGTTTTTCCTTCACTTTCTAGTTCAATTTATCTTCAAAAGTTTGGAGTGAGTTCGATTTTTAATGTTTTTGTAAAAAGTCTCTTATGCTCACCAAGGCATTTAGTGGATACATTTTTTTTATTTATTTTTTTCAATTTGAATTTTTGTTTTTTTACAGTATTTTTTGTGATGGTAAATCTGAATTTTTAGCATCATTACTCCAGTTGTCAGTGTCACATGATCCTTCAGAAATCATTCTATTATGCTGATATAAAAAACACTTATTTTTTTATAATGTTTAAAACAGATTCCCAGTATTCTTTGATAAAAAGAAGATTCAAAAGAACAGTATTTATTTGAAATACAAATCTTGTGCATTATAAAAGTCTTTTATAAAAGTATAAAAGTCTTTTGTATAAAATATTTTATAAAATAAATACTCTTACTGACCTCAAACTTTTGAACAGTAGTGTATATATATATATAAATACACAAAA
>RJVU01075544.1:1660466-1697688 GCA_003731715.1 Anabarilius grahami
TTTTCTTTTTTTTTTTTTTTTTTTTTACTTTTTTTGGTGACCATTTTAGTCACAAAAAGGCATTATTTTTGTGACCAAAATCCACAGAACATACTGTACATCACGTTAGAAAAAGGAATACTTTCCTTTGGGAAAAAAAAATGGTACTGAGGACATATTTTCCAATTATTAGGTAATTTACTGTGCCCAGCTTATTTTTTTACTCCATGTCCATTTGGCAGTAAAAACAGTCATTAGGCCAACAGTAACTGACGTGTCCTTGTCGAGGTTACAAACATTATTTGAACTGCGGTGTCTAGGGAGGTCATTACAGTCATGCTCATTTAATTGTGGGCTTTGTATGTCACTTTTTGCACACTGTAAATCCAACATTACCAGTTTACTCAAACTCGCTCTATTACGTCAAATTTAAAACCATTTAAGTCAGTTTTTCAATATGCCACGTGCAATTAGACCATTCGACAGATCCAACTGTGTGATTGGCTTCGTCTACCGTTCGTGTCACGGGCCATTTTTTTTACGATTATCCCAAAAATAAAGGCAAAACGCAGGTCTAATAAAAGTCCAGCTGTAACTCCTGTGTGTTGGACCGAGACTCTTAATTTCAACAAGCGCTTTGATGGATGCTAGTTTGAATTTCTTTAACACAGGAAATTAGCTTTCATTCTCGTTGCATCAGTCGAAAAGTCACTATTGTGTTGTCTCCAGCCCAAAAGAAAACATTATCACAGTGCGCTTGCTAGTTCACCTTTACTGCACCTCTAACTGCTACCTCACCACCTCCCAACGAGCTGCCAAACTAATACAAAGAGCGCAGCAGTTCGACAGGTCTGCCTCTGTAGCCTGATATGGCACAGGCTTGTCCGAGCTCTCCCAATTGATTCAGTGGCACGCTCCTTGTTTAAAAAAGAGCGAGACGTTGGGGGGGTAAGAAGACTTTTAGTTCATTCATTAATCACAGAAGTAAACAGCCCATCCAGTGACACCTGGTGAGGTTAATGCTCGGGACCCTGGAGTAATCACCACCTCCCCCACACACCGACTCGCCGAGCCACTCACATGAAAGCTTGTGATTATAGAGGAAATGGGAATTAGCAGAAACATTTCGGAAAGGCAGTCTCCAGTCCGTTTGGTAGCGAAGGATGGATCGGCGGGAAAAACGGAGAGGCTGTGGGCTGATTGGAGCCTTCCCTTGAGGGAGCCGAGCGGGGAGAGGCAGGGGGCCAAAGGTCGAGCCTACACCAAATTAGTAGTGTCTGTTATTCGAAACCAAAATAAAGCAGGAGCAGAAGTAAGCGATTCCCCCCCCCCCTCCGATGCTGGAGTGCTTTCTGGGCTCTTTCTTGAAAATTACCGAGAGGCCACATCGCAATTAGTGGTTTGTTTCTTTTAGACTGAAATATGGCCATAATTCATAGCTTTCAAATCATTTCATTGGAAAGATGTATTGGCTAGTCGGACTGAAGAAGTAATTGTAACACATGATATGGCAATTTGTTACCCAGGCAGCAAGTACACAAGGTATTTGCATAGCGTCGCATTAAACGTGGGAGAGCATATAATTAGTTTCCAGTATGGTGCGTAACAGAAAACTGACTGCGAAAGTTATTACACCTCTTTCATTAAAGAAGTATGAGGCACTAAACTTTGCTATACAGCTTGGCTTGTAATGGCTCCAGTTAGTGTCTCAAGTGTCAAAATATGCTTGGACGTACAGTACATTTCCAGGTTTTTTCCTGTACCTAACACAACGTGACTGCCGGCCAGCTGAAAGCCAAGGTCGCTCGATATTTTGCTCGAATATACAAACACGATCCGCTGTTTAGAGCCTGTTTAGGACATCGACCATGAAAAATTACTCTCATGTGCGACTGATAAATGTTCAAATGAACGGCATGCCAGGGCTTTGTTTAACTGAGATTTTAAGGGATAATCCATTTGACATGAATCATTAAGTTCTCTATGCAATAATTACAGTGTCCACGTAAGGTTCCAAAAGCGTGTTTCGATTCATAACAGCCTTGCTTTTCCCAGAATGTTGCCTTCACAAGCTTTTGCCAATGAGAAACCAGAGCATCAGCTTTCCAAATCATGAATAAGAATTCCTGCTCCAATGCTGCCTGTTCCTCATTACGGATTGTAGTATAACTTGGGTATCAAATATAGAGCATGTTTCCATCTCTATTACATAATGACCTTTACTTTTAGAGCAATCAATCCATTAGTAAACAATTTAAAATTTGTTTTCAAATGCAGAGATGTAACAAAAGATGTGCTTGTTTCAGGTCAGATAAAATGACGCCATTAAACTCTACAGCAACGGTCACTCTAGAAGTAGTATATTACCCTTTCCATATTGTTCTCATTTATTAAAACCTAAAACACAGAAGTGGAATGGACGGTATTTATTATATAAATAAATATCTTTACATTAAACATTTAGTTAAGTTTAAAATATTATTTTATTTTACCTGTATATTGTATTAAAGCTTCCGCTAAGAAAAATAAAAAGTCTATTTCAATGTACAAAACAATTGGTCTAGCAATAAGACAAACACTGCAACAATATTGCAGTAGTTTTCCTACTGAAATCCTCTGGGGGGGATATTTTTATCTGTGTCTGTATGAATCGCCAGTACATGGCGTGATATTAAAGATATGAAAGTAGCACAGTTTTCACTTACCTAGATAAGTGTTGATTAATTTGTTAATCGATGGTATATGCTGTTTTTAAAACCATCAGTCCACATTATTTCAACTTATTTTTAAACAATCATGCATAACAGTAAAAGTCCTGGTGAAAAAAACTCCATTACCCATGATTCTGTAGAGAAATCTCCACCAATGATAGATTTACAACAAGCAAATTGCAGCAAAAGTACTTTAAAGGGTTAGTTCACCCAAAAATGAAAATTCTGTCATTAATAACTCACCCTCATGTCACTCCACACCTGCTTTGTTCATCTTCGGAACACAAATTAAGATATTTCTGATGAAATCCGAGAGCTCTCTGACCCCTCCATAGACAGCAATATAATTACCACTTTCGAGGCCCAGAAAGGTAGTAAAGACATCGTTAAAATAGTCTCGGATTTCATCAGAAATATCTTAATTTGTGTTCCGAAGATGAACAAAGGTATTACGGATTTGGAACGACATGAGGTTAATGACAGAATTTTCATTTGTGGGTAAATTAACTCTTTAACGCCCACCTACTCACCTAAAGCATATATACATCTTTAAGTTAAATTTTCATATTTCTCAATCTTTTTGCTCATTAAAGCCATTTCATTTATTTTTGTCAGACTTTCAAATACTTTTTGCTTCCAATTAAAGTTTATAATGTTGTGATTCACCTTCAGCTTAGTTCATGGTTTATAACTCGCAAACAAAGACATTTTTAAAATCCCTATGGGAAAAATACTTTCGGAAACAAGGCTGCTGAAAAAGTGGGCGGGCACTTATGCACTCTATTAGAAAATATCAGGCCGCTGGATGGCGCGATTGACCAATCAGAAACGAGTATTCCAGAGAGCCTTGTAAGCAATGAAATCGACTAAGATTTGGCAGCGTTGCCTAACTGCACATCTGCCTGGCTACTTCGCGAGCAGTGATAAATAGCAAACTACACTTAACGTCCTCAATAGAGGTTCACTGAGGGTTTTTTATGTGAAAGTTTACAAGTGCTCGGCAATAAATGAAGCCGCAGGAGCACTTTAAATGACAGAAGAAGTGGATTTAAACATCTGCTCTGCAATACAGATTCCTGAATGCGGAGGAATGAGGGCTGCTCGCTCATCCAACACAGTCATTTTGGCATAGCTGGATCTGGCCTAGTCAATGAAGACTACACATTCATAAGAGTTACATTACAGGAATTACATTAGCGGCGTGTCATAGAAACTAATTTACACTTTAAAACTGCACTGTGTCTGGCAGCTGCATGTAAGATGTTTGGAGAAGGAATATTTTGCCAAGAGCTCCTGGCAAAAATGACTGTACTCCGGAATCATTTAAAAATATTAAACGGCACATAGAAAATATATGCTGTAAATAAACCTGAGGGTTGCTGTGAATGAATACAGGTCAGTTAGGACATAATTAACAGAATCTGGAATTATTTAACAATAAAACATAAAAAAATGGTTCTGTGGTACACTTTACAATTAAGTTCAATTTGCTGTATAAGTACTGTTCATTGTTAGCTCCTTATACCCAGTTATACTTACTAATGTTCACGAATTAAACCTTACTGTACAGTGTTACCATTCGATTTGTGACAGTTTGTGATTTAAACAATGTTTTGATGAAAGAAATCTGATTCTGCTTGATTAAACCTAGAAAAACAAAAATTATGTCTTACATTTTAGGGCTGTCAATAAGTTAAAATAATCAGTCACGATTAATAATTTTTGTCAGTTTCTTTTTAACCAAATAAAACTGAATAGAATGAGTGAGCTTAGTCAGTTTTGGTGGATCCGAGTTGTATGACCTGTGGGTGATATTTCATACTTGTTTAGCTTTGATGATAATTAAATTCCACCACACCAAGACTGCAAATGACTCTTGTTAAACGTCCCATCTGGATTTAATTTATAAATAAATCAGCCGTTGGGCCTTTTTCAGAGAATGGTTCTGTAATATCGTCCCCTGAACTGTCAAAACTTTTCATTAGAGAAGCTCATAAAGCTACTCTGTGAGCCTGTTTTAATCAAAAGTGAATAATTGTGACACTATAATATGGAAAAGTGATACTATAATATGAGTCAATTAGAAATCAAGCAAATAATACAAAAAAAGTTTAGTAATCACTGTTGTAGAGCGATAGAACCACAAACAACAAGTACAATGTTGCTTTGCCCATCCTAAAAGAACAATAAAACAGCTCTTAAAAGGTGTTGAGATGAAGAAGTGCAGGTACCATGATAAGTTATGCACTAAAAACAAAGCCAAATATATTTCAGTCCAAATCTCCTCTGTCATTCTCTGTGCAGTAATTTTCCACAGCATTGTTAATCTAAATTCATGGTCATTGTTTATTTCATTCCATAACATGGAACAGATTTCATAACAGGTGATTTATTTCATCTAAGAAATATGCTAAAGCTGATTTTCTACTGGCTTGATGGGAATGTTACTGAGGTATGTTTGCTTTATCCACTTGGGGAAAAATATTTGAACCAAGAATGTAATTTTGCTTGACTCTTTGTCCTTCGGAGGCCGTAACCTCTCCTTGTCCTCCAGTATTTCTCTCGATTCAAGAAAATCACTGATGGCACCGCTACTCGCAGATGAGGTTAAAACAGTTAGCCAGCTATCTGACTGGCTCATTGAAGAAAGCATACTAACCTTGTACGCTGAATTAGCAAAGGGTTTCTGCATCGATAATCATCAATCTTCCATGGCAGCGGGTGCCTTCGGTGCAGGTCAGAGGCTGCCATGTGCAATCAAGAATGAGCTGGAAGTCTTCGGGGTGCTTGGAGAGACTCTTACCAATCCCAGATGAGAGCTTTACTTTGTCTCGAATTAGCTCATGAGTGTGTTTCCAGCGCACGGCACGCACCTGCAGACACAAAGGATAAACCACGAGAGCGTTTCAAAGCTTTAGCATGAAACAGAGCAGAACTCGTCAGAAAGCAACTATTTTTTCACAAAGCCTTTTTCAAACAAATTTTCTCAACACCTTGAAGGTGACACAATGCTTAATCACCATCACTACTGACATGCTCTTGTCTAAACTCTAAGGTAAAGATAAAATACAAGCCATTGAGCTTCAAAAAGCTGCACAGGGAGGTAATTATATAGAAAGTATGTAATGTAACTAATGAGGTGGATAAAAATGGAAAAACAATATTGCACCTCACCTTTTGAAAAACGAAGCTGCTTATCTTAGCAAGGAAAGATACTAGGGGGAAAAAAAAGAGATCTTGACCGTAATTGGTCTAAAAATGCTATAGAAAGGTTGTAGAAACTTCAGTCACGGTAAATTAAGCATTCTGACAATCACAAAAGACTTCATGTCTTGACTTTAAACATCTGCATGCTCACGTGTTTAAAAAGTTAAGTCAGAACATGTTAGATGTTAAGAGCAAACGAACAACAAAAAAAATAAACTAATTATGATGTTGTCATACCTTCAGCACAGCAGATAATATGTCGTTGTCTAGACCTAATTGGTTATTTTCTTTTGATGTAATGTTATCAATGTAGTGTGCTGGTATGCCTTGATTTGATTTTGTTTTGGCAGTTAAACGCGTTCCAGACCACATCATGTTGACCTGATGGAACGGTTGCATTTTCCACCTATTTTTTCAATTATTATTTATTAATAATAAAAAGATTTAGTTTAATATTTGTATTTTAAATTGTTCTACATTCTGGGTTAAAAAACAACCCATGTGGACAAAATGGACAAACCCAGCAGTTTTATTTAACCCAACTATTGTTTAAAAATTACTATATGGCTGCCTTAAAATGAACCCAAAATAGGTTGGAAATAAAAAAAAAATCAGACACAATTACTAGAGGCAACAATAATAATCAAAAGGTGAACATTTATTAATAAGCAATTTAATAAATGTTTATTGTTTAATTGTTGTTCATTAAACTTATTAAAAAACAATTCATTTATTAAACATATTAATAAATATTAATACATAATACATACATAATACATACATAATATGTAAATAAATAAAATATGTAATACATTTCCAGCATATTTTCATTTTAAGCAAGCAATACAGTAATTTTTAAACAATAGTTGGGTTAAATAAAACTACCCAGCAGGTTGGACAAACATTTAACCCAACCGCTGGGTTTGTCCAACCCAACTTGTGTTGTTTTTAACCCAGCATTTTTTAGAGTGTAGCTACTATTATTATTTTTAGTTCATAGTTTTTAAAGAAAATACAAAACAAGGAAATATTTAAATATAAAAATAATAATAAAATAAAATAAAAATTCACAAGCCTTTCTACCAACTGTTTGTTCTCCTTTGTGTTTTATCGCCCTCTTTTTGAGTATCACTGAAGTGACCAGCAGAAGTGAATAGTTTAAAAGACACCTCTGTTGGGTTCTGTTTCTACACGTCAAGACCAACAGAAATGGATCTGTGACTCCCTAACCTCAATAACATTGTACAATAAAGTCATTTTGGTAGGAAATATGTAACTGAAATGCAATTAGATCCTTATACATCATCTCCAGAGTAGGTTTATCTAAGGGGAGGACAGGGCTTTTGAAACTGCACTCTTGCTGTGGAAATGTCTTCCAAGGGCTGACACCGTGCAGTCAAATGAAGAAAGATGGTGCTTGTGTGGAGCAAATGGCCCATGACCAAGCTTAAACACCAACTGTGGCATAAAACGAGTTGATAAATGTATCATAAATCTCTCCGACAGAAAAACCCAGCGATGTTTCATTCATATTTCACACTTTTTTCACCTCAAACACCAAATAGCCGGTTGTTAGCCGACCTGCGCGCCAATTAAAGTAGTTATTGAATGTGTTTACAAAAGCCTTTGTGTGCAGCGGTTCCTTCGGAAAGAGTAATTACTCCAGTTCAAGTGTGATCTGGAAAGCATTTGATTAACAAGCTCGATCCCATCCGCTGGAATGAGAGTTACCTTCTGATGCCATGTTCTCCTTGTCGTTCAAAAGCCTTTCTATGGCGTGGAGCATGGGGTAACCCAAAGGGAATGAAACACAAACATGCAATTAGAGGGGCAGCGAAGGACTGAACAACACAGAATAAAACAACCCACATTAAAAAAAAAGAAGAAAAGATTGGAGTATGTAGCAATGCCAGAGGTTATGGTTTTCCCAGGCAATACATCTTGCTATTTTGATAAATCGTTGACATTGATTTTCAGTGGAAAGGTTTTTGTTGTGGTTTCTTACATGGTTTTATCAGGACTACTATGGATTGTACTGAATTAATCAACGAGATCAGAGCACTTATGATGCCAGCGAAAAGGAAAACGCTTCATTATCACGTGAGGTTGAGCTATTCATAAAAGTCCAATCACATTCACAGAAACTTAAAGTGAGTCACAGAATACAGACATGCCAAGTTGGACTTTCTTAGTGGGTGGTCTTCCCTCTGCTTGATGTGGAAACTGAATTAGCACAGAGCCAATTTCGCCCTCGATCTGGAAACATTTTCTACCTTCCAGAACCCGCTTAATATAGAGACGTAATAAAACACCTTCGGCCTCTGGCGTGTTGTTTTACCAAATAACATCTAACTGGCCATTACTCCCCATTAAGGCTAATGGTTAGACTAATTATGATAATTCCATAAAAGGTGCTGTGTTTAGCCCAAACTGTGGACGAACATTAACTTAATGACTACGGCTGACCTCTCTCGAATGCTGCTGGGGTGCATGTCTCTGATAGGCTATTAGTCACTAGCATTTTGCATTATCCTGTTTATGTAAAAGCCCCCAAAGAGCTATACAGTCATACTCGTCTAGAGGGTTATCAGATCATTGCCAATATCGGTTTCAAAATACAAATGAGGTGGATTTGCTCTCTGAGCCACAGATCTAGCAATTTCAAGTGATGCTTGAAGAAAAAAAGAAAGGAATATTTACCATGTGTCAACTTGTGTCATTGTAAATGGCAGACTAAATAGGTGTTAGATAAGACGTTCCAACCTACCTCTTTCACTGGATTATGGCGGAAATCCCCTCCACACCCTCTGAGTGGAACCAATACTGGAATGTCAAACACTAAGACAGCCTAGTCATGGATACCTACATTTGAAATGACTTGTCTTTCCAAAGAGAAAACCGTCAGATTCCGCAGGGTATGTTTTGTCTTATTGCCGAGGCAATGGACACACCGCAGCTCATGAAAGAATGCATTAGGGCCGCTTAAATATTTTTCTTCGCCACTTTCCCTGCGAATTCTTTGAGATCCTTTCAGCAATCAGGAAGATTTCCGTAAAAATGTTGTCATTCTGCCTTGGCTAAACGCTGGAGTCGTGGCACTCTGCGGTATTCTGTTTTCATAAGAGCAGCGGTATCGGCTGTTAAAAGTCAGGGCACAGTATTAATTGTATATACGAGCCGCTGGCAGGCATGCATTGCTGCTGATTAACACTGGGTCTGGAACCAAAGCTGTTGTCCCAGGTGCGCTGTGTTTAGAAAGGGACTGTATCCAAAATGAAATACTTTGCAGAGGAAGTCCATCACAGCCCGTGCGCTGGCGAGCCAGACCACATTTAACCACTTTTGGTGCGCCTCCGCTTCCTCAATTGTATTGTTAAAAGAAGATTTTTGTGAGAATGATCAAGGCCAAGAAAAGATTTAGCCAGATATTCAACGAGGGGTTTTCCTGCCCTGATAAAATCTTATTCTACAGGCCAGCACATTCAGAATGGTTTTAAGAATATATAAGGATTTAAGGTTAGTTAGTTTCAGTACTCTAATCTGATGCGATTAGTACAACATGGGACGCTTTACTGTTTGTATCACTTCACTTTACTCTGTTTGCAGCAGTCCAGAGCGATGCGAAAGCTGTGCGATTTCAATGGCTGCGTCCGAAAGCTGAAAACGTTGCCTTCGGAGGATGCATTCCAAGGCAGGAAGGCATCAAGGCATGTCCGAATCCAATGTTAGCTTCACTTCCGGTCTCCTGAGATACTGTCACCTGATTGATTTTTGAAAGCAGCATAGATGTATCCTTCACTGCCTTTGATATCCAACAATCCTGTGCATTCCATTCCATGAAAGTTAAGCTAAAAAATAAAGATGGCATCTGAAAGTTGTGGTTGGTGGTCAGTTTTGGTATAAATGTACGTCTTTGACTAAGGTTTTCCACTTTTGATATTACTACCAGCGAGAAATTACTATTATAGCAAAGTCCATTTCAAGGAAAGTCTGTTTACTCGGCGGCCATATTTGCAACGCCTCAAAGCAGCTATTTCGGGCATCCAAGACCAAGTCCTATCTATTTGAATGGGGAATCCTGAAATCTCAAAAACTGCTTGGCGAACTCACAATTAAATAACATATTTCAAATCAGCAACCAAATCTGACATGAACTGTCCCATAAATGTTGTTTCTTATGCTAAAATAGTATTTAAAAAGTTTATTTTTCTTGCTAAACGAGCCAATGCACATGTGCAGTCCTAAGCGCGAGTCTCAGGTTCCTATGGGAACCGGAGCCTCTAAAGGCAGCTGCATTGACGCAATGACTTTACCAATCAGCGATTGGCTCTTTAACTTAGAAGGTGGGATGTAATCTGCCATATTGCGCATTGCAGTTTCTCCCATTCATAACTAATAGGAGTGAACCGTCTTTCTATATCTATATTCTTTGATTATAGTAATTAAATATTCACTTAGTTATCATCAAAGCTTGCTCTATTTTGTTGCAGATCATTTAACCATTACGCTGCCTTAGAAGCTTGTCCGAAATCAGTTTTATGAAGTGCCTTAGTGTGCAAACGCTGCCTGCTAAGTCACTGCTTGGTAAGTCAAGTCAACTGCTTAATCTTTTGGATGCAGACAAAGTTTTAGGTGTGTTCGACTTGAAGCGGATCGGTGACCGATCGGTGTATGACATCAATGTACAGTGAGAGCGATTCGAAAGCATGCACAGCCGTCTGCTCTCTAATCGCTCTCGCGGTAGTTTGATGTCATACACTGATCGGTCTGTGCAGTTGAACACACCTTTTCTCTCACCAGCGAGCAATGAATGGGAAATAGAAAACCCGGAATGGAGCTGGAACGGACTGATTACACAGCAAATAAATAAATAAAATCAGTATTTTGGTAAAAATGTGTCTTTTTTTTTGTTTAAAGCATCAAAAAAAAAAAAACAGTNAAAAAAAAAAAAAACTAAAAAAAAAAACAGTGGAAAAACGCTTCCAGATCAGTAACATTCAGTTGTATTAAAACAAATCTTAAAGGGTTAGTTCACCCAAAAATGAAAATTCTGTCATTAATTACTCACCCTCATGTCGTTCCACACCTGTAAGACCTTCGTTCATCTTCGGAACACAAATTAAGATATTTTTCATAAAATCCGATGGCTCAGTGAGGCCTCTATTACATTAAGGTTGAAACTAGAGGTGGGACGGTTCTTGCACTGCAGTTCATCCCAAATCTGACGATGCATCTATAATATGGTTTGTTGAAAACAACGTGCAAAACAGACAGACGGATTCAGCTAATGCATGTTTCAGTTGGTGGATATGCATTCTAGTTTCCCAATACGTTACAACAGCGATGATCAAAAGAACATAGACAAACACTCGTCACTCGTTGTAAACAAATGTTCAATGACGTGCCAAATGTCATTTACGCCGTCATCACGCAGGTGAGATATGAACAGCTCACGTTGCTATCTGTGTTTAAACTAAACTCATTTAAACCTTGCCAATTTAAACATTCATCCGTAAGACGCGAAAGAGAACTCGCACGCGCTGTGAAGAGATTTGTGTGTACTCATCCGAAGTGCGTACATGGAGAGCTGCGTCACAGAGCGCAAATTCTCTTTCAAGTCTTGCACCTGAACGGACAAATTCACACAAAAATTATGTCAACATGCCCATCTTAGCGAGTATCCTAACAAACATAATAGGTTATGTCTTAAGAGAAAAACGAGACAGACAACGCATGTGTATCAGTATCAGTGTACTGGATCTTTGAATTGTGTCTTAAAGGGACAGCAGTCTAATATTCCTGCTCTCTGTGTTTTTAATGTTAATCAAACGACAAAAGACGAAGAAATCACTCTTGGCTGAATAGCTTTTGTAACTTCAATAATGTTTCAACTTTATTTAATTATTCAAAAAAGTTTATATTAAGAGTTATTTTATATTTGATTACTTTATTCAATTTCTGTACCTGAAAGCTACTGTTAGATAGCTGATTTTTTATTTGTATCTTAGCTCATGTATTTATTTGATTATTTGATTATTTGTTTTTATTTTTTTTATCTTTATTTGACAATTGTCCTATTTTTTACTGAACATAGCACATACCGAACTGTACCGAAACTGTGACACTAAAACCGTGATACAAACCGAACCGTGAGAAATTTGAACCGTCCCTCCCCCCCTAGCTGAACCACTGTAGTCACAAACTTTATTTTAAATACGTCTTTAGTAGCTTTCTGGGCATTCAAAGTGTTAATTGTCTTGCTGGCAATGCAGGCCTCACTGAGCCATCAGATTTTATGAAAAATATCTTAATTTGTGTTCTGAAGATGAACGAAGGTCTTACGGGTGTGGAACGTCATGAGGGTGAGTAATTAATGACAGAATTTTCATTTTTGGGTGAACTAACCCTTTAATATCTTACGCAGTGTTGCTTCTCAAGTAATTTGATCTTGTTTTAATTATTTAAACCAGAAAAAAAATGACTTGCAAAGCTTGATGCTTTGGCTTCCTTTATAACCATTTCCATTTTCAGAGAAAACAAATTAACTGGCCAAAATTTCTCCAAAGCGTACTGAATGTTAACGGATTTAAATATTGTTTAAAAGCAATATCTCACTCTTAATCATGCTGTAGTAATATTCAAAACCACAGCACAATTGCTTGTGTGAAATTGCTTTATTATACATCTATTATACATAGCATGGCTCTTTGGTTAATTAAAGGATACACAAAACTTTTAACGCAGTTGGCGACCGACCAGGAACACTAACATAATAAGCATTATTGCTAATGACTGTGTCTAAGAATTGGGGGCCACGCCACCGTTCGGTTGCACCATGTGCCGTCTCTGCCTTCAACAGAGCTGCCAGGATCATGGTAAATGGTGTTGATTAGAGCAACACTGGTACTCTGAGCCAAAGCAGCTGCTTTGATTCTGACTGATTGCTGGACGTAGGGAATTAAAGAAAGTATTCACTTGTCAGGGATTGTTTGGCTGACTACATGTGTACTACATTATTACTTTTTTTTAAGCCTCACATCATATGCTTACGAATGTGTAAAGTAATTCTGGCTGTCCAAGTCCAACGTGTGGGAGTCCTGATGTCACTTACTTTCTTGATAAGGCATTATACATTATACTTTGCTGGAAACCACAAAGCAAGATTATCTGACAGCTGTCTAGTTGGTTTGGGAAAAGTTTCTATGGAAAATAATAATAATAGTAAAAAAATGCAGACTTGCACATTTAAACTGAAAATTATAACTTTGTTTGAGAGCATAGGACCGTGACAACCACACCCTGAGGTCAATGAATTTACATGCTTATATCTGACTTCATTAGTCCATAAAGGAGGGCATCTGCAGCTCTTTACAATCAAATGGACTGTATATTCAGTGTCAGGTTGCTTGACGAAGTGGCAGGGAGTTCTGGCTGTCAGTCTAGGAACTGCAACACATTATTACTTCAGCAGTACCGCACATAGAGTAATTAATGTCCATACATGCTCCTGTTTCCTCCCGTCTCCTGGCCCCACGCTCCACTGTTGAAACATGAATGACTCTCTAAGGGGTCACAGAGCGTGTTTTTACAAACTACCCTTCCTCTCTTGGCACAGTTTAATTTGCATGTCATCTGCAGAGATGGACACCACCGACACTATGAATGTCCATTTATGTAAGATTTCTTGATGAGATTACATGACGATTACATTTGAAACAAAAAGATTACACAAGAGAAAATCGGGCATAGTGCAGGGATTATGTGTGTGCATGTATGTTCATATGCATTCACACACAAGAGTAAAATAAACAGGTATATAACGGTGTATTGTTTTTTACTTCTCTTTATAATGATAAACCAAGAAAAAATTTAAATTCTGCCAAATATCTTTGACATAATAGCAGTCATTGCAATGTTTAACTTAATTAAGTCAGATAAAATTAAGATGGAAGTACACAAAGGCCAATATTACACCTGTTGTAATTGAAACTGCTCTGAAAAAACTGAAAACTGCCTATAATATGAATTCATATTTTGTGTTCGTATTGTTAATCAACACAAAACACATCCTCAAATGGAAGTCATGTCATATCAGACTTTAAAGCTAAGATTAATAGATTAAAACCTGAAATAGATGCTTAAAGTGAAATGCTATTTTATTTTTATAAATTTAATATTAATAGCAACTCTGGGTTGCTCTCAGTGCATTCTGAATATGTCATTTTTAGCAGATTATACACTGAATAAATATTTCTGATGGCCTAAAGAAAGCCATCACATTCATAAAAACAGGACAGGATTAGTGAATTTATGTAATACTGCTAATAAATCAAGCCCCAAAACAATACAAAACCATGCGTAATTTCTGAAGGAGAGAAGATTGCTTAAAATTCTGCATGATTTATAGTATTTAAAACTGATGAGACTAAAACTGAAAATGACATTCCTACTGCTTACAACAGATATTATTATTATTTTTTTTTTAATATCCACATTTCAATATTCACTGAAAGCGTAATTATGTAAGGAGGTACAGGATTGAATTTGACATTTACATTCATTCGACGAATGTGCAACAATATATTATAGAAAGTCTATACAATAAACTGTATACCCGGCTAACAAAAATATGTTCTAAGAACATTTTGCTAACATTCCTATTAAGTTATGAAAAAGGTTATTTCAAAATGTTCTCTGAACGTTCAAAACTTTAAAAATTTTATTTATGCGGACATTACGGGAACATTCCATTTTATCATATACTGCAAACATTACAGGAATGTTATTTGAGAATGTTCTCTGAAGTAGTAAAACATGCAAGACGAATGTCCAACTAAACTGTTTCAGAACATTCCATGAACAATGTATAAATTAAATTTTTGTGCTAACATTTTGGGAACATTATTAAAGACCAAATAACTTTGAACATACATTCTATTAACGTTACTGGAATAACGTTGCCTGAACGTCCAAAGTTCTAAGAACGTTTCATTTTAG
The DNA here is from genome assembly GCA_003731715.1 of Anabarilius grahami. NCBI lineage: Eukaryota > Metazoa > Chordata > Actinopteri > Cypriniformes > Xenocyprididae > Anabarilius > Anabarilius grahami. The sequence goes on from RJVU01075544.1 coordinate 1,675,361, forward strand.
CTAGCTAGGTACTGCACTGAAGATTCCGGTTACGGCTTACAATTGTAAGGATTGTACGTGTTCTCTACACTATAGTGAAAACATAAAAGGATGAGTCAGTGTCACCGACCATGATAAATTTGCTTGAAAGAGCAGAGTGAAGCTTTTCCCGAAGGGTCAGAGTAGACTGAGGTTTTAAATTATGTGTGTGTTGGAAGAAAAAGGGTGCCATGTGCAGTAACCTGAGCATAGATGTGTATTGCATGTGTGTATGTGTGTGTGTGTGTACGCTTGGGGGAAGGAGCACATCTGAGAGCAATCCCCTCATGTGACAAAATGCAGACATAACAGTCTGCATCGACACTTGTTACCAGCACATAAACACTTGCCTTAGAGAGAGTGGGTCGAGAGAGGGCCTGCAGCAGCTGAATGGGGCTAGAGCAGATCTGCTATTTATCAAACCCTAATTAACTGTTAATTTGCCAACCTTTAGGTTCAAGCATGTGACCAATTTATCACACCCAACAAACAGACTCTCCAGCTCTCCCAAGGGGTGGTCGACAAGACAGTCAGCGCTAACGCCCCCTAAATCCAAGCCCATTAAGTCTTCCTATTTAAAATAAGAGATAAAAAATGCTGAGAGTTTAAAAGCCGCAACCACCATCACAAAAAATTTTATTATAAACCAAATAAATAAATAAATAATAAAGGATGCTGTTTGGATTCTTAGATTTGACACAAATTTAAAGCAGAAAATATGCCTTGATCAGATCAAGTAAAAAATACTTATGTATATCAATGAAAATTCTCCCAAAAAATGCTAATTGTCTCTCCAAATTTTTATTTTTCTGTATTTGTCTGTTTCATAGCTCTTGCCATGTAACATTTCATTAAAAGGAGCTGTCAAAAAAAAAACACCAAAAAAAGAAGTTTATACTATTGTACTAGTGTATACAATAAACATAAATAGTTTTGAGTTAGGAACCGAGAGAAATTTGAGTCGTTATTCATGATAGTTAGTGATATTTAATATAATATTTCCTTCCACCAAAGCTTGCATCTAGAATTTAAAAAAAATGTGTTAAAAAGGGGGCAAACGGCATAAGTTTTTTGGATATGTGACAACCAAACGAGACAAATCCATTCTCTAGATGTGTATGCAGGTTAGACTTGAGGATGTGTAAATAAAGACAGCAGTTTCTTTTGACGGTGAATGATTCCTTTAAGTATTTCTTTGTCTTGTTTCCAGACGCTATGACTTATATGCTGTCTGAACAATAAAACAGTTTAATTCGCATCTGATTGTTTACGACAAAGATGACTGACAGCAAAATATTTATGCCAGTCCTGAGCTATAGAACACATTCACCAATGTGCCAGTTAAATTATTGGCATAAATAAACATTAAAACATTATTGTTAGTGTAATTGTCATAATTACAGTAATCTCAGGATACACAGGATTTTCCCGGCATGAATAGATGTGACTTTGCAGCAGTGTTGCCAACTTTTAGGTTCAATTTATCACACCCAACAAATGCACTCTCCGCCTTTCCCTAAGGACAGTGGAGGTGACTACTCATGTGTTTGAATGAGTTAAAGAAGACATCACAAGCCGAACACAAGCATATGGAGGTCTTTATAACACACTGGTGAAAGCAGCTGTCAATGGAAAGGTGGAAGTGCACGCAAAAAAACATCTTTGTTGAGAGATGTGTTATTCTATCCTTGTGTTTGAGTGGGTCGTGTCTATTAAGGCGGACATCACTAACACCTCACAGACAAATCACGCTATTAGCATGTCACATCGAGCGGAATTGCAGATGAAAAGCACTGATGGGAATTAATCTGTGACGAGCCTTGAATGAAATGAAAGAGTTTTCATCAAGCAGTGTTTGTGCACATAAACCATTCTGGCAAGGCTAATGAGGGAGAACTTGAACAGTGGATTGCTCTAAATGTGATGTGAAGACAAAAGAAAGTTTGTTTGGATTTTATGTTCCAGCACATTTTACAGATCTAATCAAATAGTAGAGGTAATATGTCACCCCCAGTTTTCCAATTGATGTTACAATACCTGTATATATTTTAGCACATTTATTGAAGCACAAACCTATGCTTTTCTTAATTTTGACATTTCATTTGAACATCAGCAGTTAAATATGGAAACGGACCGATCATTTTTTTTCTGTTTGGATAACAGATAATCTGTATATCTATATCTCTATCTATCAATCTATATATTATCCAAATGTATATTCATTTATTTTTAATGGAAAATGCAAAAATGCCCCACTCAGAAATGGTGCAAACGTTATTAATAATAAACAATGGAAGTATTATTTAATACTCTCATTAATAAACTTAAATTTCAACCATGTTTATTATTCATCATTACTGAATAGAATTTAATCTGAATTATAATCAGTGTTGCTTTTTCATGATATCCCTTGTTTAAAAAAAATATTATTTAAAGGAATATTTCAGATGCATTTTTTATTTTTCAGTTATTACAGCTTATTCAATCTGAGTGAACCAAACTAATGCAAAGTTTTGAACAGAATGATTTGAGATTTAAGTTTTTTTTTAAGAATATAAATGATTAAGAACAATATCTTATGTATTTTATTTAAGTCTGGTAGAAGTTAACAAAATAGAATCTGAAAAATGTTGTTTTTTACTGTTAATTTGAGGTTTTTTTTCTTCTTTTTTTTCTAAAAATCACCGAAACAGCACCTTGCAACATGTTTCAACCAGTACATGTTTACATCTTAATCGCTTCAAAAAATATCCATAAAATGTGATTTAGATTTGCCAGAAGTTGTTGGCCGTGTTGGGGGACGGTGTGAGTACAGATAAAGAAATAATAAATGCACAGTCCCACAGCAATTAGGATCACTCAAGCATACAGCTAGAAGCTCAATGCCAAATTGGGTAATTCTGCTGCAATTGCACTTCCTAGAGCAATTATCATAGGCACTTTTGAGAAATGACAGACTGTTTACAAACAGTCAAGGCTTAGTTTGTGGGGTACATCAGCATTCTGTGTACACACACACTCAATCTTACCAGAGGATGTAAGATTGTTGGGTTTGGCAATTTAAGTAAAGTATGACATGTTAGAAGCCAAAATGATGTGACTTTTTTTCTTGCATGTTTCCAGTAGACTACATAAAAATGGGACTCGTGTTATTAAGCCAGCGACAACTGCCCTGTGTAAGTGAACTTGACTGCAGTCGTCCTAGACAGCAATTAACAGAAAACCTGTAAACACAAATATGCTACTGACCGCTCGTTCTCGATGTGCCTCGCATACATTGGGATTAAAGGCGAGTATTTAAGGTTGATGAAATACTGCTGCAGTGTGTTCCCCAGGCAGCTGCGTTTCCCCCAGGCTGCTCTCGGTCAGTCTAATGCGCTCTGATGGTCCCACTAGAGTATTTCCTTACACACTCGCCCGGCCGGCCAGCTCTTGATCAGAAGCAGAGCTCGCTGTGGCCATTCATCCACCCCCCAGCCCGGCGCACGTGCGTCAGTGTGTGGGGCTCAGCGTGTGAGAGCTTTAGCGTAATGACATCCCGCTGAGAAGAAACCTGCGGCTGAAGCGGATCACCGCTTGCAATCAAGCGCTCGAGACCGTGTCATTGCTCTGCACTGAATGTTTTACAATTCTCCCCAACTTTCGCTGAGACAGCTTTGTTCGCTCAAAACAGAGTGCAGTTCCATTTGGTGCCACTACTAGTGGTGCCGAGTTGCTAAAATTACTAGGGCTGGGTATTGACACAATTTTCAAGATTCGATTCGAATACTATTCACGTTTTTGATTCGATTACGATTTCGATTAATTTCGATATCGATTATTTTGAATGTAGTATTTCAGTTACAGTACATGGCAAATTTTCTAGAACATTAAAAATTATAATGAATATGTAACGGTGCATTGCTATATTTATCAGAATGTTACTTTCTAGAGTACACTTTTCTAGCTGACTAACGAGTTTATGGTCACTGAATATGTTTTTCTGAGGTAAATGTGACGTTACGTGACATTGTTTACAAGCTGTTTTATTGACGTCTTTCCGAGGTTAAAACACTGATTGAGCGATTACACAAGACATGATACGGATTTCAGTAAGTTGTACTGTATATTTTAACATACCTTCAGATGTTTAGTCGTGTTTATTTCGCGCTGGAGAGGATGTTTACTCTTTAACTGAGGTGCTAAAGCGATCTGTCACGTCACATTAAACAGCACCAAAACAGTATTTATTTTTTCAATCTCATAATAAGATGGACGTCATTTGAAATCTGAGACTGCGTTCACGCCACCTCGTATTTACCGGAATCTAGAGATGACAACATGTGACGTTATATTCGGAGCTGTTCATGTCCTTGGACTGGGAATTATGCGTTTCCATGGCACCACTATCAACGCCTATGAATCTACTGCAGTCAGGTGGTACAGCAGCCTTGTGGTACATCTGGGAGCTTTCAGAAAACTCACAGCTTACAAGCTGTAATTACGAGCTCTACAAGGATGTGAACACTTTTTACAAGCTAGAATCTCGTAACTACAGGAATTACGAGGCCGCATGAACGTACCTATAGCTTCATATCAAAAGTAAGAAAGCACAAAGATTTTTGTGATTTATTGGATGGGAGGCGCTACATATTCTGCTCATTCATCAACTGAAAACAGTTGGGATTTAAGAATCGATATCGGTTTGTAAAAATGAGAATCGATTAAAATCGAGAAATCAATATTTTTTACCCAGCCCTAAAAATGACCAATGCCAATATAATATTATTATTTTAAATTGACAATAAACTAGCTATGTTGTTGTATTTTTGTAGAAAAAGTACATCACTATATTACTTAATGTTAAAGGTGCAATAGCCTATTGCCAATAGGTGATTCTCTACAGAAACATTTTTTGCTAATGGTTGAAAGTCTCCTCATATCCTGATATTAATGACTATGTTAAACAGTCGAAATGTATTTTTATGAATATATATCGTCTGTGGAAGGCGTAGGACCATACAAAGATCCTCCAATCTTTATTGTCCGAATTAAATAATACAATGTTTTTACATATCGCGCACCCTGTTCGCACAGACATCATACGTCATCAGCGCGTTTCATGCTATGCAGAATTTATAAGGACAGACCTCAATCACGGAGCACCGCAAACAAACAGCAGCCGCCTTTTACAGATCCTACCGAATCAAATCAACAAGCTTATGCTGCGTTATAATTATGTAACTACCGTAATTAAGAGATCGCAACCTGTGACGTTCTAATCAGAGCTGTTCAGTCAGACACTGAATTATGCATATCCATGTGAACAGTATCAACACCGAAATTAATCTGCAGCAGTCCAACCTCTCTAAGTTGTTTACGTTCATTATTATTGTAATGTAATGTGCTTTGAGACATGAGGTAGTTTAAAGCCATCTCTTGTGACGCTTTGCCTAGAGCAGCTGTGTGTGTGCCTTCTTGTGTTTTGGAGGAGGCATGGCTTTGGACTGGGATCGTATGCTTTCAATGCTAGCAGGCTAACGTTAGCATTTCCCAGATCACCTACTACACCTTTAAGTGATTAAGTGATGTGAATGCATCAGCTTGTAAATACAAACTTCACAAGAGGACTTGAACGCACCATCATGTCAAGTCGGGTGTACTTAAACTTTTTTTAACTCATTAATATACGTTTTGTATCATATTACTTTGATATATTTCATATTATAATAAAAAATATATCAATATTATTCTATATGAATCGTAATTGGCAAAAAATGGCCACTATGGCTGAATACAGAGCGGAAGCTTGTTTGCATTACTCAGACTTACGGAAATACGTAGCATAGGACACTGGAAGTCATCAATGTGGTTGACTTCATAGGTCACATGACAATGCCAATATGGATAGTATATTTGGATTGTATTCATACCACACACCTGCATAATTTTAAAACATACTTTATTAACAGTTGAGAAGTTTTTCATTAAATGCAGTACACTCTCAAAAATAAATGTAGATTTATTGGCATCTATTTGGTTCCATGAAGAACCTTTAACATCCATGGAACCTTTCCATTGCACAAAAGGTTCTTTTGGGGAAAAATGTTCTTCACATTAAGAAAAAATGGTTCTTTTAGGAACATTGTGTAAGCCCCTGAGTATGGAAGCCCGTTTCCGCCACTGAATAAAAAAATAAAAACAGTAATTACTTTTTATCTCAGAATTCTGACTTTTTTTCTCACAATTGTGAATTATAAAGTCAGAATTGCGAGATATAAACTCACAATTGTGTGATATAGTGTCATAATTCTGACTTTATAACTCACAATTGTGAGAAAAAAAGTCAGAATTCTGAGATATAAACTCGCAATTGCGTGATTCTGACTTTCTTGCAAGTTTATATCTCAGAATTGTGACTTTATATCACGCAATTTCGAGTTTATATCTTAGAATTGTGACTTTAGAACTCACAATTGTGAGAAAAAAATTCTGAATTGTGAGAAAAAGTGTCACAATTCTGAGAAAGAAAGGCACAATTACTAGTTTTTATTTAGTTTTTATTTAGGCTTCCATACCTGAGTGCAAGATGAGTCATCAATATTTTTGATCTGCTAAAAGTAAATTTTGCCAACGTTATACTCTACAGCTTCAAAGCTAACAGACATGGTCTAAATGCCAAAAAAGGAGGAAACTTTACTGAAACCAGAGCCAGTCTGATGATTTTTCAAATTAATGAGTGAAAACATAAGTTACACCTTATCAGAGGTATCTGTGTTTTTCGGAAACGCACGACTTAAATAGTTTGACACATCATTGGACATTCAACAAGAGCAGAAGGCCTTTTGTCACGTCAAAAGCTAAAAATGTAAATGCTTTGTGCCAGATGCAGGAAAAACACTATTCAATCAATGCACTTTAATTAGACAGATTCTGGTTACCTCTACAGTCTGAAACACACACTTTGAAACCAAAGAAACCGAACAAAAACATGCTTTTCAGGTAGAAAAACATGGCACTGACTTTCCCCTCTTTGTCTTCCTGACACCCCACCCACTCGCACACACAAACAGGTATACATGCACACTAATGGTTGTGTGCTCTGCGAGGTGTTGTGTTATGAACCAGACCACTGGGCTGTGTGAGCGTACCGAGGTTCTGGGTTCTAGTCTGGACACTGTGCAGGCTCTAGACTGGGCGCTATTATCACAGCTGCAAGTTTGCCAGGGAAATTTGTCTGTAATTCACCTGAATTAGAATCACTCAGGCGGCTTGCACTAGTTCCCCTCAGAACACAGCCAAATGGTTTGTTTATTTTAAAGGTTTTGCTTCTAGCAAATCATTCCTTATCTGTCATTGCCTTATTGTCCCACTGGGTCACCCAAAGGAAGAGAAGCAAAAGGGGTGGGGTGAGAGATGGAGAGATAAGCAGATACATACCTGCTGCTTCATTTATTACTGAATTTATATAAACTCGAAAACTCAAATAAGCCTTAAATGGTCAGAATATGATAAACGTCCTTTAACGAAAGGAATAGCCTCAAATAGGATTTACATTGGATTTTTCCAGTGTCATAGCATTTCCATAAACAATTCTAAACAATGCAGTTAAACACAGTGGGAATTTACATAAGACACAATGATTTAGTGATAACAATGATTTAGTGATAACAGTGGGTTACAGAATAGTATCTTTTGAAAGTGACTCGTCTATATAACAGCATAGCAAATGGTCCTTGACATCATAATTGTTGGAAGTAATGGCCTCTGCAGATGTCTGTCAACTCACTCTCTGGTGTAAAATGGTAAGGTATTCGAGTGGAGTGGCTGTTTTGTTCTCTACCAATGTTCCTAAGAGCCATGACCACGCGAAAGAGCCGAAAGACCACTCCAAATCTGTCTGTCACGGCCGGCTGCTTCTGTGTCCTATCTGCTACCACTTACTCAAACATGCAACAAATTTGCTTTTAATTGCAGGGATTCTGCTCTGCTTGTAAATAGTTTTGCTTTGACAGTTCATTTATTTTGTGTGATTGCTGCCATCTATTTATAGTTTTAATTCAGGGGGAATGCATTGCATATGAATTCCTTGTGTCATATGTGCCCTGCTCAAAGACAAAAATGCATGAATTATTATTGCCTGGTGGGGAAGTGTTTATTTATTCATAGACCCCAAAATTGTTCTTCATCCACGCTTGGCAAAGCGGATGGCATTTCCTAAGGACTCCATGGGTCTAACAAACGAACTGTTGGAGCATAATTACTGTGAATTACTGCAAACCCAGACTCTTTGGGTTTAATTAAATCCCAATTCAATATTTAAAGGTGCCATCGAACATTTTTTTACAAGATCTAAGGTGTCCCCTGAATGTGTCTGTGAAGTTTCAGCTCAAAATACCCCATAGAATTTTTTTTATTAATTTTTTTAGTGCCTATTTTGGGGCATCATTAGAAATGCGCCGATTCAGGCTGCGGCCCCTTTAAATCCTCACGCTCCCTGCCCCCGAGCTCTCGACTCTATCATTGCATAAACATAGTTCACACAGCTAATATAACCCTCAAAATGGATCTTTACAAAGTGTTAGTCATGCATACTGCATGCATACATCAGATCATGTGAGTATAGTATTTATTTGGATGTTTACATTTGATTCTGAATGAGTTTGATAGTGCTCCGTGGTTAAAGCTAACATTACACACTGTTGGAGAGATTTATAAAGAATGAAGTTGTGTTTATGAATTATACAGACTGCAAGTGTTTAAAAAATGAAAATAGCGACGGCTCTTGTCTCCGTGAATACAGTAAGAATCGATGGTAACTTTAACCACATTTAACAGTACATTAGCAAAATGCTAACGAAACATTTAGAAAGACAATTTACAAATATCACTAAAAATATCATGATATCATGGATCATGTCAGTTATTATTGCTCAATCTGCCATTTTTCGCTGTTGTCCTTGCTTGCTTACCTAGTCTGATGATTCAGCTGTGCACATCCAGACGTTAATACTGGCTTGTCTAATGCCTTGAACATGAGCTGGCATATGCAAATATTGGGAGCGTACATATTAATGATCCTGACTGTAACGTAACGGTCGGTGTTATGTTGAGATTCGCCTGTTTTCCGGATGTCTTTTAAACAAATAAGATTTACTTAAGAAGGAAGAAACAATGGTGTTTGAGACTCACTGTATGTCATTTCCATGTACTGAACTCTTGTTATTCAACTATGCAAAGGTAAATTCAATTTTCCATTCGATGGCACCTTTAAAACATTAACGTTAATTTTTTTTCTTTTTGAGTTTGAATTATAAAAATATTATTTCATAAACACAATAGGCTAAAAACATTTGTATACATATAGTTGTTGATTAAATATATAATAATTAATCAACTATATGGCTTATATAGGCCTATTTGATGCAGATTTGAAACAAAAAGTCTAAACAGTGCTATCTAGATTTCATAAATGTAAATTTTGGGCAAATTTTATACCAACTGGTCTGGTGAGCAAAACAAATGATATTTTTTCATCTATCCTTTTACATTTTTGCTGTTGCTATTCATTGTTTAGAAGTTTTGCTGAAAAGTTCAAGATTTGAACAGCAAATTAGATATAAGTGTCAAGCTACTGAGGGAATCTTTTTTTCGTGGGCAACAACAACGGAAGGAATGTGTCTATACAGAAACTTTTCAAAAATAAACCTACCTTGGTGAATATTTACTGGAGTGAAAAGTGTGACAACTAGCCAAAGAGTGCCACAGTCGCGGTAACAGCAGCATGTTTACTCGGCACTAGAGGGCAGATGTTCAGCGGATCTACAGGTGTTGTTGTCATCGAGTGTTTGACCACCGCAGACGGTAATTAGCGGCTCAGCCCTTCACGCTGGGCGCGATAACATCAGCGGTTGAAGATGCGCCCTTATCCATCTTCCCGCCATCAGCGGTCACAGTCCATTTCCGCTGCACAAACGCCCGCGGATGTTTTCCTGATTAAAGCGGCAGATAGAGCGTGTGTGGGCGGGATGAGCGGAGTCAAGTGCAGCCTGTCACTGATGATGCGGGGTAAGTGTTGAAATATTTACCCTGCAAAACAGAATGGATTTGTATTCAGGAATATATTCACGAGATACAAAGGGAACTAGCCGTTCTGGTTTACCAAGACCAAATGCTGTAGTTAAAAAATGCTGACAATATTATATATAAAGGTTTTCCCCTCAAGACGATGTATTAAAATGAAGAGAAGACCGGGAGGGTTGTTACAAATCGTGTTTAAATGTCTGTACCTCGAAGTGCTTTCTTACGTTACCCAAACTATGATATTTCCATATTTATCCTAATCAAATTATTATCGTTATTATCGAAATAGCCAACCTAAACGATGTAAGTTATTGTAAAGTACAAGAATGTTGTTGTTACAATTTAGCTCGCTACAAGAATGGATTGTAAAACTAAATGAAAGCATTTTAAATCTAAAATCCAATAACATTTCTTTGTTCAAAATGTTATTCCATCCCCCATCACCACAACTACCATTTCATTTTTAAACTTTAAATTCAGAATGGCACATATAGGGCACATTTCAATTCAAAACAGCAAACGCAGCTGGAATAAATGTAGAATACATTAAACAGTCTAATAAGGCTTTTGTTTTATGATATTATATATTAAATTAAACAAGAATCTGTTTATTCAAAGTTGTGTCATTTAACATCCATTAACATGATCACAAATCAAACCCATAATCCATTTGTGAACTTTTACGTTCATTTTACTGCACATTTAGATGCCATATCTCAATATCAGTTTAATTTCAAAGTGATTAATGTGAATAATGTGTTGCTTATTTATAATTATGACTGAATCACAGTGTACTGGACTGAAGAAATGTTTTATATACACTCTTTATTTCATTCTCAAATACAGAATTAGCCCTTTAAAGGGATAGTTCACCCAAAAATGAAAATTCTGTCATCATTTACTCACCCTCAAGTTGTTCCAAACCTGTATACATTTCTTTGTTCTGTTGAACCAAAAGGAAGATATTTTGAAGAATGTTTGTAACCAGGTTGCTTTGGGGCACCATTGACTTCCATAATAGAAAAAATAAATACTATGAAGTCAATGGTGCCCCAGAACTGCTCAGTTTCCCACATTGTTCAAAATATCTTCCTTTGTGTTTAACAGAACAAAGACATTTTTACAGGTTTGGAACAACCTGAGGGTGAGTAAATAATGACAGAATTTTTATTTTTTGGGTGAACTATCCCTTTAAGAAGCAAACATTTTATATATTAATTCATTTTTATACATGCATATTCACATAAATATGATGACGGCTTCTTAAACATCAACCAAAATGTTCTAAATCTGCAAGTCACTCCAATTCAAGCTGTTCAAATACAGATACAAATAGACACACTTTGGAGGACCAACAGGACATACCTCTGTTGAATATTTAACCAAATACACGGAACCAAATCCGTTAGCAAAGAACGAGAGGTGTGATAATGTTGGCTTTGTATTACTATGTCAAAGCACCTGAGCGAGACACAAGAGGCTAAACCAGCTGCTGTTTCCGCTAGCTCTCCAATTTTGTTTAAAGAAAAAAACTCAACAATTATTTACACTTCAGAAAGCCAAAGGTCAGGCAACAGAGTTTGGAGAATAAGCACCTTGCATCTGCTTCATGCTCCAAGGTGGAGAATGTGACATGAGTGATTTTTGCCATACACCCTTTTGGTGTTTAATGAGATCTGACCTGGGCAAGGGTTCACTATTAGCTGCAAAATCAGATATGCAACTGAATGCGCACACACAGACTTCTTCCAGAGCTTGTTTGTTTGGATTAGCAAAATTTTCATTCTATACTAATACATTTTGAGGTTTTCAAATGTTGTCATCCAGCATTCTAAATAGCACTGATAAATAAAAAATCAGATCTCTCAAACTGAATCAAATTCCAGATGCCTGTCTTCTTGTAAGAACTTCAAAACTCATCTGAAACAGAACGGCTGTCAGAGCTCTGATAATTATTTAGATCTGCCGCATACTTGTGGTAAGCAGGCTGAAACGCTCCCTTTTAAATGCTCCACTTTAAACTGACCAAAATTGAGCGAAGAATAATCCCTGTCAGTTGTAGTGGTCTGCCTCACATCAGCCTGGAAAAGCTTTAATACGAATGTGCCACATTCATTTCTGTAACATAAACGAACTCGATTCATTCTCCCATAGCTCGAAAGCACAACTTAGCCGAATTTAACTGAGGCATTACAGCCGGCGGGCATGTGACCACATAATTTCTCCCCAAAATGCCCCACACTTCCTCTCTGTGTTATCATTATGCCTCTCAATGAGACACTTGAAAGCCTCTGCCGTTCTGAGACCGAAGCGCTGAACTCTGGAGCTGTTTGCACTGATTGGGCTTTTTCCAAATGGGGCCATGGTCTATATCAGGCCCGTTTGACGACATAACAAGCCTGTTAATATTCGAAGGAAATGCTGGGGGTCACAGAGCTCGCAGCCATTTGACCTTCAGGGTTCAGAGGGCAGAGAACCGAGGGGTGGCACATGGCAGAAAGAGAGCCCTAATGATTTAGATATCTGTTACACACTCAGCAGAAAGCCAATCTCCTCTTATTAACCGTCTGCCCTGAGAGAGTCGAGCGTCTGTCCGCTAAATAATAAACCAACTTTGTGGAGAGCGGGGCCAATTTTAAAGTGCATTTGAATCGGCATCACCAAAATGACGGATAATGAAAGACAGTTGACCACCATCGGTGTGTGGTACGATGACGATTCGTATTCTTTCCCTTTAAAGGCCTATAGTTGGTATACAGTAGGTGGTGGAGGGAATGTCAAATATTATGGAAGATTATAGAGTCTTTTGGACACGTTTGTTTATTTGCCTTGCGCTCAAAGCACTCTTGCACTTCAGAGTTAAGGAGGGTGCTCAGCCTTTGTGGCTTCTGACAATGAAGTGAGCTTTTGCTAAAGTTCGGCTGAAAACGGCCCATCTTACTTGCCGAGGCATGGAGTGGTGCTCAATTTCATCTAAATAATTTTGTACACATGAGCCTTACAAAACCGTGTCCTTGGAAAACACTTTCAAAAGCAATTTCCGTGTTGTACTACTGCATGTAAACAGAGTAATTGTATTTGGGAAACTCCCTGTGCCAGCTGAATGCAATCCTTGCACAAGGTTTTTTTCGTTTTCTTCTTTTTTGCTGGGACAGAATTGGATTACAGTTTTAATTTCATGTATGATTATGATATCGAAAATGATAAGCAGAATATTTGTGTTATTAGATCTTGGGACAGATGGTGGAGTATCGTTCATTGCATCGAAAATATAAACATGATACTATGGCTTTTTTGTGGAAATGTACTAAATACTAAATACTAGTTTTTTAAATTAACTTGTGGGTCAAACCGTTGTTATTTGGGGACACTGACTCTACTCTTAAGTTACAGCCCAAGTGCTTCCTTATGGTCATTGGGGTTGCTTACATAGAAAATGGCTGGTTTCATATGTATGGTAAAAGACCAGATGTTTGCATTTGCGAGCCTCAACCCTAAATTTGTTGCATCTGGCGCTGAGCTTCTCTGTTTATGCCGAACTGAAAGGTTGCGATTATAGATGTTTATTCACGTCACAAGGATTTGATCACACTACAGTGTGAAACACTTCACAACTGCTCATGTGAATGGGGGTCACGGAGAGTTTAAAGACCTGATGGGAAAAGCTTATTGGCTAATGGAGGCATAGATATGCCCATTCATACAGTGCTGGCATAAAGTCTACAACATTTTTAACTTTTCCCAAGTATCTTTTGCAGGTGGAATATTCCACTTCTTGTGAGAAACTTATTTAATCAGCTCTGGTACCCACACTTATGACCTCATAGCTAGTCCAACAGCTTTAAAACATCTCAGTATGTCAGCTCATTTAGTTTTAACCTATTTGTGTCATCAGTGGTTATTGTACAGCAGGGGTCTTCAACCTTTTTCAAGCCAAGGCTTCTCATCCACTTGTTAAATACAGGGTCCACCTGTAACATATTGCATAAAACCCTGCAATTTACCCTGACCTATAAAAACAGGCAATTAGTCCAATATTAACTTAGATACTTTATAATGTTAAGCATTTTTTCCCTTCACATACACTACTAGAGCTGCACGATTATGGATATTGAAAATTACTTTTTTTTTTTCCAAATCGAGATTACGATTCTCCCTAAACAAAATAACATGTCATTTACTAGGATCTGACAAAATATTAATTGCTGCCTTCACTCTTTTCAAAAATGTTTAAATAATTTGAATTATTAAAAAAAAAAAATGGTTTGAATGAATGATTCAATGACAAATACATTTTTTTAAGTCACTTTTTAACAGCAACAATGTAATGGATATAATCATTATTTGAAGCGTCAAGTTACTTTCAAAAGGTGATGTGCTCTATTTTGATCTCTAGAAGACATCAGTGTTTATATGTGAACTATAAACTTTTTTTCTCAGTACTTCTTTGATAATTTGAATATTTGTAACACATAAATAATGATAATGTGATTGAAAAGACTGTAGGTGTTTTATTTCTAAGCATGATACTGCTTTCTCTGGGTCAGCGGCAGGGCGAACAGATTTGAATGTTCCGGTATGATTTTGTCAATTTTTTAATAGGCACAGGAAATCGTTGTCATTTAGGAATAAGATTACGTGGGAGTTCGAATCGAGATCGCGATCTTTTAACGATTAATTGTGCAGCTTACAATACCGTTCAAAGGTCTGAGGTAAAAGATCTACTAAAGATTTTTTTAAATAAGTCACTTATGCTCATCAAGGCTGCATTTATTTGATCAAAAATACAGTAAAAACAGTAATATAGTGAAATATAATTACAATTTAAATAACTGTTTATTTTAATATATTAAAAAATGTATTTTATTCCTTTGATGACAAAGCTGAATTTTCTGCATCATTCAAGTATTCAGTGTCACATGATCCTTCAGAAATCATTCTAATATTCTGATTTGGTGCTCAAGAAACATTTTTAGTAATATTAGTGTAATACAGTTGTAAAACTTTACAATAAGTTTCCATTTGTTAACATTAACTACATTAGGTAACATGAACATACATACTTGCCTACTTCTAAAGCATTTATTAATATTAGTGAATTTTCATTTAAACATTCACTAATACCATTTAAATCCAAAGTTGTACTGTATCTGTTTTATTTAACAAAGATAAATAAACACTAACAAATGTATTGCTCATTGTTAGTTAATATAAGTTAAGGCATTAACAAATGTTAACGAATGGGATCTCACTGTAAAGCATAATACTTCAATTATTTGAAATATAAATCTTTTGTAACATTTTAAATGTCTTTACTGTCAAAAAAAGAAAAGAAAGAAGAACAAATTCTTGCTGACCAAACCTTTGAACGGAATATAGACACATGCACATAAAACAGAAAGTCTCTGAAGGATTTCTTCATGGGCATCACTGGGACCTTGCTCCCCTCTGCAAAAATCTTCTTGAACCAGACCCTACAGCGAGGCTGAAGACCACCAATAATCCACAGCAATGCCTGCATCACTGTTAGGCCACACAAAGACATGACTTACTCAAACATTCCAATGCAATTAAAGCATCTTCTGCATGGCACGTTTCACTGAACCACTGGGGGCTTGTTAATAAGACCGCAGGGCTTTTACTGAAATCATAGTGAGAGGCGGGCGGTCCGTTCACATCTGTGACCGCTACACCGCATATGATCACCATGAGATAAGCTCAAATATGACACTCCGCAGATCCACCTGGACTCCCCTGACACTGCAATTATGAAACCACTTGCCCTCCTAAAGACACTTATAATTAATTCCTAATGGACTCAGAAATGATTTTAAGCCTTGTGACAGTGCTGTAAAACAGAGCTAAAGGGAAAAGGCTAAATAAAAATGGTCAAAAAAAGAATGTCTTCTAAACATCAGAAATTCTGTAGATATCATCCTAAAAAAAGCATAAAAACATCATATAATGTTGGCGCCGATGGCCTCATGATTACATCACCTGTAGTGTTTCATCAGAATCATTATTGTTTTCAAGTAACGAGTAAAGTAACGCATTACTTTTAAAATTACAACAAAAATATGAGTTACTTTTTCAAATAAGTAATGCAAGTTACTTTGTTTTCCAATTTATTGACTAACAACACTTTTAATAGGGCCTTGACATTTGGCAAAAAATTTTTTTATTAAAAAACAAAAGTTCAGCCCAGGTGAGAAAAGGAAATGGGAAAGTAACACAACACATTACTTTCCAGAAAAAGTAACTAACACAATTAGTTTTTTTTAGGGGGTATCACAATATTGTAACATTACACTGATCAGAACCATTTAAATATTAAACAAGAATTTTAAAGTCACAAAATTCATATCCATTCTTTTTCTCAATGCAGTCGACATGCCTGTTTTTTTCTCTAGGATATTTTTGGCGAGGAGAATGTCCTGCATTGCTTTAGTCATCTGCCGTCCACAAGCTAAACTATAACACACTCTAAAGACATCGGGCAGATGTCCCTGTGGATGAAGAGTACATTTTAAATGTAAGTATTGTCTTACTCATATCTGCAGATCTATCTAACCGTACATTTGGAAATACAACCAGTCAGAAGTTTGGACACAATTAATTCGTTTCCTACGATTTTAAAAACCTTTTTTCCAAAAATAATTGAAATTAATTTTGTAGAAATAAAATACAAATTGTACACCCAAAAATGTTTTTAAAGTACAATTTTATTTATTTTATTGCTGTATTGTTTTTTATTTATTTAGTTGGATCAGATATTGAAGGGAAAATGCTGTAATTATGCAAAGTTTCATATTTTCATGAATTTACTGATATTATAAAATGTGGATAATAATAAAAAAGTAGGTGCATCCAAACTTTTGACTGTTATTGTAAGTTTTAAAACTAAATTAAAATACATGGTAAATAAATCACTCAACTTTTGTGAAATAGGCAATGTATGAAATGATTGGTTTAAACATAGCATTAAAAGATATTAGGGTTTTCTTTAGGGTTAATGTCCTATTTTATATACATATATATTCCATTGTTTTTGAATGCTATATTTGATTAAAGGGCTTATCCACCCATCTTCTTCCAAATCAGTCATACTCCATCTTTCTGAAATGGCACAGTTTTTTCTGATGTTAACTAACTGCTAAAACAATGTTTGCTAAACACTGCTGTGCACAGACAAACAAACTGGTGGCAGGAACAAGTTAGGCCTGATATACGAGCCTCTTCTGCAATTCCTCTCAGAGATAAACATCATTAATACGCTACAAAGTACTTAGGGGGGNTGGGGTGGGGGGGGGGGGGGGGGGGTTTACCGTGAGGCAATGAGCTGTGGCGTTCTCTTCGCCGTGTGGGATACGTGGCAGATGTCGATGACAAAATCCGCATTTTCATGTTGAGAGTGGAGCCCTGCCACATACTCCAACAATAACAAATTCCAACTCAAATATGGTTTTACCCTAAATTATTTGAAATGCATGTCATGCCGTTAAGATTTATGTGGGATCGTGCGTAACGTTAAAGACCAAAGGGAAGAAATTGAGGAAAAAGTAAACATAAAAAATGTGAAATTGGTTGAAGCCACATTTTTACAGTAATTGTTTGCTTATGGACAATTGTTTTTGAACTAAGCTAAGATTTCCTCTACAAATTAGCTAAAAAAAAGACCCATCAATGGCAGACCTGCATTTTGTTTATACAGCAGCTATTGTGATGCACATTCTAGAGCAGTGGTTCTCAACTCCAGTCCTCGGGACCCACTGCTCTGCACATTTTGTATGTCTCTCTTACCTGACACACTCAGTTCAGGTCATGGAGTCTNTGAACTAAGCTAAGATTTCCTCTACAAATTAGCTAAAAAAAAAAACCCATCAATGGCAGACCTGCATTTTGTTTATACAGCAGCTATTGTGATGCACATTCTAGAGCATAAACTTTATTTTGATCTGTAAAACTCCTAACTAGTGTCATAAGTGGAGCAGAAGTACCTGTCAACCCTTTCCACTGAGAAGCAAGCAACAGATGCATTTTCTGGGATTTCTATCTCCACCTGGTGGCTCTCTGCATGTTCACCTCCAATCCTCGTAAATCAGGTCAAGAGCCGAGACGCTGAAAACGAGTCCTTGCTCTTAAAAACTATTGGAAGCCACTAGGAAGTAAAGAAAAAACACAAAGACAATTTACACAGAGCAAAGATATCATGAAGTGCAATACTATTCTACACACGTCCCCTTACACATACGCACTGTTTCAAATAACGTTCAGAGTATATTTGAACTATACGACATAGTCCGGCAACACGAATAGAGTATTAACAGTGTTGACCTTGGCTTGGTTTGTGATAATGATTTGGCCGGAGCCGCCGGCTGGACTTGCTGGTGTTTTGGCTTTAGCTGTGTATTAAAGAAGAAAAGCAAGAACTGCAGCTTGACTCCCAGTGGACAATGTGGTTCTAAATGGGGGGATTGTGTGCGAGTCGAGAGTTTCTCCAGGGCATCAGACCTGAATGGTACAGTAGCATGAGCCCATTTAAAAGTAATTACCACAGCATGTTCCAGGGAACGTGTGTAGCCCTGCCATTCCGTATGAATGGTGGAAGAACATGTTACCAAAACTGACTTTTGTGTGCCGTTAAGGCATGGGAACAAATTTCATATACATAATGAGCAACTCATTGCATTAAGAAAAACAAATTATGCATGGGACAATAAAGCCTAATACAAAAGGTTAAATATAAACAGCAAGAAAAAAAGCAATTCTACAAACACATGACATAGATGTTAATTCAAAACACATCTTTGTGAGTCAGAAAACAGAGTGCACTACTACAAAAGTATCATTCACTGCCATGAAACAGTGGATGCATTTAATTGTTTGAACATATAAAAATAAACCACAACAAAGCAACACACATTTTGTACAAATAAAAACCTGAAATAGTTCCATTGTTTTGATTCGGAAAGGTGGATACAAGATTTACATTGGTAACTAAAACACTGCAATTTATGAGCACAGTAAACCTGGTTAAGAATGTACATACTCTATTACCAAAATAAAACTCATGGCATGATGGTATGGATCTTTAAAATAGCTGCTTAATAATAATAATAACAATAATGTAACATTTTGTATTGATGAGCACTTGATTTGATGACAAATTTTGCTAAGACAAAAAAAAAGAAACTATTGCCCAATGTTA
Organism: Anabarilius grahami; assembly: GCA_003731715.1. Lineage (NCBI taxonomy): Eukaryota > Metazoa > Chordata > Actinopteri > Cypriniformes > Xenocyprididae > Anabarilius > Anabarilius grahami. The sequence continues at coordinate 1,694,649 of RJVU01075544.1, forward strand.
ATGATAGAAGTGTCCTAAGGGGCTCACAGACTGATAAAAGATTTAAAACAAAACCTCTTAAGAATTATACAAGTATAAAAGGCTACAAACATTAATAAATTACATCACTGACACAGAAAACACTTCACAAGGTGCTAGTAAAATAACTTTAAAATCCATCAGGGGTATTTTAGCTCAGGCTGGTCGTAGAAACATTGTTGATTTTTTTTTCTTATCCCCCATCATAAATGAATCATAATACACGTGGTTTTCTGCATGTAAGGCCATATGAGAATAAATGTTACACTGTGTATTTTGTTCTCCAGGCAACACCTTTTGTCTAATGTAACAGAATGAAATGAAAACAAAACAATGGCTAAAAAAAGTACAGCTATTGTGTATCTAACAAAAAAAAAGAAAAACGTAATGACTATTTCTATATCTTTATATATATTTTTTTGTTTGTAATTAGCAAAAACTAGTAAAAATGTATAATGAAGTATTAAGGAAAAAAGGATACAAAAAGTAGTCATTTAAAAAGCTATATACAGGCTACATTCTACATACTGTACTGTGAAGCAATATAAATGCATATTTCATTCTAGGGTAATTGGTGCTGCCTGTGAAACAAACAGAAGAGAGAAAGTATCCCCATGTAGTGAAATGTCATGGATGAGGCTTATCATCAGTGCTAGAGATCCTATTAATGTAGTGTTTCATTGCTTTTGGCAAGTGTTTTGTAATGTAAAATGGAACCGTAATAAGAGCTACATTGTAAAACAGGATGACATAAAACTGATTGTAGTATCAATGTCTAAAAACAACAAAAAAATATAGATATAAATAAAAATGTACAAGATGTGCTAACAGGGGGAAAATAAGATTTCAATCATGTAATTAAGTAGAAATATGGTTTGTTATCGATATGCATGTTTGATGATTTTTGTTTCCCCACAAAAATGTTTTTTCCTATATTTGTAAAAAAAAAAAAAAAGTTAATAAGGTTAAAATAAAGTTATAGTTGTCTTTTTATAGTAGCTATTGAGACAACATTACTAACAATATGAGTTCATATTTGTGCTTCACTGATGTTTTGTAAGTGCCTTCTGGCTTTTCTCAAGCTACCTATAACTTGTACAATTATATTAGGTCAATAAATATTATCTGTGATAGTGCTTAGCAAACAGAAAAGTACTTTTTCAGTTGTCCCATGTAGGTAATGCATATAAAATGCTTTTTTGCTTAAGGAAAGTAAATTCCAAATTTAGGCAGTTATTGTGAAAATTGTTATCTCTTTAGTAATACTTGTAAAAAAGAAAAAGAAAAAGAAAAGACAATGATAAGCCACATCCAAAAAGCAGTAATGAACTTCTTGTTTGCAACCCTCCACCAACCCTTCCCCCCCAAAACAATGCATGCAACTGGAATACATGCAAGGGATACTTTCTTTGTCTTGGAATGACTGCTATGTACTGTATCTTATAATATATTAGCAACCCCTGATAAACTGATAGCCGTAGTAAAACAAGACAAATTCTTCTTACAAAATATTAATAGCAGGTATTCTGTACATTTTTAATATCTGAAAGTTATAAAGTAAAAGAAGAGGCAAAAACCTATCTGAGCTATGTTCTTCTTAGAAATTGAAAACTTGTGGGATCCTGTTTGCGTTCCCGTCCGTTTCAGTCCTTGCTGCTCTCATCCCGGCTCATCGAGGGAGGGAGGGATCAGTCCACGGGTCCATAAACATCAGGAGAAAGTCTAAGTCATCCATTGTCCATGTTACAGCAGGAGCTTGCCGTTACGATGAATCTTTAAGATTTTTCCAAGTCTCTGTTTGGCCGTTGCCATTCCTTTCTTTAGCCGCTTGGCTGTGGGCGAGACAAAGCAAAATGGTTAGCATATGCAACAACATCATCACAACTCTATGATCACCCACTTTCGCATCAATACTTTATTAAGCCACAGCTGTGTCAATAAATTTTTTATGGTGCAGAAATTGCAACTCTCATATTGGCCCGTGCAACATAAACAAACCTTTAAACGTGAATTAATACTCATCACAGAAGATCCTATTTATGTTTTGGCCAAAATCACCTTTGGCGTCCGTCGAGTTCCCACGTTCGACTTTTGCTGGCGGGACAGATGAGGTGATCTGAGATGATGACGATGATGAAGGCCGCCTCTGGCTAAGGAAGACTCCGGGGGCCATGGGTTGCAAGCTGCCGGCGGTTTTGCCCGTTCCAGTGCTGTACTCGTGGTCGGCCAGGTTGGTCTCGGAGTCTGGGGTGGGTTCTGGAGAGCTGCTGTCCTGAGAGAGTTTGTGAGGCTCCTCTACAGCAATTGGCTTCTTTTTGGTACTCTTTTTCTTCTTCTTGATCTTTTGCTCCTCCTGTAGCAAGAACTAGTTAGTAGGGTAATTTAACTAAATCAGTCTTACAGATGTTTCTATGAAAGTGGAAGCTATTAGAAAGGATTCAGAACTTCTTTTACTTAAATGACACTCGAGCTGCATGAACTCCACAAGTTTGGGAAAAACCTGATGATCATGTTCTCCAGTATGATTTGAAAATGATTCAAAGAGCATATTGTGCTTTAAGACACAAAGGAGTTCACATGGTCAATGCCATCAATTTGCGACCTTAAATAGCGCAGGACATAAATAGTTCTTCATTCTGCATCAAAATCCTTTCAAAGTTGTTTAAATGGAATTTAAAATTCCAAGATGTTTATGTGGTCTCAGACGTTTGAGCCCCACTGTAAATGAATGGCATGATGCAATGTAATGATAGCAAATGAGATGTTCACAAAATTTTTATTAAGTAAATTGTTTTACTCTGTATTTACATGGGCTTACACTTTTTTGGGGAAAAAAAACCTAATTGCGATTTTTCTGATAAAATTCGATTAGGTTTGCTGTGCTTGTTTGTAGGGCTACACAATTTGGCCAGAATTTTGTGATTATAAAAATTATAATAATTTTTTTAATAATTTGTATTATTAGGACTAAATAAAAATATTAAACAAAAATTCTAAATAATTCTATTGTAATATTTTACCA
>RJVU01075544.1:1697761-1708944 GCA_003731715.1 Anabarilius grahami
TATATATATATATCCACATTTCTATTATAGTACAACTGTAACATTTCAATACAAATGTTAAACCAATTGAGGTACTATTTTGGCAGAAAACCGCAGCTGCTCTTTTGTTGACAATAGCTGGTTTATAAGCACTTCTCATTACGTTTGGGAAGATGGCTGGTGCATGTTATGTTCCCCAATGGACATTATAAGTGACCCAAACTCAGAGCAGATGCAGAGATGAGTTTGTGTGGAGCAACATTCACTGTGATCCGAGCCACTCTGAGACACTAAAAACACAGAACCATAAGCCGCTCGCATGTAAAAAATAAATAAATAAAAATAAAACAGTGCAGCGTTTCACTCTGAAACATGCAGCGCATTATTTATTTAATTAATTTGCACGCTTTGGGACTTGATAAATCACACTAAGCCAAGCCAATTAATATAATTTTCCATTGACCAAGCTTTTTGCCTATAATTTCTGCAAATGCAGACAATCACAAAATTGCTTAAAACTGGCTGATTAAATAACCTATCCAATGTGACTGCTTGTCACAATTTCATAATATCAGTTAATGTTTTCAAATTGATAACATTTGGGTGTTGCATTGAATGAACCGCTTCATTATGAGCATAAAGCGTTAACCTGATGAGACAATTTAGCTGCCGCAGCTGCCAGTCCTGTCTCTATGGACGCCACACGTGCCCCCTCCCGAGCTGGTCTCTCCTGTCGTGGTACAGTAGGCCCAACTCGTGCTGCAACAGTATGAATATAATCCTATGTGATTACATTTACATTATAGTCAGATTCCCACCTGAAATTGTAGACTTCGTACTACCTGTTGGACTATACGGAGTGTCATCTGTATTTTTCCTTTTTTTCGATCTCGATTTGAAAATGGGGTTGTCCTCCTCAGATTCCAGAGATGGATAAACTGGAAAGCAGAAAAGTACAAGATTAATAAAGGCAAAAGTTACATGCTCCATATGTATGGTCTAAAGTCATTAAAGAAAGCAATGTAAATATGTCGAAGCACATTACTTTTAAACACATAGCTTGTACATGAGAAACCACCCTATTTTTGCACTCCATAAACTATAGTGCTAAGTATTTTCTCATTGGACAGGATGTTAGCGTGACACAGATGCATGGCAGCTGTTCCTTGCCCTGCCTCGGCCTGCATGCACCTAGCTTCTTTGAACTCAACCACTCAGGAACACGCAATTTCCAACAATTAAATTATCAAGAAAAAGAAAAGAGATGTTTACAGAAAGGAGGAATGCTCGTGTGCTTGATAAAACGCTCTCTTAGTGTGAGTCCGAACGGGAATGTGCGTGCTAGTAATGACTAATTAGGGTATCAGATCAAAAAGCATTTAAAACAACAGTTTAAAACTCATGCTAATGGATTATTAACAGGCTTCTAATGGTCTTGCTGTTCTTGGAAGGGGTTCACAAAAGCTATAAAAGGGACCACTCAAAAAGGAGGGCTTGAAAAGTTCTAGCTGAGAGTAAACACGCCTGTCACTTTGCCGTGAATGAGAACCCTTAAGTCAAAATCAAAATCTAATCAGAAGGTTGATAGAGCAGATTTACACTGTTTTGCTTTGCTCTAAGGACACCTGGGCAATTCCAAGTCATCATGAAACATCCTTGACAAATTGTCTCACAGGAACTAATTGGTCTTGATAATAGTGCAAACAAGCTATCCAAGATGAAGGTATGAGAGAACTACAATCTGTTCTCCAAATGGCTTCTTAAAGGGATAGTTCACCCAAAAATTAAAGCTTAACATTTGCTCACACTCATGTCATTCAAACTAGGGCAGCACAAAAATTAAAATTATCGAAATATCGCAAATGTAAATTTTTTGATATGCATTTTGCAATGGCTTGTGATAACAGAATGATTTTAATACTTTCTTTACAAAAAGTCAAATTTGAGGTCGACACAGATAGCAGAAAATAGACTGGACACATGACTGTGAAATGCTTAATGTTAAAAAAAAAAATTATTAAGCACAATAAGCCGCGGAAAAGAACTCAATGCAGTACTCGCACGCACACAAAGCCACCTCCCCGACAGCGTGCAATCCCTAAATTCAGTTCATTGTAACAGTAAACTGGATCCGTGCATTCGCTCTTAAAGTGACAGGAGACTAATATACCTGCTGCCGTCTGTGTCATTAATGTTAATCAAACAAAAGACAAAGAAAAAAAAATTATAATCACTGCTCTTGACTGAATTACTTTTGTAGCTTTAATAAGAATCAGTGTATATTTATTCATACACTAAAGACTAAGCAGTTTTATTTTTACAATTTCTGTTTTATACTTAAAGCATTATCGTATCGCATTATTTCATGGGTTATCGCATATCACATTTTTCTTCTTTTGTGTTCCCCAGAAGATATTACTTCTTTTTTGGGTGAGCTATCGCTTTAAGCACAGTAAAATAATCCGTTTGAAGAACTTACCATAATCAGAATCTTTAAAGCAAGCATCCAGGTGGTCCTGGTCATCATCGAACATGTCCGAACTGTCCACGCTGCTGCTCTTTTGCGTCTTTTTGGGCAAGCGTTTGGCTGGTCGCTTGCCGTTCCCCCCTGCTCCGGCCGCGCCGCTCGGCTTCTTGCTGGCTGAGCTGCTGTGCGAGTTGTTCTTAGCTTGGCTATTGCTCCAGGACGGTTGCAGACAAGAGTCTGATGACTGCAGGTTAGCCATGGACAACATGCCCTGGATGGCCTCCTGTGTGCTGGGGGATGCAGGTGGCTGACTGTAAGTCCATCAATGAGAAATACACAACACACACGTACATTACTCCAAGTGTCAGTGGGAATGAGAAGCGATTCGAATTTTAGGAAGTGAGTCGGGAGATGGGGAGCAACGAGGATGGAAATGGACACTTAAAGGTGAAGTGTGTAATTTCTGCACTTGTGTGTTTCCCAGATGAAGAGTCCCAAACAGATACCACTGGTCAGGTTAAAGATGATAGATATGTTTCCAAGCTGCACATTTTATTTATACTAAAATTCTGAATATCTTGAAAAGCATTTTGCAAATAAAGCAGTATTTCCAGACCAAATTATTCAGACACATGACTCGAGGCAGAGTCACATGACTTTTTTTATTTTTTTTGATACACAGCTATCAATTTACTATTAAGTAAATGTGTTTCCATTGTAGCTAATTCTCATGTCTACTTGCTGAATTTGCTTTAAAAAAATGCATGCATATATGTCAGTTTTTAGACGCATTATTACATTTTTATTTGCATCTTAGTATAACCCCCCCCCAAATAAAAAACGTGTTTTGAAATTAGAAACTGAATTAAAATAAGTTGAAGTAGTAAAAATTAAAACTGAGACAAATTTAAATTAAAGCTAAATAGAAATATATATAAAAAACTGTTGATAAATACTATAACAGTGTAAAATAATTATAAAACAACACTGGCGATATCCCAAAATCTGCATTAAAATAGGATGGAATCTCACTGATGGCACTTTTCAGAGACATACAAATAGTTTACTTATAGTCAATTGTGCATATTAAAAACAGTAAATTAAAAAATACTAAAATATTAATATTGAAAACATTACACACATCACCTTTAAACCACCATAAAAATGGTTGATGTCAATCATGGCCAAAGAGCTTTTCCGCTGCAGCTGATGTATGACATTGTTATGTGGATTTCTAAGGCAAGTCTAAGGCATATTTAATCAACCGAACATGTAAAGCAAATGGGTGGGCCTGGCAAACTAACATGAAAATCCTAGTTAAGATTCAATCCAAGATGTGTTTTCAAAAGGCTACCCAAAGGTTACCTGCATTAACTATAACGTCTCTACTTTCATTCATACTGATCCCTTATTCAACCAAAACTGAACGCACAAGCCAGAACTTACCTGTTCTGTCTTATAATCACATCTGCTCATTCAATAAACCACCAATCTGCACATCTCACTCTTGCTTTTCTAACTTACCTGTCACTAAACATTCATTCCCCATAAAAAGGTTAATTTCATCATCATCTAAAATCTCTTTATATAGATCTTTTCATGTCAGAAGAAGATTCTACCATGTGAACTAAGACTATTGTGTCCACATCTGCTTTCAAGCTTGAGGTAACTAGCAGAAAAATACAGATTTAGCTTGTGCAGATTACCACCTATTAAGTGATTAACCAGTGAGGTGGAACAATGAGTCAAGAGCCTGTTTAATGTGGTCACAACTGACTGGAGGCATTTCCTCCCCACAATCCTGCAGTCATATGTCAGGTTTAAAAGCACAAAAAAAATAATTTGAGAAATTAACATATTTTAGCCATGTTTTCCCTCTCATTTTGTGTTTGAGCTGATTTGCAGCTTTCATCGCAGTGGAAATAGACCATCAAAAATGTGCCCAAAACAGCAAACAGTAAAATGAAGAGGAATGGCCTAAAGCTTTTGCTGTATTTGACAAATTAATAGTGCAGAGGGATTAAACAAATAATGCCAGCACATGTAAACTGCTTATAAAGAACCGTGCAAACTATTACTTTAGCCATTGTTCGACAGATGAAGAAACGCCTGTGCTCGATGTGTTTACAGTATGAAGTTTAAGAACTAACAGTTAAGCTAGAAATATGATGTATTTTATTTCTTTAAGGGTCAGGAACATGCTTCATCATATAAATTGTATGTTCCTTTTGGCCCTCTGCCAAAGACAAAACATATCCATAATACATACTCTGCCACATTAGCGTGTGTGATGTACAAAACATACCACATGAATCATGAAAATGAATGAATTAATGATGTGCACAACTGACCAGTCGATGGATTGTCTAAACAACTAGTTGCTTAAGGAAGCCTTGTATAATTACACTAGTTTAGGGTCATGTACACCAGATACGATTTTTCTACAAAAACAGATGGACGGAGCAAAAGAGTATAGAACAGAATGTGAGGTCTCAAACCATGTACTAACCATGTAGTATGTACCATAAACTATTTTAACTTGAAACAAACACAGTAAGATGCCGCACAAGGGCCAAAGATGTCCATCTACATGTATATACCCGTTTAAAACATTTGAAAAATATAAAGCAGATTGAGTGCAATAATGCCCTTAAAGGGTTAGTTCACCCAAAAATGAAAATTCTGTCATCTTACGCTTATGTTGTTCCAAACCTGCATGAGTTTCTTTCTTCTGTTGAACTAAAAAGAAGATATTTTGAAGAATGTTGGTAACCTTACCAGACAGTTGACGACAGCCATTGACTTCCATAGAGGGAAAAAAATACTATGGAAGTCAATGGCTACTGTCATCTGTCTGGTTATCAACATTCTTCAAAACATCTTCATTTGTGTTCAACAGAAGAAAGAAACTCTTACAGGTTTGGAACAACATAAGGGTGAGTAAATGATAACATTTTTGGGTGAACCATCCCTTTTAAATAGGATAAATGACAGATATTCAAATCAGCAAAAATATGGAATAAATATCATTCTTATTTATTTCTCAAAATAAAATTCTAATTCTATAAAAAAATTCTAATTCTATACTTATTCCTCAAAACTATCAAAGACTACACAAAAATAACAGGCTATGGATTATATTAGGAAAATTAATTTTAAAGGCAATGCTGCTTTAGATGGGATGAATTTCTCGGAAAAGGTTTACCATGCTGATAGCATGCCAAAGTATATCATGTTAAAATTCTTTCAGAGAAGTTGCATCTCAAAATTATTCTCTTTTAAAATACTAAAGCGAAAACTCCAATAAAAGTAAGCAAATAACCTATTCAAGCCTTATTACTTATCAATTAGCCTAACCCATGCCTTTAAGACACCAGTATATGGACAACAATGTGCATACCTGTTGTTACTGTAGTCAATGCCGCCCACTTGTTTGCTGGCCTGTAGGAGATCCAGAATCCCAGCTGAACTGCCCCCTTTCTTCTTAGAGACCTTGGAGTTACGACCTTTGACCTCTGTCTTGGCCTCCGTGTCTATGTGGAGTGATTCTTCATCTGATGAATCTGGATTCTAAAATAACAATGGAAAAAAACACTATTTGACATTAAGTAAATAATTTAAATGTATCAAAACATACACAAGAAGCTGAACGTTTTGCATCAGCAATATTCATTCTTTATAATAATCCAGGATTTCCCTTAGGTTTGTGAGTTTTTTATTGGTATATCCTGTAGCCTTTTGTAACTTGTCACATAGTTCGCCTGTGTGCCTCTGTCATGATTAACTTTCTCGCTCTCATTTGATTCAGTCCACAGCTATTTCCTTCATCAGTTTTGAGGTGATATTTGGCTTCGTCTTGCAGCTCGCTCTCTTTGATTTGTGCCGTATGTTGGTTTAAGTCGGAACATTATGGGTGAATTATCGCAAGCCGAGAACATCAGCGCTGCGATGTTTTAAATGCATCCAGAAGGAATTAATCAGCTACTTCATGAAATAAAGATTGGAGATTTGAATTTTATCCTAATTTCTTCCTGTTTACTGTCAATCAGCCTTTTAATGTTATTACCATTGTCTGATTAAAGAGAAATATTATGGATGTTCTGTTAAATAACACTGGACCAGCCCTTTAAATGGAGTTGATGCTTACCTTCATGTCCGACGGTTGTAGCTTTGGCTTTTTCGATGGCTGAATGGGCTCTTTGATGTTTGATAAAACTGTAAATAATGTCAGATGTTCAAGATTATTCTCACATAGCATGAAATGAAAGATTTATTGTTAATCAGTTAAAAGACTAGTGTATCTAATACAGACAGGCCCACATGGAATCAGCGGCCACAGATTTCCACATAATCTGAATGCCTGTCACTCACAAGTTTCTACATATGTGCCACCCTGTGACCAAAATTAACACTGCCAAATACAAGCAAAAACTCATTAAATTTAATGTATGGAGGCCAGTATCTTTATTAGGAAATGCAACTGCAACTTGCCCCTGGAAATTTACTATCAGAAGTTTATCTAGTATTTGATGTGGTGACACATATGTGAAATATTCCTTGTGTCTGTATATCTGTAACACAATGACCTGAGCTGTTTGCTACTAATTCAAGAAAAAATAATAAAAAAAAGCTAAACAATTCCACTGTTATTAGAACAAAAATTAATAAAACTATTAATTCATTTAAAGTGATTAAAATAGTAATGAAAAACAGTTTCATGGCCCATAAGAAATATTTATGACCAGTAACATTTTACTTATTTCACTTATCATTGGCAGATATTGCCAAATGTTTATTTCAGTCCCCGCCCCTTGTGTGTTCTTACTGGTATTTCCAGATACCAAGAAGACTGTAGTTTAAATCATTTTTGTCGCCAAAAATCAGTGTAATAAATGTAACAGAAGTCTACAGATTCCATCTGGGCCTGAAGTCTATAATCATTTTTGCTCTTAAAATTATGTTTTATTTAATCAGAAAATCACCCTGGCCCAGATCGCATATCATGAAGCCTTACAGGAAAAGTCTCTCTTGACTGCGTTCTTTTTCCTCCTGATTGGGAATTCGTCGATCTTAAGCTCCCCCTCATCAGAAACGTACTCATACTCGTCTCTTACAGGCTTGGGCTTTTCTTCCTTGATGTTCTGTATTGAGCCAAAAACACTCGAATTGGTCTGGGTTTTGAGCATCTTTGATCTAAGAAAAAAAGATGAAAAGAACATTAGTTGGATTGTCAGAAGAGACAATACAGGCATAGAATTTCTCAAAATTAGGGGTGTCGATCAAATTAAAATATTTAATTACTGCACTTACCCCAGCAACTTCTTATTCGACAATGAAAATGCAAATTTATTGTCTTTATGGCTGAGTAGACCTTTGTCAAATTTGTGCTCTTCTTCCATTTTCAATAACGAATCAGGTTTGCTGTTCTGCAAGATGAAAAGAAACACCAAACAATCATCAGTGCTTTGAAACTCTTCCCATCTCATGCACTTCATGGGTCTTCGCTGTCAGCCGCGTCCACTGTGATCAGACGTCAAAGAATGAAGCCATTGCGGCTGATGACCTTGAAGACTATCTAGCAGAGACTCCTCTCCATCTGCAAATGTTTGGCGAGCGGCAAAGGAGCACTCGGATCAGGAGACTTGGAGCAACTACAAACATTCCTGGGCTGTCTGGCATTGAATTTTCCTCCTTGAACGAAAGCCCTGTAATGCCTTCCGTTCACCAGAATTAAGCTTTTCCTACAAAAGCCATCCCATGTTATCCAACAATAACGCCACAACACGCTCATTTTGATAGTAGAAATGAAGGCATATGTAAATACTTAGCTGGCATGTCTAGGATATGACATAGTATTATAGCATTAGGTAAACTCTGAGGCTGGGTAAAGGGTTCTGCTGCTTTGATGAACCCAGAACAGAGAGAGTGACTGAGCCGCAGAGTTATTTCTGCTGATTGCTTTGATCTAAAACGTGTAAATCACTTCTGGATGATCCCAAAGCCCAATGTGCTACTTTTCAACTTGTCGGGGTTTGATTTCATTTGCATGGATTTTCAAAGCCTCTCTCTAGGCACTGATCTATGTTGCAATGGAGGAAATCATTACGTTTGCATTACACAACGTTATTCATTACAATTGTGTCCTTACATTGTAAACCTAACAAACGTACCTTATATTTCCATTTGGCCTCCGTCTTGTTCTTATTATGCTCTCGAATCATCTCAAACTTTGCAACGTCATTCGGTTTACTCGTTTCTTTCTCCAAAATACTCATCCCAGTCTTTAACAGCTGTGTAATGTGAGAGACAATAAAAAGTGTTTATTTTAAAGTCATAAAAGTGACAGTTCTAGAGCAGGGTGATATATTTACAATATATTCACAATGATTTTGCAAGTGCCCTATCATTATATATTGTTTATGTTCAGTTCATTTTAATTAATAGATTCAAAACTCATTCAGAAATGTTCCTGGAAGTCTCTTTTTGGCATTTTCCATTTATTAAAAATGCTTTAGTAAAAAATATGCACTACCGTTCAAATGTTTGGGGTCAGTAAAATTTTATTTTTGAAAGAAATTAAAACATTTATTCAGAAAGGATGCATTACAGGATTAGTTCACTTTTAAATAAACTTTTCCTGATAATTTACTCACCCCCATGTCATCCAAGACGTCCATGTCTTTCTTTAGTTGAAAAGAAATTCAAGTTTTTGATGAAAACATTCCAGGTTTTTTTTTTCCATATAGTAGACTTGAATGGGCACCAAACAGTTGAAGGTCAAAATTAGTTTCACTGCAGCTTCAAATTGTTCTACACGATCCCAGATTTCAGAAAATGAGCAATGGTTTCACTAGATAAGACCCTTATTTCTCATCTGGGATCGTGTAGAACAATTTGAAGCTGCAGTGAAACTAATTTTGACCTTCAACTGTTTGGTGACCATTCAAGTCTACTATATGGAAAAAAAAACCTGGAATGTTTTCATCAAAAACTTTAATTTCTTTTCAACTAAAGAAAGAAAGACATGGACATCTTGGATGACATGGGGGTGAGTAAATTATCAGGAAAAGTTTATTTAAAAGTGGACTAATCCTTTAAATGCTGCTCTTTTAAACTTAATCTACTATCTTCATTAAACTTGTTCATCAAATAATCCTGAAAAAAAAAGTTCACGGTTTTCATTCCATTAAACTATTAAGCAGATCAATTGTTTTCAACATTGATAATAATAAGAAATGTTTCTTTAGCAGTAAATCAGCATATTAGAATGATTTATGAAGGATCATGTGACACCGAAGACTGGAGTAATGCTGCTGAAAATTCAGCTTTTTGTATCACAGGAGTAAATTACATTTTAAAATATATTAAAATAGAAAACAGTTATTTGAAAGTATTTTGATAAAATAAATGCAGCCTAGCATAGGAGTTTTCTTTCAAAATAATTCAAATAAAATTGTACCGATCCCAAACTTTTAAATGGTGTATGTAGGAAAATATTGCTGTTTGTGTGCATATAAATGGAAATGATAATTTTTGCTAGTTTTTTTTTTACTGCATTTTACTTCTTGCATTACATATTTTAATGGATTTTGTTACTATTTTTTGCCTTGAATATTTTTGTATCAAGATGTTTATTGCATTTTACTTGTATTAAACATTTTGATGGATGTTTGGTTGAAATTATAATTCCACTGACAGCAAAAAAATCCACCCTTACGTCATTTTACACACATAATGTATTGAATATCATAAGGCTGAAAAAAAAAAAAACTTTACTTTTTTGGGCTGGTCCATCTTGTTCAGGATATCCTTTGCATGGGATTCAAGAGCTGCCAGACTCGAGGGCTTTTTCTCGGGTAAAATACCTTCTTTTGCTTTCTTCCCTTTCTTTTTGCCACCTTCTTTTATTTTGGGTTCCTTCGGTGGTTTGGGTACCTTGGGCATTTTGGGCGGTTTGGGTGGCTTTGTGGCTTTCTTCCTAGCTGGCTTATCTCGTGGCGGGGAGGAGATGTTTGCGGGGGACGTGGGCTCTTCTGGTTCTGATAGAGCAGATGGGGGTTCCTCGGCTGGGGGCTTTGAGTTGCTGGGTTCGCTCTTTATGGCTTTTGTTGCATTCTGAGACAAAAACACAGTGGAGAGGTTGTCAGCCATTACTGATTCTGACAATAACTGATTGAACATGTACAAAAACATTCTACATAATAAAAATCAAGATCATATCTGAATAAATGAGAGTAAAGACATCCAACAAAAGTCTCTAACGACTTTGCAGTGTCTCACCTCTGAAATCCGAATCTCTTTGGCAAGGTCTTTAATGAGCTGTGCTGGCTTCATGTTTTCTGGAAGCTCGTCCTCATGTTCTAAAAGAGCCTTTGGGAAAAGACAAAAGACGAGAGTTACGGTCAACTTAATCATTGAAACTACAGAATATAGAAAATGTCCAATTGAATATGTACCTGTTTTTTAGTCCACGATCTGAATGCTCCATTGACAATTTTGGCACCGTGTACCAAGTAGGGAGGTGGCTGCTTGTTTGCCTTATGTAAACCTGCAAAATGTTTAGGAAATTTTGCATCAGAGTCCATTATTCCCATCTGGATCCAAACACTGAACTTGTGCCGTATTACTAACATAAGTTCCTCTCTAGAAAGGGCTGTTTTCTAAATAGGCAAATTGATGAAAGGTCCAACTTTCCTTAAATCATTAGCAGCAATGCCTAAGACTGTGGTCGCCCTGT
>RJVU01075544.1:1708991-1721111 GCA_003731715.1 Anabarilius grahami
ATTACACCAGAAATAAAAATGGACTACATTTTCAACCTGACCCATTACTGTTCAATAACAAAGGCTATTCATATATCAAACTGATTACTTCAATCCAGAGGGGCCTAAAAACATGTTGATGTGCAGTCATAGGCATTTTTTGGAGCGCCAGCTTCAACATTGATTACATTGGACTGGATACACAGCCACTACAGGAAATATATTCCACACTGCATTTAAATGAATAACATGAACATAAAGTGAAAGCTGAAACAGTGAAACGAGATGGGGAGCAATAGAGCTGGCGGTGGCCCAGTCGGCCTGCTGGGCCGGGGGCCAAGGTCTTTTTTTCCACTACCTGAAGTCACACACGAGATTTGAACCCTTTAAAAGATGACCTTGAAAGCTGATTCCCCCATCTGAACATCAGATAGCTTGGAGACCAACTGCGGTCCTTTTTGCAATGTGCGCGCTACAGCAATCTGGCAAAATTAAGTAACGTGACGGGGGAAAATGGTGGAAATATAAACACGCAGTCCAAGGCCAGATGAGGGGAGTTTAAACACCAGGTTGTAATGGAGCAAGTGATTCTGCCTTTTGAAGCTAATCATCTGTGAACTCCGCGATGCACCGATCTAATGACTGCAATAATACGCCGGGTATCCAGACCCTCCTCATCTGCTCAGCAGGCCCCTTCCAGGATCACGCACAAAGCGAGCGAGGAGGAAGCCATTTGAGTCTACCTTACAACATTAGATCTTTTTATTTCCAGTCCCAAAGTTCACTATTACAGATAAATCTTGTGGTGTGCAGGATGGAGAGGCAATTTTTGAAAGCAAAACCTTTAAAGCCACTTCAGGGGAGTCACACAGGGGAATTTTGCTGCGAATGATTTAAGTTTGCAATAACGTGAATGGTTGCAGTGAAATTGACACTTTGCTCTTTTTTACTAGTGAGTTTTGTGAAACTACAATACCTACAAACAAGCCAAATAAAAACATACTTTTTTAACTGATTATATTTATTAATTGCTCACCTTTAAACCGCTCCAGGTAGTATTTTCCCACATACCAACATGCTGTTTCGAAGTTTGGAAAAGGAGTGAGGCTGGCAACTTTGAGTCTTTTTTCCACCTCATATGCTCTGAGTGGAGAAGCAAAGGGAGGATTACTTAAAAGTGTGCCTTGAGAGGAAATCATGGTCTCACAGATGTGAGAAAGGCACTTCAGAAGGCAAAAGCATATGCTCTTGACTTCCCCCCTTTCTTTTCATTGCTTCAGAGGCTTGTTAGTGCCAAGAATAGAACAGAGAAGGTTTGATGCTTGAATGCTTCAATTGCATCACCATCCTCCAGTTGTCATTGCATGGCAAACTGCATGTAATAACATTTAAAATGGCAACAGCCAAAGACATTAGGCCTATAATCCCTACATAATAGTCATACAGTATGCACCAAACCCTCTGTACTTAATATGTGTGTGTGTGTATTATTATTATTTTTTTTAATAGCATACTTTAGTAAACTACAGTTCTGTTCCAAAATATAAATAAATTGCTAAATTGCTCATCAAACGATGCATAAAATGCATCAAAATACATGGCGTACACGAACATTTTTTTTTTATATGTAACTATATTTTACGGATATATTTGAGCACTGACTGAATTATATTTATAATCAACATTTTTCTAACTTTGTGCACCATCTTGGATGGATTTTTATCACTAAGATCATCACACTGCATTATGGGAACCTATAAAATTGAACATACAAAGCTTGTCTTACAGGGAAAAAAAGCAGATCACTGACCTCATTTGCATCTCTACGCTCAGACTGTGAACAAAATGCCCGGAGAAGGCTAAGCAGTCCACAGGAGTCAGTATTGCATTAATCCATCCTGCCATTAAATAAAAACAAAGAAATATTAGAGCTTAACGCTTCATTTTTTTGTTTAATTACTGGCACCCTGATGTCTCACCTGATGGAATGAAAAGAGTTTGCCCTTGTTTAAGTGTGCACTTGTAACACTTGTCCACTTGGTCAGCAAAAAACATCTCGCTGTGGTTGGAGGAGGACCTCCAACGCTCATACAGAGAAAGGTTGGCAGAGGTGGGCTTGATCAGAAAGAAGATTTTCTCTCCCTATACAATACACAGGTCAAATATACAGTTCAACATCCACTATACAACAATATATGACCACAGAATACAGTGACTGGTCAATCAGAATCAGGAATTCTAAAGAACTGTGTAAAAAATCATCTTGTGTGTTGAATAATTTGTTCTTATGTATTAAATGGACCAGTTCTTTGTTGATTGCTATATAAATTTGTTACTCAACAAATGACTAAGTTTGTTTTACTTCACACCATATCAATAATTATTACATTTTTAAATCAATAAATAAAATATTTAAAAAGGATTTTAAAATAAAAAAATTTGGTAGGCTTTAAGAATAAAAAAATGCATTCATGAATTTAAAATGCTTTTTTGTCATTGTAATAAGAAAATGGAGCTTAAGTCACCTTAAGTACATGATACCACACAGAGGCACCTCCACACTCAATGTGGAAGTCTGTGTAGCTGTCTTTCACACAGATGAGACAGTATTTGGACACTTTGGGCTTCCCCAACAACGCATCGTCAGGCCAGTAGTTGTCCACCCAGGATAACTTCCGAACTATCTGAGGACTCTCAACAATATTGTCCATTCTAGAGAAATAAAGGGAAGAATAGTAAATACTCTCCAAACTCCAATGACTCACTAATAAAAAAACACCCATATTATTATATTGACGTGTGAATTTTATTCAAATGTTTTTTTTTAAATAGTGTTTATGCTTGATTATGCTGTATAATGTGAAATAATTAAAGCACTTTTTTCATTATTACTTAAAAACTGAAGCAATTTGATAAAAGGAGTGTGCTTTAGTGTATTAAGTTTTGCTGTATCAAAATAGATACTAAAACGGTGAAATTGCAGTTTTTTTTTCATAGCCCTTTGCAACTTTTTATAAGACTGCTTACCTCGTGTCTGAAAACTCCAGGTTGATCACATTTAATACTTTCTTTCTGTTTGTGCTGTAGTAAAAATCAACAAACTCTTTTAACTTCATCTTGCTGTCTGTTTGTTTGGTTACATCAACAACATCCACAAGAACATCAGGCCCTTTGAATTAAAAAAGTAGACAACAATTAGAACAATATACAATCCTGAGAGGGAATGCACTATTTACTTCCATTCTGATCATCAAAATTGAGGAACACTTGGTTTTATTATACTTCCACTATCAGCAACTGCATTAATATGAATAGATTCTAATCAACAACATATATTACCTAAATTCACTTACCGACATTGTTTTCCACATCACTGATGTAGAATGTGGGTGCAGGCATGGCCATCCCCAGCCCATCTTTCTTCTGGATGAGAATTGGCTCGTTGAATCCATTCTCCTCAAGATAGTCCAATGTCAACTGACTTCCAGACAGCTTGACCACCACATCTTCTGAACTGCAGTGGAAAATACACCGTAAGAATGTTACCTACAGTCACCCACACAATCTCTTCAAGACATCATACTGGAATCTCTTTCACATGTCTGGTAGAAAAGTTCAAAGCATGAGCAAAGCTGATCATGGAGCGCCATCTTCTGGACACTGAATAAACTGAAAGACTTGGACATTATCATGAGCACTGGCTCTTTAAATTCTTCACACCTGGACTGGGATGATCTTCACAAAGGTGCATAAATACGTGTACTCTACCTGGGAAATGTCCTGCTGCGCAACTCTTTTATGAACACCTGACTGCCGTTTTGAACCGGTCTGACGTCTCCGCTTTGGCCCGTGTCATGCTTATTCCAGCTCTTTTTCTTTTTCACTGTTAAAATTATAAACAGATTAAACCAACTAAATTAAATTCATAATTCTCTTTACTCTTTCTCGTTGCTGCCAGTTACTTAATACAGAAAAAAACTAAAACTTTTGTAAACTGCAGAAGAAAAAGCATAAATGTATGAGTGTGCACAGAAGATTTTAACATCAAAATGATGGTTTGGTTTGTAACCAAAACTGTGTAGTTCTGTGTCATTTTTAATTACATTATTTTTTATGAATATTTTATGGTAATCTTGGTAATGGGACAAGACTACTTCAGTTGTAAAGAGATTATCACTTATATAAAACTTGTTTTCATTCTTTATAGGGTTGGACTGATAAAAAAAAATGTAAAGTAAACTTCACAATTAATTAGAGAAATGGCAAGTAACACATTGAATTAAACATGACAATTTATAGTAGAAAGACTGAAATAGTATTTTCTTGTAAAACACTAATAATCTTTGATTTATTTAAAACGTCGAAAAAATATGTTTTAGTGCATATTATGTACCATGTTTTTGATGGTAGTGTCAATGTTTGTACAAAAATATGATACCGAAAATTATGAAACTGAATAATTAAATAAAAAAAAATAAAAAAAATCATACTTAATTATTTAAACAAACAAAATACAATAATGAAACTCAGTAAAACAGTCAAATTCTGAAATATTGTTACAATTTAAAATAGCAGATTTCGAAGTGTTTTTAAAGTGTAATTTATTCCTGCGATGCAAAGCTGAATTTTCAGCATCATTACTCAGTGTCACATGATCCTTCAGATATCATTCTAATATGTGACCCTGGACCACAAATCCAGTCATGACAGTCAGTTTTTTGAAACTGAGATTTATACATCATCTGAAAGCTGAATAAATAAGCTTTCCATTGATGTACGGTATTAGGATAGGACAATATTTGGCCGAGATACAACTATTTGACAATCTGAGGGTGCAAAAAAATAAGTCCTTAGCAATGCATATCCACTCACAAAAATACATTTTTTATATATTTACAGTAGGAAATTTACAAAATATCTTCATGGAACCTGATCTTTACTTAATATCCTAATGATTTTTGGCATAAAAGAAACATCAATAATTTTGACCCATAAAATGTATTGTTGGCTATTGCTACAAAATACCCGTGTGACTTACGACTGGTTTTGTGGTCCAGGGTCATATATGCTGATTTGGTGCTTAATATTTTTTGGAAACTTAAAAAAAATAATCCAGTATTNAAAATCCAGGATTTTTTGATGAATGGAAAAAATATATATATAAAAAAAAAAATCTATTTATTGCATCCTTAAAGTATTACTTTATTACCTTACTGACCCCAACTTTTAAATGGTAGTTTAGATTTACAATGCATTACTGTATATGTCAAATATGATATAAAATACTACTTATGATATAATATAAAACTTATTAAAATTAAAATATAAAATTTAGTATAACCCTAATTCAACTCCAATTCATTCACAGTATGAAGGAAATATACTCACAGGTGGATTTGCCGTGGGTCTTTTCACAGTTAGGACAGTGATAGATGTCAATATCTGGTGCTTCATCTTCATCCACTCCCACACAGCTGTAAAAAACAAATAATATACATCTATTTATTTCTATATCTTCATTGCAATATTATTAAAATGGCACAGCAGCTATCGGCATTGAGTTACAGCAAATAAAACCTGGTTAATCACAGTTCTATAAAACAAATTTGCAATATACAGTGCATATATAATTCTGGTTCGAATTGAATTATTCTCCACTAACAACCATTTAAAACCGTGTATTCTGATGAAATATTCTGAATGAGAATGTTAACAGATGGCTTTATCTAAATATAGACTTTCTTGGTGTGGACAAATCTTTGTCAGCTTTGCACATCTGGCCACTGATATTTTCCTGACCATGGCAGCCCCTTAGTGGTTAGACAGCTTTGTTTCGCAGTCTCAGGCCACACGTCCTTAGGTATCGGAGGCCCCTGACAGTCCAGGGAACCGACCCGGTCCAAAATCCAGTCCTGCATGGTGCATTTTTGATGATGCACAGTGTTCAACCTAAGCCAAATATGGCGTGTAGTCTGATGGCCAACGAGCTCAACCACCTTCCAGCTGGCTTTAGAGTCTACCACATGCCTTCTGGCAAAACTACAGCAGAGATGTCATGTGACATTAATAGTGGCTTTCTCTTTACCACTGTCCCATAAAGCTGTTGAAGTGTTGTTGTATCACAGTTTGTAACTCCTTCCGAGTTGTCAGTGGTCGCTTAGTGACACAGAAGTGATCTGAGTTTAACTATTTATGTGTCTTCTAAACCCAATTGAGTGCACTAGCGTGTCGTATTAAAGGGGATGAAGTTTTTTTTATATATATATATTTTTGATTTTATAATTATTTCATATCTGTTTTTACTTTGATGTTATGCGTCTGATCAGTGGCAACAAAACATGAAATCCACTGTGATTCAAGGCTATAAATTAACCAAACATGAAAACCCTCCAAGAAGCTAAATACTCTTTATAGGCAATGTATGCATTTTTGTCATCCCATCTGCAGTGCAAATGTTCTTCCTATACTAATATAACCCTGATGTATCTATAACACATTCCAGCCATTAGGAGGAGCTGCTCACGGGTCATGAGGAAATATTGAATTGGGAGTGTCCATTATGGGCTCTCCTCCAGCGTGGTAAAACTACTACGTGCAGCCTTATGAATATCACACATGCTGTCCACTCAGATGGTGGGTGGTGTCAGCACCCTTGAATCACAGCAAAAGTAGCCAAGTCTCACTGAGCCTCAGGACAACAAAGAGTGCATGTGGGTGTGAAGGGTCAAACCGCCCACTCGTGCATCAGGATCAGCAGTGAAATACACACTTCCATGTTCTTCGCCTCTCCTTGGCTAATCCTTATCATGAGTGTCTGCATGCTGGCATAAAGGGGCAAATCCCTTGTCGATTTAAAGGAGCAGTTTACACATAAAATTCTTATTGTACAGTTAATAATTCATCATGTCATTCCAAACCCATCTGCCATTTTTACTTTCGAAGTACACAAAAGGAGTATACATGACCACAGTGGTCAAGGCCGAAGAGAAAAAAAAAAAATAATAATAATCACCAAAAACTCTATAAAGCAGTATGTATGTGCTATATTACTTTTTTGTTTTTTTTAAATCTCCTTTTGTGTTCCATAGGGTGAAAAATAATTTAATGTACCGATGTAACATGTTTTTGATGTGTACTAGTCTCAAAGTTGGTACAAAAATATATTACCAGAAATTATGAAATCATTACACTTAAATCTAAATAAAATACGGTAAAAACAGTAATATTGTCAAAAATAACTGTTTTCAATTTTAATATTTTAAAATAATGATTTATTCCTATGATGCAAAACTGAATTTACCACTTTTACTTTTATATATAAAATTTTTTTTTTAAAAAGAGCTTTTGAAGAATGTTCATGCAACAACAATTTATAGACACCAGTGTTCAAAATCCAAAGAAGGGGGGAAAAAAATATTTAAAACTACTTCTGTCCTATATTACTTGGAAAAGAGTGTGAAATATTCTTTTTTGTTTCACAGAGAAAAATGGCATTTAGGTTTGAACAACATGAAGGTGAGTAAACAACAACAGCTTTTTCATTTTTGTGTGAACTGTTCCTTTAAGACAGAATACACACCGCTTGTCTCTCTGTGAAATTACATTCAGAACAACGGGTCTTGTTGTGCTGGCACAATAGACCCTAAATCGTCAAACGACCGCCTGGCTGCAACGGATCCGCAGCAGCGCGCATGATGATAATGATTATTTACGGGGCCATTTTGTATGTTAAGTGTTGACAGTCCAAGGAGAACGCCTCAAAATCCCTTTCTGGAAACAGTCACATCTAAGAAAGCATCTTCTTAAAAGCACCAACGACACCTTAAGTACCTTAATGCAGTCATTGTATTCTATTTTGTGTCTGAATGACAATAAAAAAACATGATCAGTGACAACTAGTCTTTAAATACAGCTTGAGTCACACCGGTCAAAGGCAGAAGTAAGTGAAAAAAATATCATTGAGAAGAAAAAAAAAAAAAAGGAACTGAAAGAAACTACGACTGGATTTTCACTCAGAGACAATGTAATTACACACTGTCATGACAGATTAAATCAACAAATACAACAACAACAAAGCATGAAGGAATATACCTAACATTATGGCAGCTCTAAATGATTCTTCCTGTAAAGTCGTCCTCGAGACAGGTGTAATCAGAGTATTATTATAACCTATTTAATAAACTTGTGCAATATGCCAAAGCTGCTCTGTCACAGACTAGCTATTATTGTTAATGGGACAAATCACATTTAGGATCTGATGCGCCACTTGTAGCTGGCATCCTGCCCTGTGAAAGGAGAATGATGTCATTCATTACCACCTGATGAGTCGACTCGAGAGCACACGCCCACAACCACAAACAGCGGCATGCGGTCAGGAGGTGTGTTGCAGACGGCAGTGTTAAAAAACGTATTCATTTCTGTTCACCAGCCAGTATGTGTGAAGAAATCATTATATCAACATGTTTATCCTTGATAGAAATGTATGCTGGTCATAGAGGCACCTTTAGGAACTGGTATAAACATTTATAAAACAAATATAAATAGTACAGCTGTTAATGTAGGATGATTAATTCAAGCAACAAAAGGAAGTCGTAATAATAGTGTGGAAGTGGAACTTAGTAGTATCTTTGGTGGTGATGCTCATCTGATCAGTTTACAAAAAATGACTTAAAAGTAGCCTTGTGGTTAAAAATTCCAACAGCATGATTTTAGTTTAGAGCCCGTGGCTGCTAAGGGGTGAAGCTGAGGTAAAAAGCGAGGTTACCGAGTTCACATGTCCTCGAACAGGCCGTGTAACCTACAGAGTTCCCTCACTTTTTGACCTACACATTTCTATGAATTACATTTTCGGTTAGCTTTTTAGGATTTTAAATCATTTGGACTAAAAAGCAAGTTTGCTCTACCCACAAGCAATATGAAATAAAGTGCAGAGCAAACTAGAAAAATGTGAATTCACTATATTAATTCCCATGACTTTTAGAGGCCTGGATAACACAAGTTCCAGTTTTTCCATGATCTTGGGAACCCTGATCCTAAAGTTACTTATGGAGAGTTCTTCCTACAAATGAAAATCACTTAGGCTAATATTTTTGAACCGCCAGTTCATTTGATAAAAATCTTATCGGTAGCTGTCTGAAAGCATCATCAAATTTAATTTAATCAAAATATTTCATAAACAAACACGCAAAGGGTGGGGGGTGCGTATAACTGAATGGCAGGCGTTCCAGTTCTACGAAAATCTGCTGAGCTTTCTTGTGCATGTCTATCCAGCACTGATAAACATCAGTGTGCATTTTGTAAGTCAAAATATATCAATGATAAATCTATGAATGCAGCAATTTAAACTTGTCATGGTTAATTGCAGCAGACAAAATTGTAATATTGATTTTTATATATTCATATACAGTCAAACCAAAAATTATTCAGACATTTTTGATACATTTTTACTAGTGGGTGCAGGACACTATAGCTCATTTATGTAAGTGAGGATAGCAAAATAAAGTAAACTGTGACATACTATACACAAAAATTCTTCATACAGTGGACTACTACCAGTAAAATTGATAAAAATTTGGAACCAAAATTTATTCAGACACTTTGACCTGACCATGTTTTTCTTAAGTGTTATCTGACATAATTAAGATTAATTTTTTTTGACAGTTTAACTTTATTTTATTACCACTAAAGAACTGTATTTATGAATGAAACCATCAAGGCGTCTTAATATATATTAGTTTGACTGTACATATTTATCTTTTTGTTTCTGTGCTATAAGCGTGAGTGACCAGTTTAAATTTAAGATGCATGGAACGTAAAGTTCATTTTTATAAATATCACTATTCCATAGCTGGTCTATAATATTGAGAAACTATTATAACCCGTCTTTAGTTAGCTAAATAAATGCAACAGATAACATTATTTATTTTGAAGGTGTGTTTTAGAACTAGCAAGCATAAAAAAGAAGAACTACCAAACTATAGATGATGTCAAATCAAATATTGTTTTAGATGATCAGATGTTGCACACAAATTTTGTATTGGATAGCAACTTGTCACAATATTGTAATTTCACTCAAAGTAAGACTAAAAATATTTGTTCTGATAAGTTAACGCTGTCAGAAACAGCTTATTAAAGAATTATAGGCGTGTACTCACTTTAAAAGCCATTTCTCCCTTCATCTGATCTCACATAATCAGTCGCCCTACCCTCTCGATATAGAGGTCACAGACGTTTAAAATCACTGAGGGCGGTAAAATCTTATTCACTCCAACAGAAACAAACACTTCAGCCAATTCCTTATACATTTGAATGTGCAGTTAACCGCATATTCAGCCTGAAAACGAGAACGAGACCTGATTCTATTTACAACGCGTAGTGTGTGTTAAACAGCCGCTCTCTTTAGCTCGTTAAACGAAAACAGTCGTCATGTAGCTGCTTATATTCCTGACTGCAACTGTAACAATCACTATTGCTCATTAAAGGGTTAAAATTAAACGCGCGTAAATGTTTCAGTCAGTGAACTGGAACGCTTGTTCTTTGTTTACATTTACAAAATAGAATTTGAAACCTTTTCTCGCTTAAGTTTTGCTCACGCTAAGAAAACAAAATGATTAGCGGAGGGAATTAAAGATGAAATCGAATAATAACAGACTACACATCGACTCCCATTGTCGGATCGAGTTAAACTCGTTTGCTACGACTACATGCTGCTGTCTGTCAGTGATGCTTCACAGCACATAAACGGCGAATAAATCTGAACTTACTGGTTTTGATAGTCTATGATAATGGCTAGATGTCACATTTGTATGTTAAAATGTGCAGAGCAGCTCTGAATCTGCAATGTCTGGCTCATATGCAGCCTATTATTCTTCCAGCAGACACCAGAAAGGACAAGGGCAGTTTTCAGACATTTCAAAGCCCGTTAAAGCACTGATATAGGAGCAAATCTGGACGAATACGGCGCATAAAGGACCGTAAAAAGGTCTAAAAGAAAAGCCATTTGTGTTCGCAGACACCCACGGCTCACTACTACGACAACGTCCAGTCTGAGACGCAACCAAAGCGTGCGATGCACGCAGATCGAGCTCACATCGTAGAAAATACATCGAAATGGCTTTACGATTAAGCAAATCTTTTTGTACCGTTCACAAAAATGTGTCAACCGAGCCAGCTAAATATAACTCCGCCTTCTTCTTCAAGCGGCCCTCGCTCTTCAGAGCAATACAAAATGTGCGCACGGGAGCAAAACGCTTCCATCCAAATCCACACTTTAATAGTTGAACGAAATATTGTGGTTACCTGCCGTGAAACCAGTCTTTGCAGGCGTCGCATTCGATCATAAACTGGGTTACGTCGTAAGGTAATCTGCAGATGCAATACACGGGTACAGTCGCCATGTTAGATCAATTCACAACAACAGCCGGAGAGATGGATGGGGGCAGCAGGAACCTCCCGTAACACAAACTACAGCGATATGAAGAGCCGTGGAGCCGCTCCTACGTCCATTCGAACGTTTCCCAGATCCGATGTTACAATGTTACGATGTTAAAATGTTTCCCGCGCTGCATTGACGTGTGCATGCCCCCTGGTGACTATACGAGCGCCGAGACTTTCATAAAGCCCAAGAAAATGCATCCTTTCATTGTAATATTGTTACGTCAGTCTGCAAGACGGGAAAAATCGCCTCGGTCATGCTGGTCCAGATGAATGGAGCTCATTAAACGCTGCGGCTGCTTCTCAGGGTTTCCCGGGACGATAGAAAGACGAAAATCCACCGCCAGGGATCTCCAGCCAACCGTCGAGCCAGCTGCAGCAGAGTCTGTGATACGTTAATAAGGTCTCATGCAGTTATGGCATAGACGTGAGAGGATTAAAAGAACAGAGGGTTACTTCAAATTTTGACAAGGTTATTATTTTCAACTATAGATAGATAAATGGCACAGTGCAAACTAAAAGCAAGTGAGTAAAATTACGAGTCAAGTTGTGAAACGTAATTATTATTATTTTTAAATAAAGAAAAAGTGACAGGGAATTGTATAAGTATATAAATAATGTATGTATATAATTTTCCAATATATTATATGTGAAATTAATGCATTTTTAATACAATTTTTAAATAAAAGCTGAAGTGAGACTAGGAAT
>RJVU01075544.1:1721838-1754737 GCA_003731715.1 Anabarilius grahami
ATATAGCCAAACATTACAAAGATATAGCAGCGATATATCCTGTTTACTCGCTATGGAATTGTTTCTGCTATAGACTGGCACTCTTTTAAAAAATAAAAAACAGAACAATATCCACCAGGCTATATGGCCTATGAAGACAAATTGAGAATCTAAAGAGACTCGGAATCTCGGAATAAAGAGACTCATGACAAATTAATCAGATGTCATAAGAATATTCAAATATTTTGCTCAGGTATAGTCAGAGCATGGTCGCAATGACAATGATGCAAGTTTTGTCTAAATACACCAAAGTGTTAGTAAAATACATAATAAAATAAATAAATAAACAAAAAAAAAAAATTTGAAAATTGATGTCATTCTACTTTGACCAGTGACTATAATTGTATAAGCAAAATATTTTTTCTTTCTGACCAGTAAGTGCTGTCCCAAACTGCTTCAGTGAAAATTCAGGGAAGATCTGATGAATACACTAGGATGAGTTTGAAAAATGTATTTAAATAATAATGATAATAATAAAAAGCAGAAAATTAAGTTGGCTGAAAATTAAAACCAAATTGAGTGAGCTGTGTTCACACACAGTTCACTCAAGTTCAGTTACAACCGGAAAGGTAAGTGCTCATTTGACCTCTTGGTGGTGCTAGATGGTCTGAGATTTAGCCACCAGTAGTGTTCAGACTTTCTGCCAATCATTAAGCTAAATGTCACATCTTTTTATGGTTCTCAAGGCTGCCAAAGCCACAAAAAGAGGAAGATGAAACTAACAGTTAAAATAAGTGCTTGTCACATAGAATGCAAATTTAGGCCATTAACCAACATTTAGAAAAATATTTACATATTCTACAAAACATTCTCAATTTTGTAGAACATTGCTGTGTTCAAAAATTAACAAAAATTAAAGTCTATTACTAAAGAAAATGACTTGACAGTTTATTCTCCAGCAGGGCGCTGAAAACATCCACGTGCAGCTGCAAAGCTTGACTGTAACACTGTAAAATCATGAAAAATTCAACCTGTGTAGTAAAAAAGTTTGAGATCACAAGCCATCAACTCTTAAAAACACACACACACACAAAGAAAATTATTCTAAAAGAATAAAGACTTTTATTAAGCATTGTAAGTTGCATTCAATTTCCTTCAAATACATCACACCACAATCCATCAACAATCACTCAAACCCAACAGTAGTTCATTCTTTTACAATCCATGAGTTAGGAAGAAACTCCGATCAACTTACATCAAGGTAACCTACTTAGACTTGCGGCAGGGGACTGAGGGGAATACACCATATTTCTGATCACTAATGTGCAATGAAAAGCATCAGGAGGATTAGATGGAGAAGTAATGATTCTCATTTAGAAGTACGTTTATAAGTTCTGAAAACACTAAAGTAAACATCAAAATGATTACAAGTGTACTTGCTTAGGCTAAACTCTCAAATGGGAGGGTCGAATGTTTCGCAAAACTTGTTCCGAGCTAAGAAAAGGGGGAAGAATTTAAGATCAAAGCCATTTTTTTTTCCCAAAGGTTTTGTTTTTTCAGAGATGGTATGCTAGTATGAATGCGAAAAACAGCAACAGAGAACAATAATGTATACAGTGATGAGTACACCAGGATTAACAATATTTAACGTGGCTAGATAATGTTGGAGTAAATACAACAGAGGTCAATAAATCACAAAAATAATCAACTTAAGGTTAGCGCAAATCAGTTACTGACTAACAGGTAACACCTTTTATAGGACTATTACTGATTATCAGCCTTTTTAAATTTTGCAGATGGGCACGGTATTTGTAATGAAGGAAGAAATAGGACAACATGCATTATAACTACACACCTTTTTTTCTTTTAATCGTGAGCCATGCAGAAAGTTTAGCTGAGACAGTTGTACTAATGTGCTACGTTTGATTCAAGAAACCACATTGATCGTTGATCACTGATGCATGGCGTTTTCTGACACGGAAAGAGACATTGGTGTTTTTTCAAGAGCTCATTTGCAACTTGTGAGATTTTTCTAACCATTTCTTGACATATTACCTATAACCGCTAATGTATGACATATTGAAATCATCAGAACTTAAGATGCAGCAGTAATACTAATTACTCAATGTCAAAACAACCGCACATTTGAAACACGAGTAAACTCACAGTGGTGACACGTGAGAAATGCGTTGTTGGTTTTCTCTTTTTCAAATCGTGAGTTTTAGGATCTCAAACAATTAAAAAAAGCATTTACCGTGACAATACGAACTCAATTACAATGGCAAATATATATATGGTACTTGAATCTCAACTTACTAAAACTAAAAGACTGGCAAATGAAAATCAGTATTTCGGTTTCTGCATTTCATCAAGAAAGTAAAATAATTTCATGTAACCAGTTTTAAAACACGTAATATCATTGACGAGGGAGAACACCGTCTTTCATCGTTAAACTGGTAAGAATCTCTATTTATTGACTTGTATATCTATGTTTTACTGAGAGGTATCCTCATCATTACTTGTGGCTTTAACTCGCTGACATCAAAGAGGGATTTCAAAAATTCGTAAGTCCTCATTTATCGCTTTCGGAGAGGAAAAAATGTACACCAACTGTAGGCCTTCCATCCTTCCAGATATTCCTTAACACTTAACCTTCCATCAACCTTCACCCTCTCTATAAAAATAGGTTTACTCTTCTGCTTGTAAGACAGCGGCGCCCAGAGCTTCATCTCTGAGGCCCTCGCCATCTTCATTTAGTGCATTTAAATGAGGATTAGTATTGCACATTTTAGATTCGTTGCTAAAGGCACTTTCAGGTTGGTTTGGAGCCCTGCTTTCCTCTTCGTTCCCATTGAGCTGGTCTTCCTCTTTACCCTCTACCAAGCCGTTCTCTGAAGCATCTTCTGAGGGCAGATGTGGTGTTTTGGTCGCCAACTTGGGCTTTTTTCTGTCTTTTATCGCGTCATTGGTTGAGGCAGCATATGCAGGCTTGCTCTGTTAAAATTAATTTTGCACCATTTTTTAACGTCAATGTCCATCAATCATCCAATCAGTGTAAAAATTTAGAAATAAAAATTATTTACTATTTTTGATTTTTTTTTTTAACCACACACTGCATTTAAATAATTGAACATGTCCCAGGACATGTGACCCCTGGAATTGATGCACTACAACTGAAAGTTTTGAGGTTGATTAGTAAGATTTTTTTAATGTTTTTGAAAGAAGTCTCTTATGATCACTAAGGCTGAATTCATTTGATCAAAAATAAAGGAATATTATGAAATATTACAATACATTTTTTTTAATATATTTTAAAATGTAATTGATTCCCAGTTTAATGCATCCTTGCTTAATTAAATAATTCCTTTCTTTAAAAAAATCTTACTGATCCTAAACTTTTGAACGGCAGTGTATATATTCTTGCTGTTTATGAATATGTTATGAATATAACATTCACCTGGTATGATCCCTGACTCTTGAACCCTCTACTGTAGTATTTGGTTCCTCGACCAAAGGTCCTTATAACAGGAGTAGAAATCACACCTCTTGGACGACTGTTCAAAGAAAGGGAATAGGTTAAATAAATAAATAAATAAATAAATATGAATACAATATTTAAACGCAGATACTTCTGCAACAGAGACAAATACAAACTGTGACTAAGCAAGTCAATTCAAAATAAACGGTACAGACAAGAAAAATTTACTAACAGTAAATATAAATGTATTTTTGGAATATAGGATACAAGAGTACAGAAATACAAACATTAGAATTGTATAATTTATTTAAAAACAAGCAGTACTAAAGAAAAATTACAGAATATTTCATGCTTACCCTCTGGTTGGTCCACCAACTGACACCACCTGTATGGGGAACGAGGCTCTTCCTCTTCCACGGCGACTACCGGCCCATTGACCCACCACAGTGCCTGCAATCTCAAGCTTACCTCCCTGTGAGGGGATGGCTTGAAGGCCAACTTGAAAGGAATGAAATGAACAACATAACTTTAATAACTCTGAAGAAACTGCATCCTTAAATGATTAAATCAAACCGTTTAGCTTTTTCAGCTATACGTGTTTAAAACAGTGATGTACTTTGAGTCAGATCTTTGCAAAGAAGCGGTTGACCAAGTTCATAAAACCAATCTTGTGCTTTTCACACTTTAAATATTCAACGCTGGGTCATTTTAAACCCTGGGTAAACAGAATCCTGGGATATTGTTTCACACTTCTCATACTTTACCTGGGTTAACAATTAATCCTGGGTATTCATACGCAGATGTTTCACACTGCCATAGAATGTTATCTAGCCATAACATTCTAACACCAAATCGTTTCACACTAACAGCAAAAAGTGGTGTTAACTCTGCTCCATAGCAGGGTTTCATAGCACCGGGTAAAAAGCATTGCTAAGCCTGCTTCTAAATTACAAGTGTAAAATGTTTCACAATCCAGGGTTTTAAAGCGGGGTTTGCAACTACGATAACCCAGGGTTAAGCAGCGTGTGAAAAGCCCTTCAGTCATTCGTTCCTCACTTTTACTGCCTAGTAATAAACATGACTTACATAGTATTAGCATGTTACTTCTAAAAGAGCATAATTCGTGTTCACACATTTTACATCTAAGCTAAATAAACAATTCCTAATGAAAAGGTGTTTGGCATGTTGTGAATGTGTACCAACCAGTCTAACAATCATTCTTACCAGGCATGCCCCTGCCTCTACCCTGCATTGGGGGCAGAGGAGGTGGAGGGTAGAAGGTGCTGTTGTGAGGGTAGAAAGGCATTCCATGTGGAGGTGGAGGGGGGAATGCGAGGGGCTGGGGTGGCCGAGAGAAGTTCAGACCCTCCAGGATACTCTGACGCATTTTCTCCACCTTGGCAACTAGTTCTGTCTGGAGACAACAAGCGGACACATGTATATTTTAGATCGGCTATACCTCTTGATTGCAATCCCAGACTTACAATTTCCTCCTTACATTTATAAAAAAAAAATTAAAAAAAAAAAACTTAATATGAAATTAGCTTTCACCTTGAAAGATTACTTCAACCGTACAGAATTACACCTTCAATCAGATTTACAATCAGATTACACCTTCAATTTGATGGATTAATGATTAACAATTTAGTAAATATTACAGTATATACTGTGCAAAGCCATAAATTACAGTGAACAACAAAACCATAAATTAAAGTGAACTACAGACTGCAAGCTCAAAAATAGTGTTTCAGCACCAAAAACATCTTTGTTAAACGTTTAAAAATAGAGAAAGGTATATGTGTTATTTGTAATATTATTTATATCGCAGTTATTATAGATTTGGTTTGGGTTCAGCATTAGCAAATATAGAACGTGTGAGAGCACCTCTGACTGATGTCTTTTAATATATAATATGCTTAATATAATTTTATTGCATTTTATATATACACTACCAATCAAAATTTTGGGTTCAGTAAGATTTATTAAAAGAATAAAAATAAATAAATAAATAAATATTGAAAGATATATCTTATGCTCACCACGCCTGCATTTATTTGATAAAAAATACAGTTAAAGACTGTAATATTGTGAAATATTATTACAATTTAAAATAATAATTTACCATTTCAATATATTTTAAAACATAATTTATTTTCAGGATTCTTTGATGAATAAAAATTCATTTGAAATAGAAATTTCTTTTTAATGTGCATTTGCTAAATGTAAAAATATTAATTTAATGAAAAAAATTCTTACTGACCTTAAACATTTGAACAGTTTATTTTCTTCAGTTACCCAAGGCTGTTTATTTGCTGCCTCAGGTATCAATTTAGTATCAATAATGAAGTACCAAAGGCTGGTTGTGTATCGAAGCCCAAATTGTTTCAATCTATCTAGCACACGGTTCTGTCATCAATCTTTTCTGCTGTAATACTTCAGTTTGGTGTGTCAGTTTAAGGTCAGTGTTAAGTCATTATGTCTGTAAATCATGTGGCGTTGAACCTTTTATGCCTGTAAAAACAAAAAACAAAACAGTGTTGCCATGCTAATTATACCTGACCATCGCAGAGGTCAATGAGTTGGGCCTTGTCTCTGTTGGCCCGGATGAGTTTACTCTGTAGCAGCTTGCCGTCAAAGTACATCCACGGACAGCAGTGTTCCCAGGGAATGGGCTGCCCGCACACGTCATTGGCAAACAGTGCCATATCCACTCCACTCATAAAAAGAGCAGCCACCTGAACGCCGCGTGGATCCAGGTTATCAATCTGGAGGCGACAGATGCAGTGACAGTCAAACAAAGCTCTTAAGGTTAAATAACCACCCAGCAGATTACAATCCCCTCTCCCCTCAGCCAAAGCACAAAGCAAGCATGAACAAATCATAGTCTATCCATACATGGACACTAATGCACAAACCACACCAGCCAATTCACGAACAGCCAGCGAAAGCAACCAGCAAAGGCAGCAGCGAAGCAAAAAGCGCATATAGATCGACAAAACTGACAGACATTGGCAGACACGACACAGCACAGCAAGTGTGGATGGTTCACGTGTTTTTATGAGCTCACAGAAACACAAACTGAAATGAGCAGGAAAAAAAGCAGCTCAGCTAGGCAAGTAAACCATCTACACAAAAAGACCACATTCCTAGCACTCAAGTTGCTCAATGCCATGTCTTTTTTCCCGCAAAACCGACTATCAGATGAAAACATGCTTTTACAAAGCATTAAGGCCAGTCAGCCTGGCAAGCGTTCTTACAAAATAAGAAGTGTCCAGAAAAATACTCAAAACCTCATTTTTTGAAATGCAAGTGGGTAGTTGCTTAAATGCCTTTAACACGTAAACATATCAGATAATTAAATAAACTGGAAAAACCGGAGCCGGTTCATAACCAAATCTGAATGTGAAACACATACACAAGCTTTAAAAGAAATGTATTCATTAACTCTTTCACAGAGTATTTATTTTAGCAAAAAATAAATAAATAGTCCAGTAACCAAACTTAAACTTAAAACATTCATAAAAAGTCATGAATCATAATAATGAATAGTTTTGAGGGCAAAAAATAATTTGTGAATATTCTGTACTTTCATTTTTGGATGCCAAACAATTAATTTAGGTATACTTTTTTTTTAAGAAATATAGTTTTTCGTAAAGACAATTGTCTGTGGATATTTTAACATTTGCTTCTCATGTTTGAATGACAAAACTTATCAAAACTTTTTTTTAGAGATAAATTTGGCTCTGTGCGAATAGTTTGCTCTGTGTGAATATTTTTCTTCCATGTCGTTTAGTTGCATATGCCTTGATATGAACAGGCCTTTAATGTGGGTTTGTGGGTATTCTCTGGACGCTCCTCATGCAACATTCTCCACATAAATCACCTTCAGGTCCTGCAGCTGGTCAGGCTCATAAAGTTTAGGAGAAAGTGCTTGAGCTAGGAAAGCGTCAAGTTCGTTACGACGCAAAATTCTTACTCCTGGCCATTGTAACATAAACCTGAATTAAAACACAAAGGAGTGAAATATTACAAATAAACAAGAGCTGATACTGAAGGCCCTTACTGCAATGGTTTAAGCCATTTGTAATCCGTGGGAAAGCATTTAACACAGTATTCTACCATGTTTTTTTTATGTCTTTTCAAGACTTTAGAAATAGAAACTGTGTTTAGATGCTTACCGTAGTACGCAACAGAGCACCATGAGAGGTGTAGGGACATTGGCAGGGTTCAGCATAGCTGGAGTGTCCGACCTCATGCAGGCCAAGAAAGCCCTCATCCTCCGGTTCTTGTCCTCCACTGCCTTGCCCAGCCAGAGTTTTTTCAGGTTTGGGCAGGTCCACTCCCGGAAGGGAAGAGCTTCCACTAGTTCAGGGGTGTGTGGAGATTTGCCTTTGTAAGCAGCCCATTCTTTTATTATCACTGTTGGATCTACAATGTCACAAGACAAACACACTGTTTAGTCTGCAGATGTGACTAAACAAGAACTAACTGGCAATAAATATTTATTGGAAACTATCCAAATATTCTCTTATTGGTGGATCATGGGTAATGCAGTTTTTCACTGTGAATTTAGCTATTTATTTTTTCCTAGTTCTATGGACACATATATTGTTAATCCCAGAGCTCATTGTAGATCTGCCTTGACAGTAATTTCTCTAATTGAGTAAATTAATGGGATGTTTACTTCTGAAAGATGGAGTTTTCCTGTTCTATTTTCATATCTTGTATTCAAATTTCCACTGAGAGGAATAAGACATCAGCATTACCAGAGCTGATGTTAGTTCTTGAATGATGCTAATTATTGAAATTAATTTGCCTAGATACGACCTAGAATAACAAGCTAATGTCAACACTCAAGTGCACTCTTGGAGTAATTAAATCAGCCATCAACAGGCCCCTGGAGAGAATTTAGGCAATAAGAGCAGCAGGGTTGGGAAATGAGAACCAACGACTTCAAGTATGTCTGAATAACGGAACGCTGGAACAATTATTTTTCAATGCACATTTTTTAATTTTTAATAAAAAATTGAGGAGATTCGAAAAACAGAAGCAGAATTTTGAATGATTTAGGGAAAAATTTTTGAAATTTAGAAAAAGTCTATATTATGACTTTATAAATTAAAGGCAGGGTCGGCAATTTGTTCCAGGAAAATTTTTTGTTATGCTGCTTGAAAGACTCTTCACATCCTGATAGCAATCACTAAGTTAAGTGGTCTAAAAGTATTTAATATCTATATATATCTTCAGTGGAAGGCGTAGGACCATAAAATGTTCAGTTTGTGACTCGAATTTATTCGTTTCAGTGGAAACACTATCATCGCTGAAATGATTCTGCAGCAGTCAGGTGGTACAGGTCAGTGCTCTTTAAGTTGTTTACGTTCATTATTATTGTAATGTTATGTGCTTTGAGACATGAGGTAGTTTAACGGCGTCTCTTGTGAGGCCTTTGTTTGCCCCTTGCTGTACGCATTCATGTGTTTTGGAGGAGGCGTGGCTTTGGAGAGCTCTCTGAAGGGAGGATGGAAAGTCATTTTTAGAGCTAGTTAGCTATTGCTAGCCTCTCGGAAAATTACCTACCCTACCTTTAATGCAAATTAATTCCAAGTGTGAGTATTTATTTTAGGTGAGAAGACAATTTATTTATTTTTTTACTTCAACATTCCAATAACTATATAAAATCTTTTAGTTCGATATTTGACTTTTTTTATATAAACTTCTCTTAATGAAATTTCTAAATTATACTGTTAGGGAAAATGACAATTTATGATTTTGTCATTGATTTTTTTTGCTTCAATTCTTTATGTAGATAGATTATTTTGAATTATTTCAAAGATTTTGGCTTTTTTGGTCAAATTGGTAAAGGTCTGGCTCATGAATATTAATTACATTAAGGTTTATTACAATAACAAGAACTCATAACGAACTGCACTTCTACAGCATTAATTAAACTTTGTTAATGTTAATTTCAACATTTATTAATACATTATTAAAATCTTGTTAACATGAACAAACAATGACCAACTGTATTTTCATTAACTAACGTTAACAAAGATTAGTAAATACAGTAACAAATGTATTGCTCATGGTTAGTTCATGTTAGTTAATACATTAACTAATGTTAACAAATGAACCTTATTGTAAAGTGTTACCAGCAACACAATATTAATATTCATGAGCACGAGTCTTCTTCGAAATTTGTAAATCTGCCAAAGCTTACCAAATTTCGATGGCTCTTCAAAAACATGTAAAACTGTTATTGTTACATAGATTTTGATAAAAGAAAATTCTTCTGGAACCACAGATGATTTTTTCAGTTTTCCTTATTAGTTATGCTTCTGTTATAATTTAGATGTTTAGTTCTATTACTCACAATCTGGGAGGCGATTTCTCCTCATAGCGAGTCTCTCTGCCTTCTTTTTGGCCTCGGCCAGGCTGAAGAGCACCCCGTAAACATATTGACGGATTGGCCGGTACAGTTGCACTGCAGAGGGCAGGTCTTTGTTAGCTTCATCCTCAATGGTGACAGATAACTTTATCTCACCCTGCAAAAAACAACCATCAAACACTGTCAATT
The DNA here is from genome assembly GCA_003731715.1 of Anabarilius grahami. Taxonomy (NCBI): domain Eukaryota; kingdom Metazoa; phylum Chordata; class Actinopteri; order Cypriniformes; family Xenocyprididae; genus Anabarilius; species Anabarilius grahami. The sequence goes on from RJVU01075544.1 coordinate 1,731,870, forward strand.
ATAACAGTTTAACAAGGAATAATTACAGGTGAGATGCTAGTAATTAAAAGTTGACCTTGGTAAGAACATGGTAGATGTACGGGTACATGAGGCCCTTTTTGTGTCTGTGCTCAGCGACTCTTAGCACCTCAGGTGCAACCATTGGTAAAGGGGGAGTGGTAATATCCATGTGATTTCTTGTTGGCATCGAAAGGAGGGATGGAATCTGAGCATTGACCCCTACGTGACCTCTGCCCACCAGGCCTTGGTTTACCGGGGAGGTCACAGAGGGATCAGACTGAAAAAGATATCAAACAATTAACAAAATGGATATAAAAATATTGTATGAAGATTATCTATTATCTTTTAACAAGGATATAATCTTTTGACATATAAAGCTAAAAAGTAGACCTACTTTATTTTGGTCCCCATGGTCTCCTTCTGGGATGTTGTCCATCTGGTTTCGCTGTTTGTCCCATCCCTTATGGTCACTTACATGGCTACATTTGAGAATGAATGGATGCACCGATATTAACATTTTGTCTGATACCAATAAGCAGAAATATATATATTTCATGTTATGCCTGTTAAATTAACGGCCAATATTAAATTTCTACACTATTTTGTCTAAATAAATTAAAATTAAAACACTAAAAATGTAAATCAATTGTATAATACTACAAGTGAACTTAGGCATCACAACCTTATAATTTATAGTACAAAAAAATGGACATTAATTTTGTAATTCCCATATATTCTGTTAGTGTTGTTATAAGACTTATGTTTAAGTGAGAATTCAACCATACATATAAATAAATAAACGATAAAGTTGCATCAGCTGATACAGTTTCCATAGCAGAAATAATGGTAAGCAAGCATCAAAACAGTAGCTTTACCCACAAAACTGTCTGTACCATCAAAACGTGGGTTAGCCATTTTCGAAAGACACATTTCCCACATACATTCTCTTGTTCTCGGTTACTCACTTGGCAGTGGAGCCCGTGTTTTCCTCGTTCTCTGAGGACGAGGATGTGGACGACGTGGTGAAGAAGGCTGGGTCTGTGTGGTTGGAGCTGCCGCCGTGAGCCGGGTTGATGGGGGACAACCTCTCGTAGAGCGGCGTGTGCTCCTTCCCGTCACTAGGAATGTTGCTGTAGCTGTTTTGTTCTATGAGCCCTTTACCCGATGGGTCCACCTCATGGACAGGCTCGGCCAATGGTGGGCCGGAATAGCCATGCTGGACCTAGGAGAATGAACAGAAACATGTATTTGTCTTTGTTGAGTGAGCACGAGTCATTCAGGATGGACCATAATGGTGAAATGGTACTCACCCCAGGTTTGCCTGGAATATTAAGCATCTGCGGTGCTGCTGGCACTCCCATCTGATTTGGTCTGACTGCAGGCATACAAATGTAAAAAAAAAAAAAAAAGTATGGTTCAATCTCTAAAGCAAAAACTGAAAAACTAGAGGAACATGGAAATAAAAACTTTTCAAAATTTTCGAACTGAGATTCTTGTTATACCGCACATCCACCCACCACAGAAACTGACCTTGATGCATTCAAAATGTGTGTAGGCACAGATGTATTGAGGTTTATGAAATGCAGCTCTTGCGGTCATACCCATACCATTTTCTGCAAGCTTGTTTCCACCACAGGAAAAAAAGGTAATTGCAACTTTAAAATCACACAACTCTGACATTTTCAGTCAAGTTATAAACTCATAATTGCAATTTTTACCTCAGAATTGAGAGTTTACATTTAATAATTCTGACTTTTTTCCTCGCAATTCAATGTCAGAATTGTTTTATTCCACCTTAATAAAAAGGGTAACTGCGACTTTTTATCCCACAATTATGACCTTTGAATGCTGAGTTCACTTCTGAATTTTAGCATCTCGCAAGTTTATATCTCTCAATTCTAAAATATTTATCAATTCTGAGAATTGCGAGAAATAGTCAAACCAAAAATTATTCAGACATTGGTATATTTTTACTAGTGGGTGCAGGACACTATAGTTCATTTATGTAAGTGAGGATAGCTAAATAAAGTAAACTGTGACATATTATACCCAAAAATTCTTCATACAGTGGACTACCAGTAAAATTGATAACAATTTGGAACCAAAAATTATTCAGACACTTTGACCTGACCATGTTTTGCTTGAGTGTTATCTGACACAATTAAGATTATTTTTTTCTGACACAGTTTAACTCTGAGATCTTGTCATATTTTATTACCATTTTTTTTAACTATAGAGAATAAACTGTATTAATGAATGAAATGTGTCTGAATAAATTTTGGTTTGACTTGACTAAGTCAGAGAAATAGTGAGATAAAACTCAAAATTGTGAGGAAAGAAAAAGTCAGAATTGTGAAATAAAAGCCAAAATTACTTTTTTATTTTTTATTCTGTGCCAGAAATAAGCTTCCTTAACATTCTGACAACATCAGAACATTTAAAATCATGCAAAAATTCAACCTGTCTGAATTCGGAAAAGACTATTATAATTCTACAAGACAATCCCTCTAATTTGTCAAACATGCTTTAACTAATTGGAAGATGTCAAATCGAATTCTCCTCTCGTCTCATAACTATTCAATTGACACCATTTCAATGGACCTGTTGAAAGTTTTCAGGCGAGCGGAGGAGAGTTTTTCCAGACTAGCAGCTCTCTGTGCGAGAGTCCTTTCTAAAGAAGCCTATTTGTATGCACAGGGCACAGCAGCCATTCCAAGAGCACACAAGGTCCGAGGCAAGTGGGAAAATTTCTCACATTACTGTGAGGGCTGAGACCGAGCGAGATGGTTAAGTAAGAGACAGAGCGTGCCTCTTAAACCTGGCCTCAAACACAGACAGGAAAACACAGCACCAGGCAAGCATTAGTAGACATGTCCTGCTCCAAGAATTTAACAAGCCCGAACCAACAGGAACAGAGATGCCATTCTGTTAGAGATGGAAAATCAAAAATACGGACAATCTTACCTAAATAGGGAGGGAAGTAAGGGGGCTTGCTGGCGGTGGTGTAATACTCCACTGCTTTTTTGAAACGGACAACTTTGTCATCGGTTCTGGACTAGAATGTAAAGCCACAGAATTAGCACACATTGTACATAATTATTTGTGTTTAAAGGCATAGTTCACCCAAAAATGAAAATGTTCATCATGTAGTTCTAAACCTGGTCAACTTTATTCTGTGGCACACAAAACACATTTTGAAAAAATATACAAAAGTCAATGGGGTCCAATTTGTTGTTTTGGACCACACTGACTTTCATTGCATGGGCAAAAACTTTATTTTATACTTTATCAATTGTGCAGTCCTACATAATTTTCATTTTTGGGTGAACTATTCCTTTAAAAAGGTGCATTAGCTCACCTGAGAGTGCTTAAATATGTCTTTAGTGATTGCGTCCAGGTCATGGACATCTTGTAGGTTGCGGACATAGTCTGCCACGGCTCTTATGACGACATCACATGGAGGAAGAACGAGTTGGTGCGCACGGACCTGGGTCAGAGAAAACAACCCATCACACCCCCAGCAAAAGCTCCTTCTGCTTAAAATGTGATGGGCATCATAGGAGTACATATCTGACTGGGTACAATCCGATACGTGTACAAAAACACACAGATATTAGGTTAAACAAGCTTAATTGACAATGGAAATCATAAACTGCTAAAAAAAGGCCTATTTTTTAAAATAATCACCAAGTGATTACTAAATATAGAGCCAAACACAGAAACGTGCAAACACGAGTCGAGAATGATAGCGATAAAAAGTGACGAAGCATGCATGGATCTCCAAGTCAGGTGTTAAAATCGAGTAAAGCCCACTCTATTCTAGCTCATGGTGAATCAATAAAGCCATCTGTCAAGCAAGAGCCACACAGAGAGAAGATAACAGAAGGTTACACATGAAGCTATTTCTCAGCTTAACTCTTTCCTTTATAGTCGTTGTAGCTGATTTGCTTGGGCGAGATTCAAAGACTGAGTATTTAAACCTAAAGGGTACACATTGAGGACAATGCTGAAGTGATTTTGCATGGTCCTGATAAGTTATTTTCCAGACCTCATTTCAATCTGGTTGTCAAGGAAACTGGTCACAGTGGCTTGTAACTGGGGAATCTAATAAGAAGTCTTATTTTTGCAACCTTTAAGCATTTATTAGTCAATATAAAAACCTGAAGTATTTGAACTGTTATACACAACACATTTACTTACATTATGTAACGTATTTGCGAGTAAAACAGGACATTCAACAGGAACACCAGCCAGACTGAATGCATGTTTGCTAAAAATTTTCTTAAACAGCTATTTGGCTATTAAGTGTTTGGTATTAATGAACACAGCTGAATGACAAGTGAAATACACACACACACACACACACACAAACACAGCCTGGCCAAAACGTTGCTGTTTGGGTTTAAATAGGCAAATGATTAAGAGTCTATGATTGGATCATTATTACAGTGATTATTATGTTTCTAGCATATGTTTGGCAACACTTCTTCTAACCCTAATTGATGGAGTTTGTAACTTTTCATTTCTCAAACAACAATGTAGGAAGACACATCATGGCCATATTCCAGGATGACAATGTCAAGATTCATCAGGCTCAAATTGTGAAAGAATGGTTGGGAGGGAGCAAGAATCATTTTCACACATGAATTGGCACCTCTGAGTCCAGACCTTAAATTCATTGAAAGTCTTTGGGGATGTGCTGGAGTAGACTTTACAGAGTGCTCACCTCAAGATCTTGACCAAAAAATGATGCACCTCTCGATGGAAATAAATGTTGTGATGTTATTTACATAATAATCATCACTGCAATAATGATGAATCTTAAGCATTTGCCTATTTATATATATGCAGAGACCAAGGCAAAATAAAAAAAAATTAATTGTTTTTTTTTAATAAGTGGCTTTACCTTCAAAGATGCTAAGGGGTGTTCAGGACCAAGTAAACTCCAGTGAAAGGCAGCCAAGTCTTCATCAGGCAGTATGTGATTACCTTCAAAAACAGCATTTAGTTATTTAATCATGTATTGCAGAAGTACTAACTTTTTACACTTTTTTTATTGCAGCTGTAAAACATTTTTCAACCATGAAATTGAATGATTTGTGACAATATTAATAACCTTTGAGCAATTATATCTACGTCTCTTTTAAAAGAATAGAAAAAGAACAGCATTTATTTGAAAGAAAACTTTTGTAACATTATAAATGTCTTTACTATCACTTTTGATTAATTTAATGCATTCTTGCTGAACAAGAAATGCCTCTATTATGCTATTTTTTCAAGGTCCTTAATTTTGGAGGTCTCCCTCAATAGGTTTACATACATCCAAGGTCAAAAAACACTTAAATTTTCCCATAAAATACATTGCACATTAACACATTAACTTTGTTCGAAGATTCAGTCTCTCTAAACTCCTCCTTTCTGACAGCATACTCTGCTCTGATTAGTCAGACAGCCCAGTCTGTTGTGATTGGTCTACCGCTTACAGCGTGTGTCGGAAAACAAAACGCCTATTACCATATCTTAATTTCAGCTCCGGATGCTTCCTTAGCACTTGTGTACACAGTGATACGAACAGTAACAATGCTGTCGGTTTTACCGTCTCAATTACAGCGTGAAGTCCTGACTATTTTGAAGTGCATGCAAAGTGGATGAAAACACATCTTGACATCACGAACCAAACTCTTCCAGACTTCACCTACAACTACAGTGTTTGAGAGCGTGTCAAAGTAGACTTTGTTTGCGGCCAGACAATGAAAGCCATAGGCTGGCTTTATGCAAATTTCTTACATTGTTACATAGGTATGTAACAAGAAGTGAGAGACTCGTGTCGGCAGTTCAGAATTGATTCCTTCTTTAAGCAGGCAATAACTTTATTTGTTGTGCATTTTGATCTTTAAAACTTTGCAGGCCTTTTAAATCCACAAACAGCGATATTACACACTGCATGAAAGGTTATATTAAAAAAAAAAAAAGAAAAAAAAAAAGCATAATAGGTGTACCTTAAAAAAAAAAATAAAAAATACTGACCCCAAACTTTGTACAAAAGTAATGCAGGACTTAATTTTATCCAAGGGAATTGATTAGATGGAATAAATATTATAAAGAAAAAACATTTTGTCTTCAGAAAAACATTCACAATAAAACTAAGAACATGTATTAGGGTCAATGTAGGTGTCATGTTCTAGGCAATCCAACAAACCTACCTAAAAGTGAAGCAAAAATGACAAAACGATTTGGATTGAGATTAAGTTGCTTGGCAACTTCGTGCATCAGGTATTGGCTGGTGGTGAGGCTTTTGCCGTTGCGGCTGAGTTTGAGAGCATGGGCACTGAAGTAGCACGGGATGTTGCACAGGGCATAATCAGAATCATAGGCAACCAAGCCATGGAACCCATTTTCTCTAAATAAGGCAATCACTTCCTGGTGATGATCCTCGATGGTCTGGACAACCTGAGTGAGGAAGCAAATTACAGGAAGGCTCATTAGAAGAATGAAAACAAATTTTACATTGATGAGATTGACTAGACTGCAGGGTTTCACAGATTTCCATTGAAGGATGTGTGGCGCGTTCAGTCTAGGAAATGTTATTTCTAATTGCATCACATAATGGCTTCTTGTCAAATGCTTTAATCGATTAGCACTATTTGAAAGAATCAATGATGAGATGATTCTGGGCTGTGATGTGAATTTTAAATCTATACATTGAGCAACAGGAAGTTCGATGGCCTTTAACTGATAGGAAAACAAACAAATCCATCATATTGCACATATTCTAGCCCACATTTCAGTTTCTGAATTGATCCAATGTTTATGAGTACAGGAGATAAGTAGATCAAAATCCCAGTAGTATAATTTGCCATGCCTGCATTAATAACAATAATCCATACATACACTTAAACACTTTTGCTGAAAGTCCCCTAAAAAAATAACTTAATAAATAAATGCAAACAAAAGTGCTCATGGGCAAGAATCTCATAAGTCATGTCTCTCTTCTCAGAACAGGGCCCATAAACTTAGTCACAGCCTGTACGGCTGCTAAATCTCAGCAGAAGTGACGCAGGAGAGCATGCAGCCAATCACAGAGCAGTGCTTTCTATTTCTGTGTCACAAGAGTGTGACGCAACAGCCAATCACAGAAAAGAAGAGGTGGCGCTTCCTTTTTGCCAGCACAACCTACTACTACATGGCTCTCATTTCTTCGTTTTTCTTCTACTCTGAGAGGTTTGTATTTAGTTATTAATGCATAAGGTTATTAATGTGTACTCATAGATAGCACTTTTCCTTATTGTTGAGAATCCAGATAAAATATATTGAATAAATATTTAGGATTTGTCTTTTTTGTTATTAGTTATACTATATTTACTTTTTAATATTATGTCACTCATTCACTTATGCTTCCTTTATATTCAGTTTTATTGTCAGTGTATTGCCAACCTGTACAGATGGCATCTCTGTGTTCACCAAATGCCTGTGGAAATGAGATCTGATACCACCAGCATGTCCTACAGATTTGTGTCCAAGACCTGTCTTCCCCTGCACACCCAACCCATGTAGTTGGATCCCTGTTGAAAACCAGCCTTAGCTGATTAGCTGGCTTGTAGGTTGTTTAAGTGGGCAGTTTTCAGCTGTTCAATCAGGGGGGGCTTAAACCAGCTGATCTTGGTTCTAGCATGTTTTAGTATAAACAAGGAAACATGCAGATCAAGGTAAGGCTTGATTCATATCTGAGGAATACTGTTTCACTGACAGTCTAGTTTGATTAACTTCCCTTGGTCTACTGACTGGTTTCAGATGGGTTTTGGACACTTTTCAGCTTAGCTAGACTGTGAGACCAGCTTAAATCAGCTAAGACCAGCAAATGTGGGGGGAAAAAACACTCTTAGGCTGTTTTTGTTAAGGTGGATACACAACAAGGCCACCTGCTAACTGTCAACCCACTGTCTTGTAAGACGAGCACTTGCTTGATCACTTGATCTGGGTCTGGTTCTGCTAAGCTAATGGCTGCATATGTCAAAAACACAACGAGCATCTGCAGCTACTCACCCCGATGTGGAACCTGAGGAGCGCCAGGCGGATACAGTGAGCCATGCACACCGGTGGCAGGAACCAGACCTTGGGCGGTGGGGTTCCCTTGTTTTGGACGTGGCTGACAATCTGCTGGGCGGTCTGCCTCTCGTTCACCTGTCGCTTGACCCACTCGTGGAGACGGCCTTTCTCCAGGGCGCCATTGAAGCACACTAGCAGCTCGATGTTGCCGTTGAAACAGGCTTTGGCGAGGGCTGCGAGGTACCCGAGCATGTGGTTCCACTGGCCTCCGCTCACCCAGTCGGTGTAGAAGCCGCCGTAGAGCCGGTGCAGGCAGTTCTCGGCGTCAACCAGCAGCCGGAGCGGAGTTTGAGGGGGTCTCTGCCGGCCGCCGCCGACCAGACTCCCCCGGGCGAGCTTTTGGAGCTCCACCGGCACCACGGCATTGGGGCAATGCTTCTCAATGTATTCCTGAAAACCCTGCACACCCATGACTGTTGTTTTACAATATGATATCTACTGTTATTTCGGGTTGAGTAAGAACGTAAAATTGCCTGAAGGAAATGGAGACAGAGAGAGAGAGAGAGTTGCAAGCAAGCAGCCTCTCCCGAATGCTGAAAACCGGACTGAAGAATATTGCGGCGGATGTGATAGTTGATCAATCGAAAATCAATCAAATCGGAGATGCATCTGTAGTTTTTGGTGAGTTGTATTTTGGTTCATGGCTGCTAGCCGCCATGTGCACCCTTATGGAGCCATGTCTGCGGTCTGGATGTATCTGGTGTGTAGGGGAAAGAGAGGAGAAGAGCGACGCAGGGCACGTACAGTCACACCGGAGGAGGAGTCTGGAGTTCAGTGGGCGCGGTTCGCTTGGAGAACTGTTGCATGTTTTGATACTCTTGCTAATATAAAACCTCTCATATTGGCTGTATTTCTCAAAACCTTTTTAAAGTTAAAATTTTTAAGCAAATAGTAACTATTCTGGAGTAATGTTGTTTGCTATTGAATTCTATGAGGCTGTATTGTTCATCTATCAGCTGTATTTGCTACTGACACAATTTCAGTAGTGACAACTACTTAATATAGCTTTACTAGTAACCATTCATTAGATCTAGAATCTAAAGTTACTTGTAAAACATTTTAAGTAGGCCTGCTGGACATTTTAACTGACTTATTATTACCTAATTTATTTCTAACTGATAATTTGTTATGAATTATACAATATATTAATAACTGTTCATGTTCTTAAAGTTAATTAATAGCTTCTTTTTTTTTAATACTGGGGGTCCATCTGTTGGTTGAGGTCCCTGTTTACAGTAAAAAATTAAATGTTTTTTCAAGGTTCAATCGATAGAGGGCGCCAATGCGTTATTTATATTTGTACACTAGAAGCCAGACGTTTCTCATTAGAAGCAGATCATTTGGCACACTGGTGTTTGATCTAACACACTGGCTTTCTAAGTCATTTGAATTCTTTTAGTTTAAAACATCTAGAGAACCTTAAGTCCCTTAAGGTTGTGCTAAAAAAAAAAAAAAATTCTGTCTTAATATCCTTCCCCCTTATGTCACTCCAAATCTGTACGGCTTCTGTGGAAGGAAGTATTTTGAGAAATGACTCAATATACACATTATACAGTCAGAAAATGTTAAGAATAATTTTATTTGTGTTAAGAAGAAATCGTTACACAGACATGACTGAAGAAATTGAGAATTCTACATTCTTACTGTGAAAAGACTGAATATTGAAAACTAGAAATATTGACAAATCATACAAAAACTGTAACATCAATTGTATTGAGGAAATATTTACATTTTTCTTGAACACTGAATTTTCAATTGTACAAAAAAGTGGCACATACAATAGTCATCTACATACATTTTCGTCTACTTATGACCAAACATCTGTATACAGTGTGGCATTATAAAAGTGCAATTTAAAGTCTGAGGTTTGGCTGAGTGAGTATATCACAAAGAATGCGACAAAAAATGCACAGGCCATGATTATGACTGTTACTGTCTTTAAAAAGAATAGTTAACCCCCAAAAATGAACCTTCTGTCATTTAAAAATTTTTTTTGAAGAAACTTAATTGTCTCAAGCTCCAAAATGGACCAGAAGGCACCATAAAATTAGTCCATATTACTTTAGCAATGTGTAGTAAAAAACAAAAAAAACAAAAAATAAAACACCATTCATAAGTCATAAGATTCATTCATTCATTCATTCACTCATTGGATATGTTGTTTTATCCTTTTGGAGCTTGACAGACATGGTTGCTATAAACTGCTGTAGTACTAAACAACAAAAAAAAGTGTCATTGTTTTATATTTCTCCTGTGTTTCACAGAAAAACAGGTTTGGAACAACCTGAGAGTGACAAAATAATGACAGAAGTTTCATTTTTGGGTGAACTATCACTTTAATATCTACACAGCAACTGTCATGCTTTCTGCTTTGTCTTTATGTTTGCATGCACGATCATACAATGATATTTCTTAATAACCCAACAACTTGAAGGCCATCCAAACACCTTAAACAATGATCTTTTATCAGGTTAAAAAAACCTGATTGCAACACTTAGATTTCTAAATGTCTATATGTAAACACCTTTACCGATATTTGTACAAAGGCTTTTATTCTTGCATCAGCATATGTTGTGCATGTTAACATACTCGGTATCATTAGTTGAGGTTGTAATTAGAAGTGGTCCCTTTGTTACCTTTAACACTGCCTCCTCATCCAGACTAACATGTTAAACAAAACAAAAAATTGTGGGGTTCGGTTTAAGGGTGGCTGGTTTAGACTCACATACAAATCACAGAATTGAGATATTCCACAAATACCATGTTGTCTTCACCAGCCCACCTCTACATGATAAACTGGGCCAAAAGATGGCAAAACTGCTGCTCAGACGTCCAGTGACATTCTGAAGTGTTGTACCCTTTGAGACAACTCTTTGGCAATGTCCTGTGCCTCCTGGACAGCCAGTTTGTCAGGGAAGTTCAAAGCTGCCTTCTTGGTCACCAGGGCCAGTTGCTTGAGATGGGCACACAGCTGATTGCTCATAGACAACATTTCCCGGTTGGCCTCACAATTTTTCGCTTCATTACACAGAGTGTTCACGAGTCTTTGGCCCACCATAATAACCAGCTTGCTGTGGGAGATGAATTTTTCAGGGGGCTGACCATCATTCAGACTACTTGTAAGCACACTGATGGCTTTCTGAATGGCTCCAAAATATAGCCGGCAGTGGTCAGAGATGGAAGGCTTCCTGGAGGTTTGGAGTGGACTGCAGGGGCTAACAGGTTGTGTTTTGGAAACCTTTTGAAGACACAATAAATAATGAAATGGTTAAGAAAGTCAAAATCAATAAAAGTTGGCTGTGAGCTTTACTGGGAGGGTCACAAGTTTACCTGTTTTTTCAAGTTATCACCATTTTTCTTTGATTTAAAGCTGCTCTTTGCCGATTTTGGTTGTTGGTCAAACTCTGTCTTTGTCTGTTGGAAAGCAATAACATTGGCAAACAATATTATTGTTAATGTCTTATGTATAATTTACTCAACATTACGCTATTATTCAAAAGTTTTGGATCAGTAAGATTTTTAAAAAAGAAATAATTACTTTTATTAAGTAAGAATGCATTAAATTGATCAAAAGTGACAGTAAAGACATTTAAAATGTTACCCAAGATTTCAATTTCAAATGATAATAATGCTGAGCACCAAATCAGCATATTAGAACTATTTCTGAAGGATCATGTGACTGGCTGCTGAAAATTCAGCGTTGGCACCACAAGAATAAATTACATTTTAAAATGTATTAAAATAGAAAACGGTTATTTTAAATTATCAAATAAATGCAGTCTTGGTGAGCATAAAAGACTTCTTTCAAAAACTTACCAACCCCAAATTTTTGAATGTTAATGTATACAAATGATATTGATTTATGATAAAATGTATATTATTATTATTAATAGTCGTAGCAGGGATGCAAGATGGCACAGTTATCAGCAGATATTACATATTTGATTTAAAATAACAATAATAATTTATCATGCATGTTAATTTCTTCTATTTTTACATTTGATTACCTATGCTGTCATTAATGCAAGTCAAATGAATAATTTAATAACACAATTAAATGTCATCTTTAGCCAATCTCAAAATGTATATGCATTTTTCCTACTGTACATTGTAATGTCGTGATGCTTAAATTCACTTGAAGCATTTACAGTTTTTTTATTGTATTTATTAAATTAATTTATTTTATAGTGTAAATTTGTTTATTGATTAATATCTGCCATTTATCGGTTATAGGCCATAACATGAAAATAATTATGGGCTTATCAGTATGGCCAGGATTTTAATATCAGTGCATCACAAATTAATAGTAATAATATTTTTACTATTATGTTAATAGGAGTAGTTTGTGATGTGATTTGCCTACCTGAAGTTGTACATAGTCACTCTCATCTATTCCTGAGTCTTCCATTGGTTCACGTTTGCTGTGACTTTTCCTTTCAGATGAGCCTACATTCTCCACCATGTCTGGTTCCTTAGTCGGCACTCTGAAAAGAAGCTTTCCGTTTGCGTTCAGGATGGATACCAGTCTCTTCACATCCTCTGGTACAGTCCTAGCCACCATAACAAAGCGCTCCAGGTGGTCAAGCGTCTGGGACTGGCCGGCATCCTGAACTAACCTATCCAGCAGCCAGCCCAGATCTCGTAGAGCGCCTGCAGCCTGCTGAAGGATCAAGCCCGAGTCTTCAACGATGGAGAGCTGCTTCAGGAGCCTGGTCTGCAGGTTAGAGTCTGTCAGCCGCTGTGCGTTACCTCTGACATCCAAGGCGAAGTTTAAGAAGCAGGTGACGGAGTCAGTCACATCTTCGGCAGCCGTGCGGATCTTATGGAGGTGCTGTCCCAGGTGGTCTTTGCTCCTCCATTGGCTGCTGACGAACAACATAAGCTTGGGGACGGATTGGCACACTGCTTCCTGCAGCTCAAGCAACCTGTTGCCAGCTTCCTCCTGTGAAATGGTGACCTCACGCAAGGGCTCGGGCTCTGGAGAACTCAGCATGAAGGAGTCGCAGGAGCTCCTGGAAGAACTGGAAGCCGTGGAGGAAGTGGAAACCGTTGAACTCCTCTGGTGGTCTTTGTTATTTTCATTGTGTCCTTCCACAGGCTGCCTGGATGTTGTCCTGCCCCTTGAGGGCCAATGTTGAAGTTGCTCAAACATGGGTCCAGGTTTACCCCTGTAGTCAAGGGGTTCATCCATTTCAGGTAGGCTTTGCTGTTTGGGTAACACTGCAGGGGTCTCTATTTGTTTAAGGCAAGGTGGGACATCATAGATGTATGAATTGGTTGACTTCCCAGTGTCTGTACAAGATTGCACCACTGCATTGCTCGGTTTGGGGATGTCATAGAGGGGCTGGATGACACCATGCTTCCTTTCGGGCCAAATGTGTGTTGGCAAAGTGTCATAAAGAGGCTTGTTTGAATTCATAGTTATGGGTGGCATGGTTCCGTAGTGACCAGGTTCACATCCTTGCTTTTGTGGGAAGACAGGCACATCATAAATCCATTCAGACTTACAGGGTTTTGGCATGGTACTATAACCACATGTAGGACTTTGAATATCCTCTCTGATGGAGGGCATTGGGATGTCATAATTGGGGTCTTGGGAAGCTAATGGGGCTATAGTGGCGACCTAAAAACGAAGCAAAAGAATTAAATTTTTCATTTAGAAAGGGTTCTGATATTTCTGAAATTGATTTAAGTCAGCATTTGTATTGAATCTGGGTTACATCAGTGAAGACTTATTGAAGCTTTTAATATGTTTTTATGTGTTACTGTCCAGGCGTTGCAATGCCTACTTTTTTCATGGTTGCAGTCGTGCATCTCGCATTTTGTAGCATTTCATATCGCTTATGAACCTCTGTGCTTGACGTCAGGGATGTTTTCCTTTCCAAAGGCTGCCGTATAGATGGCTTCAAAAGACAAGTTAGACAGTTTATGACATTAACTTTTATCAATATTATTATGCAGAGTATTTCTTAACCAAAAATGACTAGTGTGATTCCAAGGGCCCCCAAATAAAAGCATGTTTTCATGTATAAAGACCCAAAGAATAAAAATATTAAAGGGTTAGTTCATTAATTACTCACCCTCATGTCATTCTGCACCCGTAAGACCTTTGTTCATCTTTGTTCATCAAATTAAAATATTTTGATGAAATCCAAGAGGTTTTTTTTCCTTCATTGAAAGCAACAAAATTACCACATTCAAGGTCCAGAAAAGTAGTAAAAAATCATTAAAATAGTCAACGTTTCATTGCTTTCTATGGAGGATAAAAAACTTCTCGGATTTCATCAAAATATATTAATTTGTGTTCAGAAGATGAAAGAAGGTCTTACGGGTGTGGAACGACATGAGGGTGAGTAATTAATGACTGAAATTTTTGGTGAACTGAAGTGTAACTGAAACCCTGGGCTAATGAACCGATTAAAAACCTCAAGAGGACTTACTGTGAACAAGGAGGGTTTTCTCACCGGGCTTGGGACATCATATATTTCTGTGCCAGTTCTGGGATGAGCAGTTAAAGCCTGAAAAGAGCAAAAATGTATGTTTAGTCACAAACCTTACTAAACAAAAAATCAATTTAATACTTTATGGAGGTGGCAACACGTGGCCCGCTTCTTACTGTTAAACAGGATCCTTTAAAGTGCTGTGCATTTTTACTGTATATGTGCCCAGTTAACCCAGATTTCTAATTGAAGCCATGCTATAAGCTGCTATAGTAAACTTCTCTCCCTGAAGCAGGAGGGGAAGTGGGTAACATGTGCACCCAGTTGCCTCACCTATTACACAGTAACTTGCACAGACACTTCTCTCTCTTTCTCTCTCTTTCTTTCTGTCTTTCTCTCTTCGCCTCTCTCTTTCTTTCTTTCTTTCTTTCTCTGGGATCCTCAGCCTTAGATCTTCTGGTTGTAGTTAGTGGTGTCTGAATTCTGTCTTTGCTGTTCTTTTATAAGCTCATAAAGCCCCTGTGCTACATACCTGTCCCCGCAGAGAGGCCCTGGTCCCCATCTGTAAACTCTTTGCCAGCAGGGGTTTCCGAGACTTTGCTTGTTGTTAGCCTCAGTTCAATGTATACTAAATCATCTACATATTCAGATCTGTCTTTTATGATTGCAAGGGGGATATTGCTTTTGAGTGTTACATTTTTTAAAATTTTCAGTGTCTTTTTTGGTCTGCCAACGAAAAGAGTTTCAAGCAAGGTCACAAACGTTGCACGTCTGAGACACACTTTAACAGAGCTGTTACGTTACTAAATGAATCAGTGTTTTAGAAAGAAATCGTGACCTACCAGCATCATTTGCGTTACTTAACTGTCATTCACAAATCCTCTTTCATGGCCTCATGGCCTCAATACTGAAAATTTACACATAATAGTCATTCCACAAACTGTTTTTTGCCTACTATATAAGGAAGTATGCATAATCGGATGTAGCCAGTCATTTGTTTCAGTCTTGAATTAATCCGTGTTTTGAATGAGTCGGTTGGATGAATGATTCGATGAATCAGTGTTTGAACAAATCAGTTGGATGAATGATTCAATTCAATGACTCACTCATAAAGACAAGTCACTTATTGTCATCTACTGGTGTAATGATGTAACCTGAGGAAATAGTCACGGAATAATCCTCACCACCACTAATGGACAAATTGACAGTCTGGAAAGCTGAAAAGTTCCAGTGCTGTTGGACCAATCAAATTCAAACAAAGGAAATAATTATTGCATAAAACAAAAACAAGACCCGCAGTAATAGAATATGTGCTGAGAGACTTACTTCATGTGGAGACCTGGTTCTTTCTGGATCCTCTTGTGGCATGTGCTTATCTGGTGAAGGGTTGGCTTGAAGGGGCACTTTATACATTGAATTCATGTCTTCATAAATATGATTCTCTGGTGGCCTGGTAGCTTTGGGAGTTTGATAGATGTTCTGATGGCTATGGTTGCTCAAGTAGTCCTTCTGTACACTTAAGTTCACACAAAGTTTCTCAGCCTCAGCTGGGGAAAGGGGAGCCAGGCGGTTCGCTGGTGCCAGGCCCTGACGTTCATGAAGAGAACACTTCCACCAGCCGATGCTCCCCGCCACATTTCTCTCTAGTACCATGATGATCTCACCCTTGCGAAAAGCCAGCTCATCTTCAGTTTCAGCTGTATTGTCAAAGAGAGCTCTGGCAAACAGAGTCTGAAGGAAACAGAAGACAGAAGATATGAGAGATTGGTCCTTTAAGACAAGTTCTGGTCAGAAGAAGACATGTAATGACAATGACGCACAATGAAGGAGCACCACGGATGGCAGTGCTGTCTTGGAATTGGCTTCGAATAAACAATGGCCTTGTGTGACAACGATAATGGGCCAGTGCGTAACTAGGCACGACTTTGTAGCCCTGCTGATAGAATCCCTGTGACCTTGTTCCCTAGATATCATCTGAGACTTTGTTCAGATAGGCAGCAAAAATCCGAATTTTTGGTGTATCCCACTCAAATGGATTTTTTTCTTGTAGTCTAAACAGAAAAAGAAAAATACATTCAATTGTAACTAACCTGATCCAGATCACATTTGTAGAAGGTTTGCAACCCAATTAAAACTGGATTTTTGAAAATGCGTTTCAGTAAACAGCTTGGATTTCAATTATTTTCATCATTCATGGCACAACGTGTATGTGATGTTATACACAATGCACAATAGTGTCCAAATTCACTCATTTTATTAATTATATTTAACTATGTGNTATAAGCGGTTAGTTCCTGTCCTTGATTCTGATTGGTCAATAGCTGTTTTATTCACAATAAAACACAGCTATGACCGCTTCACCCAACGGTTCTGTGTATCACAACACTACACCCTTAGCAACCACTCTTAGCAACGTAAACTGTTTGTTCTCAATTGATATTGTTCGTTGAAGCTTACTGTATTATGTAGAAGAGTATTGTGAGAAAAAGCTCGAATGAACGAGTTTATTACCTGTATTCAGATTTAGCATTTTCCTTCAGGTCAGTCCTATGTTCATAATAAAAAATCTGTTTAAATGTCCGCTGCAATATCTTGTCCTTTTAACAGTTAATGGGTTTTCCCGTGACTGACAGCGCTAGTCAAAGCATTGCGTCTTGTTCCGTGTTCCAAACAATTCATTCTTTTCAATGTAAAAGTCTTCGCCACTGACTGACACACTCATAAAACATCTTTGCCGCCATCTAATGGCGTAATAATGTAACTTTTGCTGCTGTTCACGGTCAGGGACTATTTTTTCCAGCGGAAGGAAGGCTTTTAGTGATTTTACTTCATGAAAGTTGCGTTGATACATATTTTTTTGGCTTTAATATTTGTATTGTGTGGTAACCGTTTTATAAAAGCAATAAGGTACTCGAGGCTAGTGCTGTATCGTGAATAAGTCACGGCTGAAGGGGTTGCAGGCACAACGCGAAGCCCTTCAGCCGTGACTTATTCACAGCCTCTCGTACCTTATTGCTTACATATAAACGTTGGGGTCAGTGAGATTTTTAAAAATAAATTAATGCTTTAATTAATGCATTAATGCTTGATCAAAAGTGGCAATAAAGACATTTCATGTTACAGAAAATTCCCATTTCAAATAAATGGCAAACCTTTAAGTTAATCAAAGAATTCTAAAAAAAAAAAAAAAAAANAAAAAAAAAAAAAATGTATGAAGGTTTTCACAAAAATTTTAGGCAGCACAACTGTTTTCAACATTGATAATAATAATAAATGTTTCTTGAGCAGCAATTTATCATATTAGAATGATTGAAGGATCCCAGCGGGCACCTTGACATCAGTTTGACGTCAAATATTAGTCGAGACTTGATCTATGCTGTATGCCATCATTATAAATTCAGTTTGGATAGCAATTTCTTCTGGTGGTAATTGGGTGAAAATGAGAAATTAATCCCACACTGAATTTGGTTTAATGTATGTGTAGGCCAATATGTTTGCCATTAAATTTACATCAAATCAATGTCATGTTTTAGACGTCAAATTGATGTCATACTTACATCATGTTGACATCAGTGATTAGTATGGCATATGTCACATCCATTTGGCACTCTCTTTTTGAACCGTTTGTAGCCGTTGGATTTGTGCATGTGTCCAACTGTAACAAATGTGGGTGGACTTTAACTTTCAAGTTTTTGATGCTGAAAATTCAGCTTTGCCATCACAGGAATAAATTACATTTTAAAATATATTCAAATAGAGGAGTTATTTTAATTTGAAATATTATTTCACAATATTACTGTTTTACTGTATTGCTGATATTGATTGATTGATTGAATACTTTATTGAACAACAACAATCAACACGAAGTGTTCAAAAGGATAAAAACACAAAAAGCCCATAGGCTTATTTCCATTGTGGTCCTTAAGATGGAAGATGAGTAACAGTACATGTACTAACAACATTGAGGACAATGAAGAAAGGGAGCATAGAAAATACAAAAGATAAACCCAAAACACAAAATAAAAACACAATTTCCAAAAGACAAGCAGACACACAAGTAGTCAATACAGTATTCCTACTACTTCAAGGGTTTCTATTTCCTTATTTTTTTTCTGTTTTTTCTCTTTATAAATTTAATAACCAATTTTTTATTGAAGATTTAAAATGATAATAGGAAGTGCTCAACAGTTTAAGGTTTAAAGGTAAACCATTCCACAAGACAGCTGCAGAGTATAGGAAAGAGTACTTTCCCACACAGCTCTTAAAGCGGCAGGGCCTGTAATCTGTGGAACTCCCCCTGGTGCAGTAATTGTGCGTATCACTAATTTTTGAAAAGTAATCACATAAATACTTGGGTGCCAGATTATTTCTTATCTTATAAACTAAACACAGTTTAAGTTGAAAACCCTCTCCTCTACTCTGAGCCACCCAAGACTTCACTCTGATTAGTTTATTTTGACAGATCTGTAGCTTGTCTGTAAGACCTTTAGTAGTGCCTGTATACCAAGATGTACAGGTATAGTCAAGATGACATTGAACAAGCGCATCAGCCAGGATTTTTAATGTTTTACTAAGAGGCTGGATATTCTTGCCAGGAACTTAGTCCTTTGGCTTACCTTTAAGAGAATTTTTCGAGCCATAAGCTCCCCTGACAGTTTATCTCATATACAGCCCAAGTAAGTAACTGCTTCCTTGGCTGTAATTTCAACAATACCTACGACTACCCATAAACCCATAGCCTTTTTCAGTTTATCTTTGGACCCAAAAAGAATTGACTCTGTTTTGCCAAGGTGGATAGACAACTTGTTGTCTGTTAGCCAAACACTAAGGTTAAGGAGTTCTGAACTAAGCAGCCTTTCAACCTCTGATTTGTCTTTATGAGAGACTAGAATAGCTGAGTCATCTGCAAATAAAAACAAATTACAGTTTATAGCTGACGACATGTCATTGACATATAATAGAAAAAAAAGAGGACCCAATATACTCCCCTGGGGAACTCCGCAAGGTAATTTAAGTGGTGAGGACAAGGACCCTTCCACATCTACCACCTGTTCTCTGCCCACCAGGTATGACCTGACCCACTGAAGAGATGCAGGAGAAAATCCTAGGGCTTTTAGTTTGTTCAAAAGGACATCATACTGAACCGTATCAAAGGCCTTTTGATGGTCTATTAACACCATGCCACAATAATTCCCCTTTTCTGCCTCTTTCCTAATAAAGTCTGTAAGATAAAGCAGACAGGTATCAGTGGAATGGGCCTTTCTAAAACCTGATTGTAAGTCAAATAAAAGGTTATGTTCTGCTAAATAACTGTCTATTTGCTCATAAATTATCCTTTCCACAATTTTTGATATTGAACACAAGATAGATACAGGGCGAAAATTTCCAGGATCAGATTTGGGCCCCTTTTTATATAAAGGTATCACTCTTGCCACCTTAAAATTACTGGGGAAATGATTTTTTTCTTATAAAATAAATACAGCCTAGATGAGCATAAGAGACTTCTTTCAAAAACATTAAAAACAATTTTTTACTGATCCTGAACATGTGCACATGTTTGTATAAACAAAAAAACCTGAATGATCCCAAAAAAAAAAAAAAAAAAGTCTGGAACTTCGTTTGAATGCAGTCTTTTTCACATTGAGTACTATTTGAGAACATGGATATCCAAAGGTGTATGGATGAAAAGCCTTTCTCAGTGCTTGGTTTTTCCTGCAACCATTTCTTTAGAAAAAAGGAAACATCTTCCACACACTTCCCTATATGTCTACAATAAAATCCCAAAAATACAACATTTGTTTTTTTTTTGGTCTAGACATATCAGTGGGAAACAAGGTGAACAATAAATCCATTCAAGTAATTTTTAGCAGAAATATCTAAAGCACTCCGACTGTCTGTAAATTCAATAGCATTTCCAGAGTTTGATACTGAGGTACTTAAGATGTCTGTACAGTTATTTATAAATAACCCCTCAAACACAAACACAAACACCTGCAGCTGCAAATCATACTGTAAACAAGATATTTGATGTGGGTGACATCTGGAGAGCCCCTCACTCAGCACACATCACCACACACACACATGCACACGCGCTCCTAGTATTGTGCACACGTCTCTTTAAATCCCATCCCATGTGCTCACAAATTCCTCAGCAGCAACAGTGCACATGCTTGAAATGAAACACATCCTACACCACTGAAGAACATGATGTAGAAAAACCTGTGTGAACACGGACTGTTACACAAATCCAATTAAATTGTCAGTTTAAACGGTCAGATCAGATTTCAAGTAGTTTTTCATTTTATACATTATTTTAATTATGTAAGGAATAATTGACTACGGGCCATTGAATTCTTAAAAAATAATGCACACCCTCCGCTTCCCGTCATGGCCGCATTACCACCTCGGGTGTGCATTATTTTTAAAGAATTCAATGGCCCGTCGTCAATTATTCCTTACATAATTAAAATAATGTATAAAATGAAAAACTACTTGAAATCTGATCTGACTATCTGATTATTTTCAAAGAATTCAACGGCCCGGAATCAATTATTCCGCTTATACTACGGTTACCACACCTCAAGACACTGTTCCGATGTTGTATTTCAAGACATTTGTCAGGTTTTTGTCCTTAAAACTCTCTTGTGTGTGGGACTAATTTCTTAAGCATCTCATCCCAAGCATCCATTGCTAATTCCAAAACATAATTTCAGAACTAGTAACGAAGACTATCCACCTTATTCCAACGCCCCACGACGCTTTGCGCGAATTACGGGAGTAACTTCCGTTTAGCTATAAACAGTCAGTGAAAGACTCGCTCTATGAACGCAGTAATGCGTTTTATTTTTAAACTGGCTACAATGAGATGACATTATTCTACTCACCCTTCAACCGACGAACATTAAAAGGACATTTAAAAGTGTAAAAGCATCAACAAGGTACTTTCAACAGGCCATAAAAAAGCGCGATTCTTTCCACAGCAATAACGGACGGGTTAATATAACTATAGTGATATATATCTGCATTAATAAAAATGTTCACGAACTTCAGCATTGCGTGATACTATTTCAACGTGATTCCCATTTTAATAAATTGTATGTACCTGTGAAAACAAACCTGGAAAGAGATGTGAGGCTTTGAGGAGAAAAACGAGAGATTCTTCCTGCATTCCAATTAATTATTAATGGGATATATCGTAAATTATATCAGACCACAAATGTGCAACATATGTTGTCCCTTTTCATACTATTACAGCGGTATGCAAAGGGACAAAAATAAAATAATCACGAGGATAGAAAGCAGTGGCTGAAAAGAGCTCTTGCCATAGATATTCTTGTTATAACATGTGATGTTAAAATACCAAGCGTTACGTAATTCTCGATGTCTGAAAATAAAACATGAAAGAAAAATTGACAGCTCATTCAGTCAAGCTGACAGATATTTGTAGGGCAACCTTATGATTTGAAACGATTAGTTTCAGTCTTTTTGAATGGAAGTTCCCCAAACCGGAAGTGGATTAGTGGAACCCATAATTCGAAACGCAGTGGGCTAGTCACGAATAAGGTCAATAGAATAACATAAGACGTGTCACCCGTATTGTTTTGAATGGGAGAAAGTGAAACGCGCAATATGGCGGAATTAGTCCCGCCTTCTAAATAGGGCCAATCGCCGACTGGTAAAATCATTGCGTCACTGCAGCGGCCGTTAGAAGCTCCGGTTCCTATAGAAACAGTCAGACGCGCGCCTCAGAAATGAGGCACAAGTGACGCGCATGCGCATTAGCTTGATCCAGCCTGAAAAATACAGTTTTTTGTCATGATTCGAGCATTTAGATACAAAATCAATGAGACAGTTGTTGTCAGATTTCATTGGTGATTACAAATATGAAATTTAATCAAAAGCTTGGCAAACAGCTTTGGAGAATTTGATGTTTCCCCATTCAAAGAGATAGGAGATGCACTTGCATGCCCGAGAGGCGTTTCAAAGATGGCCGCCGAGTGAAATGACTTGTCTTAAAGGTGCTAAAGAGGATGTTTTGTTTTATTCATTTTTGCAATATTACTTGAAACTGTCTTTACTAACTGATAAAAGACTATTTATTAAGTGCACTGAAAGGAATAATATTAATATACATCATCTGTGCACGAGGTAGGGCCTCGCGATCATCGCGTAAACGATTGGCCCTCTGGCTTGTCAATCACTGCCATGACGTTCCTTGTGAGAGACGCGCGGCTGCGCGCTCCAGTAACTTTCCACACTCCACAGGCGCCGCATGCAATGTTTTTGTCAGGAGACAGGAGTAACAACTGCAGATTATGAGTT
>RJVU01075544.1:1756999-1808014 GCA_003731715.1 Anabarilius grahami
AGGTATTTCCAGAGGAGGCCTTCCAAAGTGTCCTGAAAAGTTATGGCCATCACTTTGATTCAGGAAGACTGAGGTCAGAACTTCAAGTCCTGTATTCAGATCAGGACTTGCAGGGTAACAGGGGAAAGCTGTGTGATTACTTGGTGTTCCTTAAAGACATGGAGTTGGACAGTGCAATGCCTCAGCTTTACAAACTGTTCTCATTAGTGGCAACAATTGGAGCTACATCTGCAGGTGTAGAAAGGAGCTTCTCCTGTTTAAAGCGACTCAAGTCCTACACCCGAAACACAATGGGCCAAGGCCGTTTAAGCAGCCTAGCTCTGCTGGCCATTGAGAGGACACTGGTCAAGTCACTTGAAAAGACTCCTAGTTGGTACGACAGGGTCACAGACCATTTTCTTGAAAAGGAACGTAGGGCAGAATTTACTTTTAAATAAATAGACAATTTTATGATGTAGGCCGAAAATGAGCTTCCCCTCTCTGACAGACCAGTAGCCGCCACTGGTGTCTACTAATAGCGAAACTATAAGTTTATCTACCTCAAGAACCACACAGTTATTTCCTCGCTGGTGAGAAATGTCATGTATCTTTTAGGTTGCTAAACTATTGTACTGATTAATTTGTCAGAGCAGCGCTGAAAAAACATTTCTGTGCGAGTGTGTGTCCGGACTATACAGTAACGTTACGTGTGTACATTTGAGTGAGAGAGAGCGCGAGAAAGTATGCTCCAGGAAACAATAAAACGTATTTTGTGGCAAAAACCATGACAATAATTTGTCGTTTTCATCCTATTGTTTACTATATTTATTTGCTTGGTCGGTGTCATTGTGGGTTTTGTTTCTATTGCGGTTGTATACTGTAGGACCTATTTAAATAACTTAAATCATTTGGCGAAGTGATATACTGCAATGCGGTCAAGACCTGCCTAGAACTACTTTAGCTGTGCGTCTACCTGAAAATAATTGCACACTTAGAACTTTGGTCAACCAATCAGATTCGAGCATTCACTGGCGTAGTATAAATGTAATTTAATTAAATGCAATATTAACACACAAATATACATAATATAATTTTATAATATGTCCTTTTGTTTTATAAATTATTTTAATGTATATAATATGAATATATATAATATTATATATTATATAATATGAATATATAACAATAATATATAATAAATAATGCTATAATGATATATATATAGATAAATTATATTTTTATTATTACATTTAATCTGTTCCTTTTAATTCCCACGAATGAAAATTATTTGCAGGTGCTGTAAACAGATCTTGTATTTAACAGAATATTCTTTTAATATTTCTGTAATGACTCACAACCACCCTAATAACACTTCAAAATATAACCGCTAAAATTAATAGCTATCTGCAGAAATAGGTGACCACCTCCTCTTCATTGCAACGTACGTGTGTATGCATGTGTGTTGTAGCTGATGTTCAGCTCCCCAACTCCATATCCTCTCCCCCCACACACAAGACAGCCTTCCTTCCTCAAACCTCCACTCCCTGCTGATAAGAGGCAGACGCACGCGCTGCCTTAAATGGCTCGTGGATGGACCCTCAGTGACAAAGCCTCTATTCAGCCCACATGGCTGACATACCGAGCACCTGTTCCGCTTGCAACCCTCCAGTCGATTGCAGCATTGGCTCTGGTTAATGCACGCTGACCACAACAAACCGCAGGCCCTCCTACTCCGATTCACACAAACTAAACCACAGCAGGGCTAGTCCCTGCATGCTTTGCGTGTGCATGGGAACTTAGCTACAAACAATAGCACAAAACCCAAAGTTGCACCTAACATACTTTATTTTAAAGTAGGCATCGCGTGATGTGGTTCTGCCAGCATACAAAATAATATTAACATATTTCTTGTGGTTGTGTGTTCCATTTACATATCTTCATGAGCACATTGATACTAATATTAAATTGACAATGAATGTGTTCATTTTAAAATCGGTTGGTTGTTTTCTATTGGTGCCAAAAGCAGAACAAAAAATCAAAAAACATCTACAATAATTAATATGCAGAGTTTGTAAAAAAGGATGCAAGTTTGCGCTGAAAGGAAGGACAGGCTTTTTTTGTGATGTTTGTGATGTTACCTAATATGCAGAGAAAACTACACTGAAAAAAAATGGTGTTGGATTTAATTTAAAACCTTTTTCACTCAGAAATTGCTTGGAAACGTCACAAATAATTACAAAGAAATGTTAAGTAACACATTGGTCAGGAAATGTGAAATAAAGTGAAGTAAAGTAGAAAGACTGAATAGTTTCTTCTTGTAAAATGTAATCCAATCATCTTTGTTTAATAACAACTTAGAAAAAAACATTTTTAAAGGTGTAAGTCATCCATAGGTTGAGAGGTTAAATCATAGATATACATTCATAGATGCCACATTTGACCACCCCAGACATGTCGATGCATCCGCCATCTTGGAACGGTCAACATTTCAGATGCTCTAGTCACTCACGGTAAAAATCAATGAGTTTTCCAAGATGCCACAACATTGCACAGCCTCTGGTTGTAAAAACCACTGAGATTTAAATTCCTGAAGAAATAGGAAAACCTTTCACAGGGGAATATGTGTCAGTTTATGTTTTATATGTATTAACTCAATATTACAGGTTTTTAAACTATGGTAAGTTTTTAATGTCGTGTTAGCTAACGCCTTTGTCTTGTATTGTGTCAGTTTAGCAAAGTCCTCTGCTGAAGTTTATTGTAGATATAGATATTCATACATGCGTATAACTACGGTTGCAGACGCAGTCAACTTGCACTCGAGTGTTCACAGACCGGCCAAAGTCCCTTTAAGACAAGTCATTTCACTCGGCGGCCATCTTTGAAATGCCTTTCGGGCATGAAAGTGCAGCTCCTATCTCTTTGAATGGGGAAACATCAAATTCTCCAAAGCTGTTTGCCAAGCTTTCGATTAAATTTCATATTTGAAATCACCAATGAAATCTGACAACAACTGTCTCATAAATTTTGTTTCTAAACGCTCGAATCATGACAAAAAAACTGTATTTTTCAGGCTGGATCAAGCTAATGCACATGCGCAGTCCTAAATGCACGTCTCTTGTGTCTCATTTCAGAGGCGCGCGTCTGGCTGTTTCTATAGGAACCCAGAAGCAAGTTAACATTTTAGCACTTCCGGTTCCATCAACCCAAAGTGAATGGTGTTTTTGTTTAAATGGCTGAAATAAGGTTCGTGGTTAACACAAGCTCAAGATACTGACATAAAATACATCAGTATTAACCTACTCGTGATTTTTTAAGCTGTTACATGTCTTGAAAACAAGTGGCTAAATCTTACTACAGAGGCTGTCGGCGACATGAAACGTCATCACACCGAACAGGTAAGCTCAGTCCGCTTTTACAGCCTCGTTATGTTCGCTCTTATAAACTATTCTAATTCAAACTTTCAGGGAAAATGTCTTTTGATAAAGACTGAAGGAGTTGTCGGAAGCTTAGTGGTGGTGACGTTGAAATCGTGCGACTGTGGTGTAGTTCGCTTGTTAGCTTTTTGCTTCTGGTGACTGCATTTAGGCTTCAAAATTCGTAAAAGTTGTGTTCATCTGTGAAAATTATCTTGATGGACAAAATGTTTAAGTATAATAAACTTTTGTTGATCACAGAACTTATTTTCTGTGATAATTCAAAAGCCTATGGGAAAATCCTGTTGGGTTTTTGTCGAGGGAACCAGCGTGATGCTAACTGCCGATTGACCGAAGTGACGTCATAGTTCCACCACTCTATTGCAACCTAATGAGGCATCTTTGTATAAATATCTATGGTTAAAACATTGAGCATCCTGACCTGCCTGACATAGCAACACTGGCTCAACCAATGGCGTGAATGTGGGGCGGGGCTATGTTTGCCCCAGCCAATGGATAACTAGGAGGTTATTTATTTTTGCCATTATGTTTTGCGATTGTAGTGTCACTGAAATAATTCTGCTTAAAAAAAATTTGAATATTGCTTACAATGTTTCCTACAGCCATGTAGTTTAACCAGCAGATTTTTGTGCAAATACTCTGCTGAAATGGTGTGGCTGTTTAGTGAATTTGCCCCTGGTGTGTATGACTGAACACATGTCTTAAAAGGGAAGATTGCTGAGTGTGTACATTTCTAAGTTTGTGTTTGGAGTATGCGCGTGTGTACAGTGAGAAAGGAGGTCAAATTCAGCTGGGATTCCTGCACACGCCTGCTTGTGCGGATCAGACTCAGACAGCTGGCCTCGGCTCTCAAGAAGCAGCTGTCTCTCTCCTTCATGTCTCACACCCTTTCTCTCCGCACGTCTTGTTTTCCTGTGAGATGCCATGCTGTGCTTTAACATATTAATGATATCTACATTTGTAGGTTTTTAGCAGTATTTATTGCACAGTTTACTGGAATACTTGATTTTGATTGGTTAATCACAGCAATATTTTTCTAAACTGACTAGGGCTGGGCAATATAGCTAGCTATATCTTAATAATTTTTTACCCTTTTGATGACAAACTACTGTGTAAAAGTTTGGAGTCAGATTTTTTTTTAAAGAGATTAAGACATTTATAATGATACCAAAGATTTTTACTAAGCACAATTGTTTTCAACATTGATGATAATAATAAATGTTTCTTGAGCACCAAATCAGCATATTAGAATGATTTCTGAAGGATCATGTGACACTGAAGATTGGAATAATGATGCTGAAAATTCAGCTTTGCACCACAGGAATAAATTATGTTTTAAAATATATTAAAATAGAAATCAGTTATTTTAAATTGTAATAATATTTCACAATTTTTCTGTTTTTACAGTGTTTTTGATCAAATAAATGCAGCCTTGATGAGCATAAGAGACTTTTTTCAAAAACATAAAAAATCTTACCAACCCAAATTAAGGATATATCTCATTATTTCTGTATGTATAAATTAATATTTCTTATCCGTTTAATTATGCAGTTGGTTAGTAGGCTGTGCAAGTAACAGCCAGACGAACATTATCAAACAATAAACCCCTTTGAATGGGGATCCTGATCACCCTGTTGATTTATTTAGCAATAAAGACTTACTGACCGTACATTATCTCTTAATTCTAACATTAAGCTGCTCCTACAATGACCATTCAAAATTCTAAATGAAATTACTTTAGAGAACTACATACATTCCTTTGAACATGATGCTTCTGTGCAATTTTTAAGTATACTGTCAGAAGTGATCCATAAGTGTTAGCTTTTACAGTAAGAATGTGTTAACATTTCCTGCGAAATGTGATGTACATTAGTGTGTGAAAATTGCCTCTCATTCACTTTAACCTCTCAAGCCAAGGTCAAAACCCAAGTGCGTCAGATCAGCACTGCACAGCAGATGATTCTAGTAGACAATTCTTGTTGTGCATGGAATGACACAAACACAGACATCAGATCTTTTCATCTTTACCACTTTCTAATGCAATATCCATTAAAGGAGTAGTTCAGTTTCAAATTAAAATTTCCTGATAATTTACTCACCCCCATGACATCCAAGATGTTCACGTCTTTTTTTTTCAGTCGAAAAGAAATGAAGGTTTTTGATGAAAAATTCCAGGATTTTTTTCCATATAGTGGACTTCAATGGAGCCCAAACGGTTGAAGGTCAAAATTACAGTTTCATTGCAGCTTCAAAGCTTTCTACACGATCCCAGACGAGAAATAAGGGTCTTATCTAGAGAAACCATCGCTCATTTTCTTAAAAAAAATAAATTAAAAAAATTATATAAGTTTTAACAATAAATGCTCATCTTGAACTAGCTCACTTCTTCTTCTTCTCTATTTGAATTCCAGCAGTGTAAACACTGCTAAGTGTATTACTGCCCTCCACAGGTCAAAGTTTTAACTAAATTGTTATATACTTGCACTAGCATATTGTATATGACAATTTTGTTAAAACTCCAAAATTTAGAAAATGAGCGATGGTTTCTCTAGATAAGACCCTTATTTCTCGTCTGGGATCGCTGTAAACTGTAATTTTGACCTTCAACCGTTCAAGTCCACTATATGGAGAAAAATCCTGGAAAGTTTTCATCAAAAACCTTAATTTCTTTTCGACTGAAGAAAGAAAGACATGAACATCTTGGATGACATGGGGGTGAGTAAATGATCAAGAAATTTTAATTAGAAAGTGAACTAACCCTTTCACTTATGTCAATAACTCATCCTCAAGTTGTTCCAAACCTGTGTGGCTTACTATCTTCTGCGAAACACAAAAGATTATATTTTGAAGAATGTTTTAACCAATTTTGTCCATACAATGAAAGTCATTGGGATCCAAACAACATTAGACCAAACCACACTGAAACATTTTTCACAATATCCTCTTTAGTGAACTATCCCTTTCTCTTGGACTGACAGGATTGCTTTGTCGTAAATATTTGTAGTTCACACACGGGGTCATGGCATAGGCAATGAGCATGTTTACAGGGACAGGAAGCTGCCTTGTTAAGTTGATTTATTAGACTTTCCGACACTGAGTGAGTGATGCAACGTAGGTCATCTGAGACGTGCTTCATGCAAACTGTCTTCTCCACTTTCTTTCCAAG
Organism: Anabarilius grahami; assembly: GCA_003731715.1. Classification (NCBI taxonomy): domain Eukaryota; kingdom Metazoa; phylum Chordata; class Actinopteri; order Cypriniformes; family Xenocyprididae; genus Anabarilius; species Anabarilius grahami. The sequence continues at coordinate 1,763,579 of RJVU01075544.1, forward strand.
CTCTGAATCATTCCTTGGAGAATCCTGGTGTAGAAGCTTGATTAGAAGTGACAACTTAAAGGGATAGTTCAAAATTATTTCATTTACTCACCCTCAAGTTGTTCCAAAACCTGTATGAATTTCTTTTTTCTGCTGAACTCAAAAGAAGATAGTTCAACTCGTAAAATTAAAGATGGTCAAAGGCACTCAAATCTCATAGAAAACTATTTTAAAAAAGCCTTTATTTCATCATGGCTAAATATTAAAAAGGTGACAAGTCCATAGTCTTCACACCTACGCGTTGTGGCTGATTTTGCTTTCGTCAGGGTGTGAAATCAGCCGCAACGCATATGTGCGCAGACTGTGCTCTTTTGAACTGTTTTAATATTTAGCCATGATGAAATAAAGGCTTTTTAAAAAGGTTTTCTATAAGATTTGCGTGCCTTGGACCATCCTTAATTTTACAAGTTGAACTATCCCTTGCACCCAAAGAGCACCGAGGCGGAACTCATACCCCGTGCAACACTTCTTTTGCATTTTTTTGCTTTGACAAAAAAGGGGATATTTTGAAGAATGCTGGTAACCAAACAGTTGATTGGGCCCTATTGACTTCCATAGTATTTTTTCTCCATACTATGGAAGTCAATGAGTCCCCATCAACTGTCTGGTTACCAACATTCTTCAAAATATCTTCTTTTGTGTTCAGCAGTATTTATTTATTTATTTTTTAAATTTATGTGCCCTTGTAATATTTAATCAAAATAACACCCCCTCTCTCTTACAGCGACATCTCTTCTCTGATGACATGTTTACTGGCATGAGGGTGGGACAACCTGTCACTCACATGAGTTCGACCAATGGCAAACCACAACCATTAAACTATCCAATAATTTCCCGATGGACAAAATCAAGTCCCACCCTACATTGTTTCTTGTTTGAGATGCCATTTCACTCTGATATATGTCACAATAGGGAAGAATAGACTATCGCAACTTCTGTTTCATTCAGACTTTAACTGCATTTTCATATATATATATAAATGTACAGCAGTGTAATGGGACAAAGTACATCACAGTGCCTAACAATGATGAGAAAATCAAGCACTAGTTTCACTGACTATAGGAATGATGTCTGGTCCACTTTGCATCTTATTCAATTCAAGAACTCACAATAAGGGACTTTCTGACCAATATGCAAAACATATAGTTTGTTTCTTCATGTAATGTCTTAGCAGGATAAATGTTAAATTGATGATACCACAATAATTTAATTACTTTATGGTCAGATTGACTGATTATTTCACAGGCATAACTGAAACATACAGCTAAAAAAGTATATTCTATATAGTATGTATCTATGTAATCTGATCGAGTATCTTCAGAAAATTTGGACTAAACCACTCAATTCATATGGATTACTTTATGAACTTTTTGAAGCATCAAAGTTGCAATTGTGTAGGCTGTCTATGGAGGGACAGAAAGTTCTCAGATCTCATCAAAAAGATCTACATTTGTGTTTCAAAGATGAACAAAAGTCTTACAGGTTTGGAACGACATGAGTGTTAAAGGATTAGTTCACTTTGAAAGGAAAATTAGCCCAAGCTTTACTCACAATCAAGCCATCCTAAGTGTATTTGACTTTCTTGTTTCTGACGAAGACAATCGGAGAAATATTAATAAATATCCTGACGCATCCGTGCTTTATATTGGCAGTGAATAGGGTTCAATGAGTATGAGCTGAACAAAGTGCTTCCATCCACATCCATCCATCATAAACGTGTACTCCACACGGCTCCGGAATGTGAATAAAGGCTTTCTGAAGCGAAGCGATGCGTTTGTGTAAAAAAAAAAATCCATATTTAAACAAGCTATGAAGTCGAATATCGAGCTTCCGCTAGAACGCCTTCCGTATTCAACGCACACAGAAAGTGTAAACCTCTTGCAGTTCACAAAGCTTATGCTACGTCATGCACTTTCTGCGTACGTTGTATACGGAAGGCGGTCTGGCGGAAGCTCGATATTTGACTTCATAACTTGTTAAATATGGATATTTATTTTACACAAACGCATCGCTTCACTTCAGAAGGCCTTTATTAACACTCCGGAGCAGTGTGGAGTACACGTTTATGATGGATGGATGTGGATGGAAGCACTTTGTTCAGCTCATACTCATTGAACCCTATCCCTGCCATTATAAAGCTTGGATGCATCAGGATATTTATTAATATTTCTGCAATTGTGTTCATCAGAAAGAAGAAAGTCATATACACCTAGGATGGCTTGAGGGTGAGTAAAGCTTGGGCTAATTTTCATTTCAAAGTGAACTAATCCTTTAATGACAGAATTTGATGCCATGAACTTTGGCAAATCAGTGACTAAAGCCGGGCACACATTTAACGACTAGCTAAAACATTTTAAGACTGTGCTCAACATACAGCGATTGTTTCCTGCGACTGAAGCAGATTTAAATACTTACACATGGAATTTGAACACCGACTGTAATCGCAGACTGAACGCAACTGGCTCTGACTGGACGCGTTTGAGCGCGATCAGTCATAAGTATCAGTTTACATTCAAAATCGGCCTTACAATCGTTAAGTGTGTGCGTGGCTTTGAAGCACCGAAGACTGATTAATTTTGTCCAGTCAGTTCAGAAAACACTTTTTGAGTCACTTAAAACTGTTCAGCACGTCATGGTGATTTGGAGGGTTTGAGGTTTTGGGGTTTGTTAACATTAGTTATGGCTTAGGTATCATGAACTAACAATCAACAGCATTTATTAAACTGGTTAATGCCAATATACTATTGGTCACTGTTAATGCACAATTTATTCACAATTCATAAATAAATGCTCATTTAAATGAAAAACAAAAATGTAACCGTAAATGAGAGTGCTACTGCATACTCAGTTTAGGTTAGTGATCTCTAGTTCAGCATTGAACGCAGAAGATGGTTTAGGTCATGGTAAGGCAGAGTTCTTCAACCCTGCTCCTGCGGACCCACTGTCCTGCAAAGTTTATTTCCAACCTGCTTCAGCTCACATGCCTTTGTATTTTCAAGCGATCCTGAAGAGCTTGATTAGCTGCTTGTTTGATTAGGGTTGGAACTAGTGGGTCCCCAGGAGCAGGGATGAAGACCTCTGTAGTAAGACATTGGTAAGCAGGTCAGTGAACATGAACCCCCCACTCATTGTATCTATAAATCATCTGACCTAAGTTCCCTTGCTATTTCCTGTGTCACAACAATGATATCATAAACCTCTCGTTTCTCAGACACGACTTCCTGGGACCCGTTGATTCACATGACTCTTATTTATTTCTTTTTCCCAGGGAGGATATAGGAGCTAATAATGATTGACTGATGTTTAGATATGATATACGAGTAAGTGAAATCATCAATCACTAACAACAAGTTCCCCTTTTGGAAATTTGAGAGTTTTGAAATTGATGCCTCACAGGAAATGTCATACATCTACGCAATACAACGATTAGACGATTTAACATAAAGATAAACTGCAGATCACGCCAGACATGATTATGATATAGTGCAAATAAAGGGTCAGGGTTGATGAGGCCCAGTGAGTGAACTATTTTGCAGAGGTTTTTTTTCTCTCTCCTTGCCTGGTTTTATTTAGAAGCCAATTTCCTGACCCTTCACGTCTTCTGCTTTTTATGCATACGTGTTGTCACCACATTTTGAAGTCTTCCTATAGCTGAGGCAACATCAAGCCCAAGTCACAAATGTTTGAAGATCTGTTTCCCCAAATTCAGATTAAGTTTTAGTTGTTTAACCAGCACTCTTTCTGCTCTTGTGTTAAATTTAAATGTGAACATGCATGACAAATGTAGATTATAGAAATTATAAGTTGTATCTTACAGTATTTTATATATTTTTTAAATAGGCTACAATAAGATACAACTTGCAAAAAGTAACCTAATAATATGTTGAATATACTATTTTTATTGAAGAAGAAAAGTCTTTGTTTAAATGCTCATTTTCAATGACTTCAGTACCAGTTTTGGTTGAGGAAAATGAAAGGGTTAGTTCACCCATTAGTCATTAATTACTCACTCTCATGTCGTTCCACACACGTAAGACCTTCGTTCATCTTCAGAACACAGATATTTTTGATGAAATCCGATGGCTCAGTGAGGCCTCCACTGACAGCAAGTTAATTTACACTTTCAAATGCCCAGAAAGGTACTAAAAACATATTTAAAACAGTTTATGTGAGTACAGTGGTTCAACCTTAATATTATAAAGCAACAAGAATACTTTTTGTGCACGAAAAAAAAAAAAAAAAAAACGACTTTTCAACAATATCTTGTGATAGGCGATTTCAAAACACTGCTTCGAATCTTTTGTTTCGAATTAGTGATTCAGATCGCATGGTCAAACTGCTGAAATCAAGTGACTTTGGTGCTCTGAATTACTGAATCGAAACATAAAATATTGTTGAATCACAAGATATTGTTGAAAAGTCGTTATTCAGTTTTTTTGGCGCACAAAAAGTATTCTCGTCACTTTATAATATTTAGGTTGAACCACTGTAGTCAAATAGACTGTTTTAAATATGTTTTTAGTACCTTTCTGGACATTTGAAAGTGTAAATTAACTTGCTGTCAATAGAGGCCTCACTGAGCCATCGGATTTCATCAAAAATATCCTAATTTGTGTTCCGAAGATGAACGAAGGTCTTAGAACGACATGAGGGTGAGTAATTAATGAAAGAATTTTCATTTTTGGGTAAACTAACCCTTGAAGTTCTCCAAAAATTAATTTAGGGTCACAACCATTTGATTAAAGTCGGCATGAAATCAAAATCGACCCTATTTACTTTGTTAGTGCATATTACTAGTCTTGTGGTAAACAATTAATCTGTGCAAGTTAAAACACAGAAAAACTTTTTTGTTGCGGTAATCTTTAATCAAAATCTGAAAAGTTACTTCCGGTCTGGAATGGCGTTCCTTCTCTGATGACGTCGGTTTGACGGCTTGGGTTGAAAACGCTTAAACCACTCCTCTCCAACCGTTAGTCTGCTATGAGCGAGAGATGGAGAGGAGGAGCGCTAAAGTAAAACCCTGCCCTCTATTCAATATTCCGTTTTACTTGGAAATACCTCACAACACTGGAGAAAAGTCTGCAACTTCCGGTTCACGGGAACTTTAAGTAAATATCAATAAGATAAAGCCTAGATTGCATGAAGGACTCAATAGTTTTTTAATCTCTTGTTGGAAATGTGGGTAAGAGGAATCAGACCGGTCTGTGGGTGTGATTTTGCAACTAATATCTGTCATACCACATCGCAGATGATTAAAATACACAATATAAGGAAGAGCACAGAAATGGCCAAAAGGTCAAATGAGGGAGAAACTTGGAAGTACAACCATTACATATAATACATACACACTAATGTTCAACAGTTTGGGGTTGGGAGTTTTTTTCTTTGAAAGAAATTACTTTTATTCAGCAAAGATGCATTCAATTGCTCAAAAGTGACAGTGAATACATTTATAATGTCACAAAAGATTTGTATTTCAAATAAATGCTTTTTTTCCCTTTTTCTTTTATAAAAATTTTCCACAAAAATATTAAGCAGCACAACTGTTTTCAACATTGATAATAATAAGAAAAGTTTCTTAAAGCAGCAAATCAGCATATTAGAATGATTTCTGATGGGTCACGTGATACTGAAGATTAAAGAAATGATGCTGAAAATTCAGGAATTTTTAAAATATACATTTTAAATATATTCAAATTGTAAAAAACAAACTGTAACAATATTTCACAATATTTCTGCATTTAGATAAAAGAAAATGAAGTCTTGGTGAGCATAAGAGACTTCTTTCAAAAACATTAAACAATCTTAGCAAACTTAGCAAAACTGGATATAGATATAGAAACAGGCACAAAACATATCAGACACAAACTAGCAGCATTCGTCTTACAAACACACATGATACGCTTAATGTGTCATATTGGGCAAATATAAAAATATTTAGTCACCTGTGGTGCCTTTCTCATAATAATGTCAAACTGCGGTTTACAAATAAAGATCAGCAGTTCAACATTAAGTTGTTCACTACACAAAAACAGCATCCGATAACCGCAGGACAATATGCGCAAATAGAGCAGGGACTTTCTTCACTAGGAATAGTAAAAGTGCTAATGTCCATCTAACTGAAGTTTCATCCCCCATCAAACATGTAACTTCTCCAACTTAACTCAACCCTAGTTTCAAAAGAAGAGAGCATGTTAACGACAGCCATAAAGTGCCATTCTCTTCCTTTCACTCTCAGGGTTAGCGGTATCACATTACACAGCACCCTCTGCAAATTTGGGGCTCTATATGAGGCTCAGGGCAGTGAGGGCAAGGGTTACGGGCTGACACCACATCTGAACAGTGAAATCCCAGCAGTTGGTCATTGGCGAACAGAAAAAAAAAAAAGTGTATTGTACAGAAAACCGGTTCTTGTTTGAAACACTGACAACATGATGGTAGGTTCCCCTGAGCAATAGCTTTCATATTACTAGTTCTAAAACCTCATTGAGGGTTGAAATGATCTAAAGAAGTAGTACTTTGTTTCTGAAGAAGTTAAGATGATTTAGAAGTAAACCGTACTGACCTCCATCTTTCTGAGATATGAGTCCTGTGGTCAAGCAGTAAATAAATCCCATTCAAAAGTCCATGTAGAATTGACAGACACAGCAAAGCTTGTCCGAAAGCATTTGTGAATCTAAATCTGTAATGTATTTCTATTTTGAATGTCTGTTTACTCTATTTCTATGTTCTATGGTCTTCTTGCTGCTCTCACACACATACACATTGCCCAAATAAACCTAGAGTCCAGACACTTCACAATAAGGGGCCGGGAGGGAAGCATTCACTCATGACATGTGTCTTGCTCTCATGCACGTCAGCCAATCCGAATCCCCCTTAACAACTGCTACCGCACCTCCTCCAACTTCAATGAAATTGTGAGAGAATATTTGTGTGCCAGATTTAGGAAAGTCGTTTGGCGCAAAGCAGAAGTTGGTTAGACAAAATGTAGGTTCTTTTCCAAATAAAAGACAAAGACTATCAGTATTACTATTACTCTACTTCCACTGTTTGTTTCACAAATCTATTTTCACTTTCGTCTGCGCACACGAGATGGATTCTCCAGCGGACATACTTTGTTGTCAAGACAACAGATAGAGCCCCTGGATTGGCCGGGTGGGGGTAGGACACCAATGAAATACAGCAGCGGTTCTCAGCTAGTGGGTCGTGACCCAAAAATGGGTGACAGGTCTGTTTTAAAAGGGTTGTGGACAGCTTAAAAAAGCAATATTAGATGCATATAATAAAATACAACTTATAATTGTGTAAAGTTACGCTTCCTTATTTAATTTGACATGAAAGCACTGGCAAGAATTCACTGCACTATACAATCCATTCACCTGATATTCAAAAACCATGAACAAAACTACATAAAGTAAAGGAAACACATACAGCCCACAGAAGATACTCTCTATAGTTTACTTGTTACACCTATTATGCGTATAAACATTTCTTCTGTGAAGCCATTGAGTTCTTTTGACCCAAACAAAGAAATACGGATCCGTCCCACAGAAAACAGACTGAATAACACAGTGAATGTGGCTTTGTACTAGTATTATTAAGCGTCTGGCCAGTGCAAAAAAAGGAGGATCTTGAAACTGTATGAGGAATTACCCTTCTGTGTGAAATATTTAAACATAATTTAAACAATTTAGCCTTGAAAAAGAGTAGATGTTACTAACTCATCATCACACTTCAACATACTGAAGAATTTCCAGTTTTTTTAGTCTTGAAGCTAAGTTCCACAGAACCAAGAGTCTATGACGCGTCTGTCGGGCATGATTCATCTGTTTGTATTACGGTTTAGAGTTTTAGCAATCGCAGACTAGCTTTTAAGCACACATGAACAGACAACATATTAACATATGAGGATGTTGCTAAGTCACATGTCTGATTCTCCAGGGTTTTCTAGAGAATGGCTGTGCAAACAGAGTGTGCAGCTTCTGTAAATGACTAATGTGCCATTTCGTCTATATGTGGCGGTGGTGGTGGGCAATATTTCCATTTCTTTCTGTGAGCACTTTGCTTCAAACAGTACCCACACCTAAGATAAACATAGAATACTCAAAACCACAGCAAGTTTTCAAATGAACAGTTGCAGAAAACCATCTAATCTGCAAGACGAACTGATCAAACCAAACAAAGGACTGCAAATAGATGTTTGACAAAGATTTGAGGAAGGAAAGACTTAAATTAGGCTGATTATTTTCATCAATGTCATACTACCATGATGCAAATGGATTGTGGGAGGTCAAAAAGAGCTCTTTCTCAAGTCTCTATTGTATTTCTAGGATATAAATATGGTTTGGGTCCCAAATGTTTGTGCATTTAGACGTAAACAAGGAAGCCTGCACTGAGTTTACTATGTATGACAATGGTTCAAATTGTTGTGTAAAGTGGTTATTTTTGTTTTGTTTTTACGCACAAAAAGTATTCTCATCGCTTAATAACATTAAGGTTGGACCACTGTATTCACGTTGACTATTTTAACCATGTTTTTAACTACCTTTCTGAACGTCAAACGGTGCAATGACGTTGCTGCATATGTGTATATTTCATCAAAAATATCTTAATTTGTGTTCCGCAGATGAACGAAGTTCTTAAGGGTGTGGAACGGACATGAGGGTGAGTAATTAATGACAGAATTTTCATTTTTGGGTGAACTAACCCTTTAATATGTGGCCTTGTTAGGAGATGATCAATGAATTGCTTCACCTGTGACTGGTCATATTGATTTAGCTCATCAGTGTATATTAAAATAGAAAACAGTTATTTTAAATGGTAATATTTCAGAAAATTAAAATTGNGAAAATACAGTAAAAAAAACTTTTATTGTGAAAAATATATATATATATATATATACAGCTATGGAAAAAATTAAGAGACCACTCCAAGTTCAGAAATCAATGTTAAGTGGTCTCTTAATTTTTTCCATAGCTGTATATATATATATATATATATTTTTCACAATAAAAGTTTTTTTTACTGTATTTTCATGCAGCTTTGGTAGCATAAGAGACTTATTTTAAAAACATTTTAAAAAAGTCTTACCAACCCCAAACCTTTGACTGGTAGTCCCCCTGTGGTGAAAATCAAGTTTTTAATGTTGTTTGTATATCTATGTGTTTTTTTAATATGCGTTAAGACAAACCATGTGCAAATTCATAAGTCAGCACCATTGCTGAGAATTTTCTCTTTAAAACTGCAGTGATCTAAAGGCAGTCTCAAAAACACGGTTTGAAATCGCTGGTGTCTGTGACGTCACAAACTACTTTGTAACCAATCACGTCAACGTGCCGGCGGCTTTAGCATATCATTATCTGACCGCACAAGGGATTCTCTATAGAAGCCAGGTTATCCCTGTATATTTTTCTGTTGATATGAATAATCGGGTATATTACGATCTATATGCCTTTCTCCACTGACGGTCTGAGTTGTTCAAAGCGTTTGTAAGGACACGGATTGTTAGAAGGCAGCTGTCTGACTTGCGAACAGGAACATGGTTTGTGTAACAACACATTAGCAGCTGTTTGATAATGTAGTCAAGCAAAAGGCTAATCATATTAATTACTGCTGTGTGTCTGAAGTTGTAAAGAGTGATACCATCATGCAGCGTTTACCTCAGTAAGTTGACCGAGTGGATCTCTGAGCTTGTGTGAGTGAGTGGAGGCGGGGCTAATGATCATATTCATAGATCGGCGTATAATAAATGTTACAATCAAGCTATTTTAGGGCATTAAGAGTTTATTTTTCACAGAAAAAATTTAAATATGTAATTTTGGTGATCAAACATTAGTTTTAAGCGATAAAATTATTGACTACAGGAAGACTTTAAGTCTACAGGATATTTTCATTCTGAATATTTCATGGTTAAGATGGTTTAGAAACGAGTTAAACAACAAAGTCGAATGCTATAGGTTAGGAGTTCAAATCAGTTTGAGCAATAGCAAACTCCACTAAAAACTATGGTTCAATGATTCAATGCCATTCACAAACGCTTCAGACGAGTGACTATTAAAAACTGGTACAAGAAACACTTCTCTCACAGTCTTTTAATATAAAACAAAGAACAGTACAAAAATCAAAACTGAAAAGATGACATCCTAGGCACTTTGCGTTTCATCTACTTGTTATCAGATACACAAATAACACACACACAAAAACGTTTTTTGTCTCTAGCTTTGACTTTACAGCTCAATGTTTTGATGTTACTAAACGGTCTTGAATCCAAAAAGTAAAGTTCTAAAAAACAATGCATCTCAGATGATGATTTGTAAAACAGCACCACCCGACAGTAATACACAGGTACCGCAGTCATAAGAGGCAACAAGCTCTGATGCTTTAAAAAACGATTTTGTGTGTTAAATGGTACGCAGCCTTGGCAAAGTCATTCACAGTGTGGACATTTCTGTGTTTGGGACCTGCTGATAAAAGAAACTCAGACCCTTTTGGTCTCCAACCACACAAATGTCTCTTAGTCAGTGGTGGTGCGGCGATACCAGAATCGGGCTCTGAAGTCATCACTGCAGGTCATGAAGCCGGGGTTGGTGGGTGAGTGTACGATACAGCGCACAATGTTATTGTGGCCCAAGGAGAGCAGGTTCTTCCTCTCGGCTGTGCGTGAATCCCAGCAGCACAAGCTGATGGTTCGCTCGTCCGGCAGCAGCACATAGTCCTCCGTGTGGTTGAAAACACCCTGAGTGCGGTGCGTTTGTCGCCCACTGAGACCCGCACCTGCATGACAGGAAACACAATTAGGGTGAGCTGGCATGAGAGTGTGTGAGCCACAATGATAAAAAACAATGGACAGGTGGGCGTGATGACGGACACGGTATTTCCAACATATATGTCAAGGTTTTTGGTTTATTCGCCCCAAATTGGTTTACTCGCTAATGGAAGTTCCAAGAAAACTAAATAAAGAGAAATATTAAATATTAGCACTTTTTAACTAAAGCAAAAAGACCATCATATTATGTATTATAAAAGAAATAGTTATAGTCCTGGATGCCACAGCATCTGTAACTCAATAGAACAATGTTTGATGCTATCATGTCGCTTTTATTGCATTACATTTAAAACAGAATGCAAAATTCACATCTGAGGTAAAATAGGATTTATTTCACTATGGCACTGAATATTGTTTTGGGTTGAATCAAAACAGGAAACTGACACCCTATTGCTTGGGTAGAACCTATTCATAATTCTTCATCAAGACCTTAACTTAATCCATAATCTACCCATAATTCTCCATCTCACCTGTGTACTTGACCAAAGTCCGGCCTGTGGAAATTTCCCAGAGTTTGGCAACGGAATCCTTTCCGCTGGACAGAATGTACTTGGAGTTTTTGGAGAAGACGGCCGAGCAGACCTCAGCGCCGTCGTGGGCTTTCTCAAAGGTGGTCACGCACCGGTTAGACACTCCGTCCCAGAGTTTGATGCTGCCATCTTTGCTACAGGTGACGTAGCTGTTGGCGCTGGGATTGTAACAGACTCCGCTGATGGTGTCTGTGTGCTGATCCAGAGGGTTGCAGGACACGAAACATTGGAAAGTGTTGACATCATAAAGGCGCAGAGTTGGGTGTTGCGTGCCCACCAGCAAGAAATCCCCAGATGGGTGGAAAGAGATGGAGCGCAACATTTCAGCTTCCTGTAAAAAATGAAAGAGAGAATCATTCCAAAGAAATCCATGCAAACGGCTTAAATAAATGAAGTAGTGTTGTCAAAAGTGCCATCTTCGATACCAAGTCGGTACTGAAATAAAAAAAAATATGACACTTTGAGCGGATTCGTAAACACCTCTGATTGGCCACTGTGTTCACGCGCTCAACATATATGTCTGGGATTGGCTACTGCTACCTTTTCAAACCAATTTAGAGCATGGGTCTTCAACCCTAATCCTGAAGGCCCAGTGGGACAGTGGGTCTCCAGGAGGAGGTTTGATTTAGAGGCTTGATTTAGTTAGTCTATATACCTGTATGTGCTTGAAGGCTCTTTTTGCAGATGGCTTTGAATAATCGAAGAGTTTGAGGGTGTAATCCCGAGAGCCGGAGGCCAGGATCTGTTCGGTCGGGTGAAAAGCCAGGCATGTGACCTCATCCACATGATCGTACAAGGTTCTGATCACAGGGTGGTTCTCCATGTTCTGCTGGGCCGTTTCGTTCATCATCACCTGCAATCGCACATTCAGATTGTTCAACTGGAGTAAACTACATATTATAAAAGAAGGATGATATGAAAGTAGCGGCAGATCTCTTCTTCCGAATTGTGACGTACATCTGAGTGTAACGGATTACTGAAAATGAATAAATCTAGAGCAAGAACTTTGTTTTCGATTGTTGATTGCATTTAGAAATGTGGGCACTGAATTCAAAAATGAGAAAAGTGAGTTTAAGCAGACTAAATGATTGGAGAATCATCACCAAACACAAGTCTTTGTTTTCACCAGAAGATTCAGTTATGACATTATAAACCATTACACGATCAAAACATTTTTTTAAAAGATGAAACGTATGCACAGATGAACTGTTCACAACAAGATTTAGAATGAATTTTTAATGAATGATGAATTTTTATTTCATTCCGACTTTAAAATCAACAGAAAACCACTGACTTCAGGCAAAGGTGGCACTCACCTCCAGAGGCATGGCACTTTTGGCCAGCATGCGCTCAGTATCCAGGATCTTAATGGAGGCGTCGGCGGAGCCCGTTGCAATGAGCTGGCCATCGCGGCTGTAGGTGGCCACACGGCACGGGCCCTTATGGGACGTCACATAGCAGGTCTCGTACTCCGATGCTTCTGGGGACATGGTCTGCACATCTGCATCAAACTCCAGGTCGATACCCACACCGGGCGCCACGGTGTCAGAGCGGCCAATTGCGTACTGCACTGCACTGTCATCGTTCTCCATTCCTAGGAAATCAGATGAAAGTACTTTTGTGGCTTCTTCAACAAGAATTGCTTATAAATTATTCATAATCGTAGCTATAAACTTGCCAATGTTTCATTACAGTATTTCAGCCAATTGCTACTTTTGAACAAATAATTATTCATTTTGGAATTGGGTTTATTGCAAAGTGTTCTGGATTGACGTTTTAATTTTGTTATAAGAAATTTATCCACAAACTTCTGTATATGGCAGAAATTTGTGTTTTTAACCCTTTTCATATTACTTTTACCATTATTTTATTACTATTCCTTGCAACATTTTACATTCATAAAAGTAAATAAAGGCATTTTTAAGAAAAATGTTAAAGAACACTTATTCAATTGCTTGTTAAACACTTCTGTGGTGTAATCTCTGTAAGATAATATAGCACGCTTAATTGATTTCATAATTTCATGTATTTCAACCCTCTTAGAATATGTAGTTTATACTTTGTTGCAAAAAAAAAGGCTTATTTGGTAAAGGTTCAGTTTATTGTCATTTAGCAATTATACAGCAGAGGTAAAGCTACAGTAAAAGGTTTTTACAGCTTGTGTATTCATACCTGTCTTGGCCAGCTGCATGAGCTGCTCTGATGGAGACACCACACTCTGGGGCTTCACCTCAGTGATCAGGCTGTTGGCGATGGTGGTGTAGCCGTCATAGAGAAGCTGGCTGATGATCAGCCTGTACAGGTGATGTCTGTCCTTCAATGTGGGCTTTGGCCGGAACATCTTTGCTGCCTACTTTGCTGAATGAAGTAAGATAGAAACGCTCAGAATGCACGTAGTTTTGTGTTTCTAAACCTAATAAGCTGCCTACCTAGACAACATGCTTAGGCGCGTTTTATGAAACTCAAAATGTTGTCTAGGTAGGAAACTCGCTTGGGTTCAAAACACAGTCATTGTTGTTTATTCTAGTGCATTGTTGTCGCAAATCTGTACGTGATACAGGCAGCGGCGTATTATTTTAAAGGTGGTTTGTGTCTGTTTCTGAAATTAGGCTTGAAGTAAGCAAATGTTACAATATAAACGGAGTATCATTCATTCGAAGTTGCACAAAATACGACTTACCAATTCACGACTTCAGGAGATGCGCACGCCGCACACGCTCTGTACGTCTGACGTCACGACGCACGCATATACGGTAGAGTTGTGGGAATAAACCCGATAAATTAAAAGTCTCTGGCTAATTTAAAGTAAAAGTCCCCAACCGATTGTTTTCGTTCAAGTTTCACACAGATTATTTTTATGATGTAAAAAAAAAAAAAATCACTAACAAATACTGGTAACACTATATAATTACTCAAATCATAACTTGATTTTTAATAAACATCCTTATATCCTATCCTTCTTAAAATGTAATGCTTTAGAAATAAAAATAAAAATATAATGCAAATAAAATATCCAAAAACGAATTTATTTCATATTTAAATGTTCCTGAACAGCTGATTTTTTTTATTAATGACTTAGTTATTATAGTATAAATTATTATCACTTGTGTACAAGCACACACAGAATAAGAAATAGCATTTAGAGTTATATAATGGCAGAAAGAGCAGGAGGGGGAATATTAAATGGAAATATGAATAATAATTAAATAAAAATGTGCAAAAGGGGCAATATAAATCTAGTCCCTCCTTAAAAACAGCAAATCAGCTGTTCAAGATGGATATCCACATGTCAGAATCCTGTAAATATGCTTCGAAAAACAAACAGCACACCATGGTAATTTTTAAATCTCTTTTTTCCTCTTTAATGTATTTACAAGCTTTACATTTCCTCTGTAGTTCTTTATTACAAGAACACTGAGCAATCCTGGCAATGCTCTGACATTAGTGTTTGCGCTTCACCTTCAATGCATACAGGTATTTGATGTCTGAATAATTTTCATTCTGTTCAGGATGCATATTAATTTTTGTTGTGTTTGTCATGTTATTTGCAACGTTCGCAAAAGCCGAAGCAGAAGAACCAGTGGTGGGAATTTCTCCAAACAGCCTGAAACATCAGCAACATTAGCCGATCCCGGACCTCGAGCCAAAAACGTATCCGTTTAATTCTTTCGCTGGACATATTTACCCTGTTTTAAGGTGAATCACATGAATCCAGGGAGGCTGCTGACACATTTAAACAAAATGAATATTATTGTTACGATACATGTTTATTCTGTTATTTCTATCAATGTTCTTTTTGCCTGCAAATGTTAAATAGAACTCCATATTTGCAGTCTCTTAAAAAAATAATAAATTAAAGACTTCAGAACCTATTTTAAGTCTCTTCTTTTAAAAGTAACAAAAGAAAAAAAAAGTCAAACTTTAAAACAAAAATATTTTCTATATATATGATACAAGTATTTAGTGTTCCCTCCATGTCGTAGAGAGTTCCAGCTCAAATTGGCCAGCGTTTCAAAGTCAAAGTTCCTGTGTCTGCAGGAGTAGGTGTGTCTATGGCTAGACTTGTACAGTCTGTATGCATTTCATTGTTTGCGTCAGTAGGGGGCCTCAGGGCGTCGGCCACCTATTTATGTCAATTATCCTCAGACTCCTCCTCCGCCTCACGTAACCAGGTGAAGAAAGCAGTGACCGACTTCAAAGCTACGCCTTTTCCCTGCTGTTCCGCTGGGTCTTTACTCGTTTCCCATTGATAGAAAGCGTCCTCCGAAATAACGTCCTCATCGTAAAGACAATCGAAAAACATTCGGAGTAGATCTGTGAAAAGAAAAAGATCAAAATTACAATCCTAGGAATCTTTCATTCAGCTTTGGCATCTTTACTTTCACCAGCTACATACTAGGTGGTTGATCCAGGGTGACAATCAATGACTGAAGAGCATAAAGTGCTTGCAGCTGCCGCTCTGTGTCCGAGTTAAGGTACTTATGTAATATAGGCAGGCGTCTCTGGATGATAGCAGTGTCCACTCTACAAGACGTGCTTTCATCTGGAGAAGAAAGAGATGAAAGCAGTTGGCAAAAGGATGATGGAGATGAATCTGTTTAATAAAAGGTCCAAGAATAAGTAGTTTGCTCACCTTTTACTGCTGCTTTACATACAGCTGTCATTAAAGCTCTTAAAAATGGAGAGGAACTCATTTGAGATTCGTCCAAATTAGCCTGAAAAGAAAAGTCAATTGACTTGAAATTGAGTCGTATACTTGAAATGTTTTTTTTTTTGCATATGTTTTTTTATACTAGAGAGGTCTGTGAGTGTGGGATCAGTCTCACCTCGATCCAGTCGAAGATCTGTTCGTCACTGGCCATGTCTTCTAGCAGTAGCTGCTCCATTTGTTTGAAGAGCTCCTCAGGACTGAGGCTGGGGTTAGCTGTGGCCGGAGAGACAGGGGAGACGTCTGACACGGTGAACTCTAACTTCTGAAAAAAAGAGAAAAAATATATTTTAGTATTTATAAATATATCTTAGATTGCAATACATACTTCAATTAATTTCTCTCTTTTTGAATGTTAGAGTAAATTTGATGTTTATATAAATACAGCTGTCATTAAAGCTCTCAAAAATGGAGATGAACTCATTTGAGATTCGTCTAAATTAGCCTGAAAAAAGTCAAAATAGTGGTAACAAGTGGAAGAAAATGGGCAAAATCCACAGAATAAGAAAAAAAAAAAAGTTTTGTTGTGCCTTTGGATGTCAGAACCGGAATGCAAAAAATATAGTCTTCATTTTTATAGAATGCCATCATTGAAGACGCCCATTAAAGCTAAACACAGACATTTATGTTGCAAGTCACCGACTGGACTGATGAAACCTGCAATGACAGGTTTCTATTAAATGACAGGCTACTATTAAAGCATGAATTTGATGTAAACAGTAAGTCTACATAATATTCACATATGCAGTTCATAGGGACATACATACATTAGCAGTTACTGCATGAAATAATATTCAAACCTAAAACATTTACATAGATAACTTTTAAACTTAGCCTATAACATTTTTATCTCACAATTCCGAGGGGAAACATTTCAGAATATCTCACAATTCTGACTTTTTTTCTTGCATTTGCATTTATATCTCCCAGTTCAGACTTTATAACTCACATTTGAGAGCTTATATCACAATTCTGAGGAAAAAAAAGCTGAAAAAAATTTGGAAAAAAGACAGAATAACAAGTATATCTCATAATTAGTTTTTTCCTTCTAAGAAGAGATATAAACTCAGATTTGCGAGAAAAAAAGTCCGAATTGTGAGATAAGAACTCGAAATTAACTTTTTTGTTCTTTTATTCTGTGGCTTCCATAGACTGTAACTGCAGAACTGTCATTTTCTACCACCTGGCAGGCTCCGCCCACAAAAAAACATCACTTTTTGCAATACAAAATAGGTCTATTCGCAATTAGAACAGTATCTGTCTAGCACAAAACAATGAGGATACCCCCAATAAAAAAGAAAATGCCACAATTTATGGAACTCAGTCGAAAACTAATGATGAACGGCAGCATTTGACTTTTATTTTGGAAAAAAAAGTGACATGTGAAGGTCAAGTATGGTAACCCATACTCAGAATTTGTTCTCTGCATTTAACCCATCCAGTTAGTGCACACACATTAGGAGTAGTGAACACACACACACACACACACAAACTGTGGACACGCACACCCGGAGCAGTGGGCAGCCATTTTTACGGCCAATGTGGTACTGGGGTTAGGTGCCTTGCTCAAGTCATTTCCTGCCGGTATTGAGAATCAAACCCACAACCTTTGGGTTACTAGTCTGACTCTCAAACCATTAGGCCATGACTGCCCCCCAACAAATTTTGTTTAATTATTGTAATATAATATTATGTAAAATATCTCAAATGCAGCACAGGTCTCAAATTGGTAAATTGAATGAATGAATCAGATTTCCTAATAAAGAACTAACATTTTTAAACAAGTGTTCTTGACATTACCTCAGTTTGTGGTAAGAATTGTGCAACACCGCTACTTGTTTTAAAACAAATAGTTTGCTACCGGACAAGCTACACTTTTTTGAAAACAGCAGAACGACTTTCACAAAAAAATGTAGTTAATTTATTTATGAGTATTTGAATCTGGGAAGGTGCTCAGGCTGTATTCGCACCTGTTGTGAGATGAAGGCAGGAAGAAGTTCTCCCTCAGGCAGGAAGTCGGCCCAGTTCAGCCCAGACTCTCTCCACAAGTCTCCAACTTTCCTATGGCTCTTTAGCACAAGTAGACACATGTAAATACACAAAATCACAGGAGCCAAAACAATCCACACAAAGCTACTTTACTGCAAATTGTTACTGTCGCAGAGGTGTTTGTGTATGAAAGATGATCATTTTTGGCAGCATCATGCAGGAGCCCCTAAACCACAGATGGATCAACTAGATAAAGATGAACTCAATGCTCTAAAACACCATGTCAACAAAAGTTGAGCTTACCATTTGTTTGCATAGTAGGTGCAGTATTTCAGAAAATAAGATGGCAGCTCTTCCCACAGGGAGTAGCGGTTTACTTAACTCACTGTAGAAACAAAACAAATCTCCATTAGATGCTAAACTGATTCCCTCTGACAGCTGTAGCCTGTGTGGACCTGGAATGACTGCAGCTACTGTGCACTCCCAAACTGTTAAAGCCCCAGAAGTCATCAAATCCAATACAATGAGGCATTTAGGAAGTGGTGAGTTTTTATTTATTTATATTTAGAATTGAATTCTGTATTTCAACTTTTTGTGAACACCAGTCTCAAATCACAATCCAAAAAATGAAAAAGTCAAATTTCTGACTGCGCAGCATGCTTTGGATACAGTCCACCCTTCACTAATATATATATTCTTGTCTACAAAAGTTGTGTGTTTGGATTGTTTTAAACCGAACTTTTACATAAATTATTCAAAAATATTGTAAAATGTTCTAGTTGTGTAATAGTGACAAGGTAACAGGGTAAGGATGCATGCTGTATTTTTTTTTATTTTATTAAATGTTAAATAAATATTATTTTAATGAAACACATAATCTACATTTACCCCAGGTAAAATAATGTATTCTCACTTTGTTAATTCATTTATTATAGATTGTAATCAATATGCAAATTCTCGCTTCTGTATTTTTAGTTGACTTTGAAAAGAATTTGACCACTATTCTGAAGCCTAATTTCAAATTTTAGATGTAGTCTTATAATATATGATATAATATAATAATACTGGAGCTTTAACAGAACATGCATTTGTTAAAACGTCCTTTGAAAGGAGATTCCACCTCAAAAGAACAAAAAATCTATTAATTATGGACAACATTGTCATTGGGTTTTAGGGGTGGAATGTCCTTTTATCACAAATTACACGAGCACAAAACAGAACTCATAAGACCCTTCTCATTCAGACAGTGTAAGACGTGACCTGTGGGGTCCTGACCTGAGCAGCTCTCTCATGCTGATTCCTCCCTCTCTCAACAGAGGACTGATCAGTTCAGCAAGGTAAAGCCAAATGAAGGGAATATCTATGGCCATATCATCAGCCTGCTCCAACATCTCTGAAAACCTGTAGAGTGAAGAGACAGAGAAAAGACTTAGCGCTTTAATACCATAATATGAAAATCCATACATAGCATTCAAACAACAGTACATTTGATTTTAGGATGTGTTCACACTTGTAGTTCAATTCTCTTGATTATTATGATACATTTAGTCCTGGCTCGCTTAGCGTTTACACTGTCATTTTTGAGAACGAACCTAAAAATATGAAACCAAAAAACGCTTTTATGAAGTAAACTTTGCAACGGAACTTACTGAACATTCAAAACAATGCTGTGTGTTGGGCTAAATGCGCTTGTTGTGTGTAAATATGATGGTATTTATAGCAGCTGAGAACTCACAAACAGCTTATAAAATGTGTAAAGGAGTCAAAACAGTGTCGGGAATTCCTCCGTTGCCCACAAACGAAGATCTGCTGCAAGGAGACGGCAGTTCTGACGGCTGTACCGAACTATAGTGGGCAACATAGGTCTTATGATGAGAAAAAACAGGCATGCTTGAGCATTGTCTATTTTAGGGTTGCATTTTGCAACATCACATCCTGTTTTTGGTTTGTTTAGATGACTTTGGTCTGTGAAGCGTTCATACTTCATTTGATACTAGAATTCAATTGGAAGAAGACAAGAGATCCCCTGAAAATGTGTCTCGGTCTGCTTGTTTGGTGCGCACCAGGTTTCAGATGGCAGCGTTCACACTTCAACCGCACTAACAGAGCGTTCACACCAGAGTTTGTTTTAACTGAACCAAACCTGCCAAAGTGCTAAACCAAAGTGTGAACACATTCTTCATGGAATGTGTGTGTGTGCTCACCCTTTGTAGAGTTGAGAATGGGGTAAAATGCCCTTTTGAATAAGCTGATAGTAGAGCAGTCCCATATGCTCTCTGGCTTTCTGACTGCGCTCCAGTGTGCACTCCAGACCCATGCGCACAAACACATATAACAGAGAGGGCTGCTCCATCTCCACTACACACTGCACTGCCTCCTGCACACGGACACGAACACATTAACACAGTTTACAGTACTTCAGTACAATCAATCACATAGCAGATATTCAAGTTACTTTACACACACTGAATCAAACACAATACTGAACATTTGTATGATAGCATAGACACTTACAAAGAAATATAGACTTTCTAAATGTATCATGGTGGAAAAGGGGGCACATACTGAAGACTTCCAACCATTACATACCAGAATTCAAATTTGCCCAATAATGCCCAATAAATATTCAATATTAACAATATTAAAGGATTATGCCAAAGATTATACCTTGAGGTTACAGGGGAAACCTTGAGTTTCAACTTGATTTTTAATTCATAAATTGAATCTATGTTAATCCTAAGAATCCTGTTTTTACCAAATATTAATACTTACTAATACAGTACCTTTCAAAGGTTTTTTAACGTTTTTTAAGTCTCTTATGCTCACCAAGGCTGCATTTTTTATTTGATCAAAAATTCAGTATAAACTGTAATATTGTGAAATATTATTATAATTCTTTACTAATTGAATATTTTAAAATATAGTTTCCTTTGATGGCAAAGCTGAATTTTCAGCATCATAACTCCACCTAGGTCCCTGTGACGTTGTACCTTGTAGTCATTAATGTGCAGAAACTCATCGATGATGGACTTGGACTTCCGCTCAGCCTCCTCTTCGGACAGGACAGGCTTTTCTGAAACACCAGTGATCTGCAGCGTCTCTGATTTCACTGCAATGAAGCAGAAGCTCAGTATTTCAAATAAAAATTGCATACATGGGTTATGCAGCTTTAATCTGTGTGCATTCGCTAGTGTGAGAATGTGTCCTGCCTTACCCGTCTCTGTGGCTCTGCTGTTCTCTATCTCAGATTTCTCCTCTGAGATGCTGGCTTTGCGAGTGTGGTGTGAGTCGGGCCCCTCTCTCCGTGTCTCCTCAGGGACCATGTTATCCGTTAGCTCCTTGGCACTGCTACCTCTGCTGAAGGGCCCTGGTCGTGATGACCCCAAACTCACCGGCTTTTCACTGCGCTCACGACCGGTGCTGCCTCGACTGACAGTGACATACAGAATGAAAAGATATCCAACTTTTAGAGACTTAAATTCTAAATTTTTATTTCTAGCTCATCTGTTTTCAGATGTTGGTTACCTTCCCAGCGAGCGTCTGGAATCGGATTCTGAGTTTTGGGCTGGAGGTAGGCTGGGCTGAGCTGTGGATGACTGCAGTGCTGAATAACGGTTCAGGGTGCCGCTGGCAGAGCGTGTCAACTCTGGAAATATGGGCATACAAATCAGTAATCTAAACCTTACTGAATGGGTGGTCAATTCAAGATACATGAATAAAGTCTTGAATGTTCCTTCATATCATGTGTGGATTTTTCCTCACCAGAGTCACTGGCTTTGGCTCCGCCACTGCTGCCCTTTATCCAGTTCTGAGCCCGTGGACCCAGCTGAATCTTTTCATCGATTTGAGGCTGTGATGGGGGATTGGTTGGGGTTCAGAATCAGAATCAGAAAGAGCTTTATTGCCAGGTATGTTGTTTACACATACTAGGAATTTGTTTTAGTGACAGAAGCTCCACAGTGCAACAGAGTAACAGCGACAAGACAAGACACATAATAAAAATAATAAAATAATAATATACAAATTTACAAGATAGACAGTGCAAAAAAAGCAAAAAACAATATAAAATAAAGACAATTTTTATGTACAGTTATGTGTGCAAATTTGAAATATAAATAAGTGTTAGTGTTTTAAGTAGGGTACAAAAGAGAGCAATTACTACCTCACAAATGTTAAAATACCTGATTATTGATTGTTAAAGCACATGTGGACCCAATGTCAACCTATTCTGTGCTGCAGTTAAAGGGTTAGTTCAGCCAAAAATGAAATTTCTCTCATTAATTACTCATTAATTTAAAAGCCCCAAAAAGGTAGTAAAGACATTGTTAAAATAGTCCATGTGACCACAGTGATTCAACCTTAATGTTATGAAGTGACAAGAAAAAAAACAACAACTTTGTTCATCAATTTCTTCTCTTTCCTGTCATTCTCCTACAATGTTCATGTTGTAAACACAGTGCAGAGCTTCCGGGTTCTACATCAGATAGCCGGCAGAAGCTCTTGGATTTCATCAAAAATATCTTATTTTGTGTTCCGAAGATGAACGAAGGTCTTACGGATTTGGGATGACATGAGGGCGAGTACTTAAAGACAGAAATGTCATTTTTGGGTGAACTAACCCTTTAACAACTGAAATTATATTCAGCAAGTGGCAGTGTTACCCCAAACAATTTTGTGCTGAAATATCATATTGTATGCTTTGATTCATGTTAAAAAATGTCATGTGTGTAAAATGAAATGTTTGTGCAGAGACCAATCTCTTCACCTTAGAGATCTTGGGGATCTTTGTGGGGTCGATGGTCCTGCTGTTCTTAGTAGTGGGCACGGTGTTCCATGTCTCCTCCCTCTGCGACCGCTGTTCTCTCTGATCTGTAACCACAGCCACAGAGCAGTGTGTTACACAAGTTTCTTCACAACAGATCACAACTAGCCAATATTAGCCACAGAACATTGAATCAGAAATGCCATTAGTTTAAAGCAGTGGTTGGTTCACAATCATAACAAATCCACTTTGTATGCACTTCCAAAGGATGAGGACTTGAACTGATGCAGTTTCCAACATGCGCTGTAAGTGGTAGACTAATCACAACAGACTGGGCCGAAGAGAGGCAGAATCTTTGGTCAAACAGTTTCAGACACTGTGAGGAAAGAGGTGATGCTGCAATGTATATTACAAGAAAATTACAGTTTTTTTGACCTTTGATGCATGTAAACCTATTGTAGGTGGCCTCCAAAGCAAAATTAGAAACCTTCAAAATAGCATAATAGGGGCACTTTAAAATAATTAGTCTATTGCATGAACAAATTCAACAGAGCAATCAAACCTGGTTAACCATTAATCTCCTCTACAAACAAGCCATTTGCTGTCTGGAAAGCCTGCTGTCCAAACAACAAGTTCCCATCAATGTTTTGATCTCATCTCGGAGTATACCTGGACATTTAAATGAAGGTTTGTCCTCTGGGTGGCGCTGTAGTAGGTATTTTATGGCTGGAAATACACTATAAAGCTTTAAGTGCATGCTGTGGATCTCACCTGGCCTCCTCTTGATATCCTTCGACAGAAGCTGCTGATGAACCTTCCTCTGTTCTTCCTGCTCCTCCAGCTTGGCCTCTTTATGAATCTGCTCTATGGTTTTAGGGCCCTGGTCTGCTCTCCGAGAAACCCAGTTATGCTGGACAATATAAATAAACAGGAAGATCAGATGTCTATGATTAATTAATCAATGTCATTTTGTAAAATAGTTAAATTCAACTCCAAGCTATATAATATTACAAACCATTCAGATTTTCTAAAAGTTGGGTACAATAAATGCTTCAACATTTTGAAAGAAGAATCCCTCCTCTTTTTGTCTCTTCTCTCTCACACATTTTTATCACTCGAAAGTGAAAACTAAATCTGAGGAATGCAGGGGAGAGACACCAAGCTAAACTATGCTACGGGCAAACAGATGTGAACCATGTCATGGCCAAAAGTTATAACTTTGGTGATAATGTATTTAACCTTTGGTTGTTTCTGGGCCATTGGGTTCAGCATTTCTATGTCCTTGCCAACATTTTCACTGGCCTCAATAAAAAGTATACATTTATAATTGTACAATTATCATATAATTCATAATTTTCAATTAATTAATATTTTTAAAAATATTTAAATAAATGACCTAAAACACTACCGTTCATAAGTTTATTTAAATTTTAGTTATTAGTTAAACTAACATTAGTAAGATATTTTAATATTTTTTTAACAAAAACAGTAGAAACAGTAATATTGAGAAATATTACTGCAATGTAAAATAACTGTTTTCTATTTTAATATATTTTAGAATGTAATTTATTACTGTGATAGCAATGCTGAATTTTCAGCAGCCTGTACTCCAGTCTTCAGTGTCACATGATCCTTCAGAAATCATTTTAATATGCTGACTTAATATTTTTGTAGATTTTTTTTTTTTCAGGATTCTTAGATGAACAAAAAGTTCAAAAGAACAGCATTTCTTTGAAATAGAAATCATTTGTAATATTATAATTACTACCACCTTTGATCGCACTGACGGCAGACTATGGAACGGTAGGGTATAAATATATATTTCTTTCATGAAATGTTATGTATTATTTAAAAAGATAATTTGCAATAATAGATATACAGTTATTATAATTCCAAAAAGGAAACCCAAGACAGCTGTAAATTCAAAACACTTTTGTGAAAGGGCATCATAAAAGAACTATAGATTACAAAGTGTTTTAATTAAATAAAAAATTACGAGCGCTCTACACAGATGTTCTTGCTCCTTTCTGTTACTTATCAAAACCAGGCCTTTTTAAACGTCTGGCAATGGCTATCAGTACACTCTCTCAACACACACAAACAGACACAATCCCCCCTGGCACTCACCAGCCTCAGATCTATCACATCCTGTACCATGAACCGTATCCGTGACGATGTCTTGCGCTCTTTGACAATTTTCTCCATCTGGTTGAAGTATTGGTCCATACGGGGCTATTCAAGGACACAGAGAAGAGGGTGATGAAGAACACATCAGTTCAATATCAAAGACTGAGTTCATGTGTCCATGGGCCCTTGTCAATCACAACTTGCTTCTCTGAAAATGTATTGATTCTAAATGAAGACAGACCTTTTTTATTGTGGCAGTGATGTGTGATCAAGCAGCACAGATCTTCTTGTCTGTACCCATCCATTATTTAGGACATATAGGGAGTCATCTTAAATCTAAAAATAATGTTTTGAGGCAAAGAACTGCACTTAGCTCCTAAATCAACAAGGTCAATAAACGCAAAAAAACTATTTCTCAACCTGACTCCGTGTGAGCTGAAAAATGCCTGAAGTTCCTGCCGCAAGGTCAGCGAGAAAGCAAAGATGGATACAGAAAACATTTTCGTTTACCCTCTTGCCTAACACTTAGCTCCAGGGTTTATGGCCGTCTGTTGGGCCCAGCTGGAACACATTTAGACTGCATGTGTGTACAGCGTTCAGAATATGTTCACTCCCATGGCTGATTATTTCTCATTCTTTTGCTTTGCACTGCAGCATATTTAAATAACATTTTTCCATCTAAGTCCTCTTGTAGATCTACAATGACATTCAAATGACAAAGGTATTTCAACAACTTCACAATCAGATTAAAGACCTCAAAAAATTACAAAATAAGCTGTGCTGGGAAACTTGGTGAAAAAAAAAAGCTTTGGACCGTCCTCTGAACACTGTGAAGTCCACTGTAAAAATACTGGACACAGACAAAGATCTGGTCATCTTAGTAGATAAGAAAGTATGTACTTGTACTACTACTGCATTATATACGATGTATATTGTTCACAGTATGCAAATTTTCTCTATGAATAAAATACCAAGACGAGATACAAAATTTGCCAAAATGTACAGTATACAACAGAGCATGCTAGGAGAAATTAAATTTCCCACAATGAAATGTGCTCAACTTGCTCTTCCATTTTAACTTAGAATTGCACTAAAATGTTTTATATTCAATTCCAAAATATTATTGTTATGTTTCGCTTACAGTAACGCTCAAAAGTTTGGGGTAAATATATATATATATAGAGAGAGAGAGAGAGAGAGAGAGACTTTTTTAAAAAAGAAATTAATACTTTTATTTAGAAATGATTCATTAAAACGATCAAAAGTGACAGTAAAAACTTTTATTTATTTCAAAAAATTTGTGTTAAAAAATAAAATCAAATAAATTAAAAAAAAAAAAAATCTATCACGGTTTCCACAAAAATTTTGTCACCTGTTCCAACTGTTTTCATCTTTAATAATAATAAGAAATGTTACTTAAGCACCAAATCAGCATATCAGAATGACTTCTGAAGGATCATGTGATACTAAAGACTGCAAAAATGGCTGCTGAAAATTCTGGTTTGCGATCGCATAAATAAATTACATTTTAAAATATATTAAAATAAAAAATAAAAAAATTAAATTAGTAATAATATTTCAGTAATATCAAGAAATGCCTTGATGAGCACAAGAGACAGTGTAAATTTTTTTTATTGTAGGTAGTATACAGTGTATACTGTGCTGTATTTAGTAAGTAGTGACCTAATATTCCATTCTGAAAAAGCCAATTAGACCCTTCTCTCCAACGAGACTCGCAGTATGGTTCTTACAGGGAAAATCCCCCTGAAGCAATCTAGTGTTAGGTGTCTAGCTCAAGAGAAAATTGGTGACAGTTCATGCTCCAAGGCTCCAAGCACTCTTTTGGAGGCTAACCCTTTAGCCATTATGCCACACCACTGACATCCTATATAACTGAGCTACTAGCCAAGAATACCAGCTGTCAGAGAAGCAACTAAGATGCCAGTCACAATACCAACAGAGCTGCCGAGATCTCTTCATTCTAGAAGGTCTCGATCTGAGCTATTTTACTACAACATATGCACAATACAATTAGTCTGTCCCTATTTTTTAAGTATCACAGTTAACACCTTACAGCATGAGCTCTAGTGGCCTGCTGAGTGCTGCCTTTCCAGGGTACTAGACTGATTTATTAGTAGCCTATTTTAACAAACAATCAAACAGCAGAGGCATGCTGAGGAAATATGAGAGGCAAGTAAACAACAGCGATTATGTGGTTAGTTAAGAATTCTTTGAAAAATTCAGCTTTTGAG
The DNA here is from genome assembly GCA_003731715.1 of Anabarilius grahami. Lineage (NCBI taxonomy): Eukaryota > Metazoa > Chordata > Actinopteri > Cypriniformes > Xenocyprididae > Anabarilius > Anabarilius grahami. Next base: position 1,790,811 of record RJVU01075544.1, read on the forward strand.
TGTCCTCTCGTGCTAAATATAGCTCTAATCGTTATACACTGTAGCCTCAGACAGCAAGCCCACAGGCAGCTCACAACCGTCTGGATATTGCACACAAAAACTTCAAAAGCTTTCTGAAAATGGCAAGCCCCAGTCTGATTGGCTGGATTTAAGCAATGTCTAATGGAAAAAAAAAAAAAAGGTTTTTATCAGTCTGCCGGGAAACAAAACTTGTGTTTACTGTTCCTACACTGTGCACTTTGAAGGTGAAACCAATTCCAGGATTTGCCAATTTTTGCAAGGTTCTGGCATTGAATCTTTGAAGGATATTCAAGAATTTTCTTTGAGGAACTTAGAAGCACATCTGCACATGATTTCACATTTAGCTGCCACTAAACATCTTGTAAAAATCTGTGTTTGGTTCCTTTACATGTCTACGGTTTGAAATTAACCTTTTGCAAATGTCTACTTGCCATAGTGTAAATATTTTGTTTCTTGATATTATTTAGATGGTTCTTGTGGCATCTTATGAGTCAATCTCTACCTTGCAGTAAAAACTGCATCAGTTATAAAAAAAAAACTGTAAAGACGCATAGTGAATTCGTTAGTGGTAGTGATAGTTCAATACGAACAGTATTTCACATACACTATCGTTCAAAACTTTGTGATCAGTATGATTTTTTGAAAGAAAAATTTTACTTTTTTCAGCATGGATGCATTAAATTAATTTGCAATTGCTTGAGTCACTTATATCAGCAAAGGTCAGTCTGTCAATCTTAAAATCCAACTTTAACTATGTATTATGTTGCAATTCCATATAAATCAACCAAATGTCATGCCAAAAACAATTTTGACTCATATTTGGTGCTTGTAAAATGTTCATTTTGGACCCTACTTGTCAATTAGATGTACATTTTTGTGTAAGAGGGCAGTTCTTGAACAGTTTGCAAAGTGGAGCATACTTTTGCCTTTAGTAAGAAGATGTTTTACAGTGGTTCTCCATATGGTCATATTAGACTACTTAAAATTAAAAGCAAAATATTCAACCTTGGATACACCTAGAGTCTTTCCAAGGGATTTTCACCAATTATCTTGCAAAATTCTAATCAATACGGCTCCAGAATATATAATAACAAACTGTTGGGCGAGTTACCTTGGCTTTCTCGAAGTCAAGGTCTTTGCCGATGGTGGTGAGGAGTCTGCAGAGGCACTCCAAGCTCTCGTCGTCATGGTTTTTTAGTAGTTTTACCACACAGTCATGCATGATGGGCTCAGTCAGCATCTTGAGCTTGAACAGCTCACCGATGAATTTGATATTTCCTGTGGAGCGACGCCGGGCCTTGTCCTTCGCCTCCTCTAGCTCCTCTTGCATTCTTTCCCTTTCTGAGGGCTATGAGAGAATGAGAGTTTCATGTAAAGCGCATAATGCTTTTAATAATGCCTTAAAAAGAATAAAGCACCCAAAAATGAATCCATTATTTACTCCCCCTCATGTCGTTCCAAACCTGTATGACTTTCATTCTTTGGTGGAACCAGAAAGAAGAAATGTTAAAGAATGTACTAGCAGTTCTGTTATTATTATCTAAAACTAAAAATTTTTTTTTAAGGTAGCTGAAATAAAGCTGAAATAATACAAAATAAAATAACTAAAAACTAAAAAAGAAATGTTGCCTAGACAACTAACTGAAATACATAAGTTTAAGTTGACGTACTAAAATTACTAAAACTAAAATTGGAATAAAAATCTATAGCTATATAGAAATATAATAAACAAAAACTAATAAAAATGTAAAAAGCACTAGAACTTAAACTAATATTAAATGAAAACTGAAAATATAAAAATAAAAGCTCATTCAAAATATTAATAAATACTATAATAGTATATAAAATAATAATAATAAAGTATGCATTAGCCAATAAAATGTGCATTAGCCACTCTTTACCATAAAATGATTTGGGTTGACATGAGGGTGAGTAAATAATGACAGATTTGTAACTTTCTGTTAAATACATTTGGCCTGGTGAATATAGTACATAAACAGGTGTCAAAGTCAAGAAGTCTACAAAGACAAGCAAGTCTAAATTAAGTCTTGATAATAATTATTGAATAATTACTGATGTGGCAGAGTCCAGCTCCTTTTGTTTTCTCTCAAGTACGACGTCGTCCACTTTGTCCCTCTCAAATTCCTTCTGACAGCGGTTCAATAGCAGCTTCCGGAAGTTTACCGTTGTATTAGGTTTGTCTGCTGTGGGCACTTTTAGCTACAAAAGGAAGAAATGTCCATGACATATTGAATAAAAGAATAATGTGAGGTAAAGTAATGGACAGTCAGAGGAAAATAGACATGGAAATTTTGCAATGTGCACAATTAACTCCAAAGTGTATAGAACATACCGTGGCCAGGCAGCGACACATGTTGGCGTAGGCCACAGAGAAGCTGGGCTCATCGATGGCCTTCTCAAACACAAGGTCAATGACTCCTTTAAGTCTTTCTTCTGTGTTGATTGTGAGATCCGTTACCTGCTTCATCAGCTGATTGAACATCTGGGGTGTGAGCTTATTCAAAATGCTACGAACTTTCCGGAACAACTCCTGAAGTGCCAGAAAACAGATTGCCAACACATAGCGATCAAAACAACAAAACAAGCTTTAGATAAAATAAACACGCTTTCTAAAGAGACAAATCAGAACTCAAAGGATGTGAGAGCATCGAACAAATACCAGTGCCTGACAAGAATAAAAGCATCCACATGTGACAACCATCTAATTCAAACTCGAGTGTGCAAGTCATGTCTTGAGTGCTTCTTTTACTGTGAATGTTTACAGTCATAGATAACAGTAATAAAAGGAATTCACACCTGGGTTCTCAGGGCCTCTGGGTCATCTGCTACACTCTCTCTCTTCATCCCAGGTTTCCAGGCGTTCTCTGACTTCTTGAGCTGAACGTCATCATTGACGGAAAGGTTTACAATGATCTTGCGAGGAGGGGGTCGTCGCACATGCATAAGCTTCGGATGAAGTGTTGTACAGACAGAGTGTCAGTTTAAAATGTAGACAATAACAATCTTATTTATAAATCAAAAGAAATAAAATATATTTAGCAAAATTAAGCACATTTGAATGTATAACGGATGTTTTATTTTTTGAGTTTACTTGTATTTCTCACTCTCAAATGTTGATTTTTATTAGATTTTATTTCTTTACGGTAATACTTTTTTTTTTTTTAAGTAAAATAATATTAAAAAAATTTTTTTTAAATCAACAAAGGCATTAATAATACTATCATGACATATATTTTACATTTGATAATATTTTATATATTATAATTTAAATGATATTTATTTAATTTCACATTGTAGTAGTTTTTTTTTTTTTTGCATTAATGCAGTAATGAGAATAAAGAATAATGTCATAATGGCCCTAAAAAGTTTCATTTACTTTACGGAAAATTCAATTAATTAATTCTTTCTTTTGATTTTGGGGTGACACATGACCCAGATCTTATTCTTAGGAAGGTTCGTGATATGGATAGATTCGTCAACCAAAGTTCTCCCAAATTGCTCATATCAACTTGAATGGGTTAATAGATTAGGATTTTGTTGTGTGAGAAAACCTTACATTTATATATAACAAATTTTTGTTATTTTGGTCTGTAATAAAGCTCATAAGTTATTATAACTCACTGGGGCTCCACGTCCTCCTGGCATCTGCCTGCTGAAGTCAGCAAAAGCAGGAGTGAAATCCTGGGGAGTGCTTCTGGAAATCAACCTGGGGTCCACAGACCTCAGCGGCAGCTTGTTTTGGTTAATCTGAAACAGAAGAGATCATTTCCATGACTTATCCAGCAGGGGACGCAGTAAGAAACAGAGCTGTGACATGAATGAAACACCAGATCTCCCTCCCCTCCTGCGTATGCTGATCTTGGACTAGCTCTACCTATCCGAATCTTTATCACAATCAGTATGAGAGAAACTGCTTTGAGATCAGTCTTTGCCCTACAGCACTGATGGGCAAACAATATTTGCCATGGAGACCAGCTCCATTTGTTATTTATATATCAACAACATGTTCAACGGTTTACGCTTCAGTCATCTTGTGACGAAGGGAACAAGAACAGCCAGAAACAGATGTGAGCGAGTACACATGCAGAGTAAAATCTAGGAACTGAAATGGGAAACTGAAAGTACAGAGTGTATGTTCAGAACAACAGAAACAAGTGTTGTCGGAAACAGTAACTGAGAAAGTATAAACAAATGACAGTGACAGGCTCGCTTGTATCAATAGATTAGACTAAAGTTTAAGACTATGCATCAAACAGGGGCAGGGCATTTATTTTCTATCGTCTTTAGGCTGAATGATGCCTACTGCCAAGTATGACATAAGCGTAATGCAATTTTAATGGAAACAGGACGTCTAGGGAGTTTCATGGCTGAAGAGTGCAGCTCAGCCGAATTTTAGAAGTCAGGGAAACATATTTGTATTACTGTACTTTTCATGTTTTAAGCACCACAAGCGGAACATTTTATGTCCGTATTTGCAGTTTTTTTTTTTAGGAATTTGACAAAGAATGTGCTTTTGACATTTAAAATGATTAGGATCACCTTGTTAAACTGAGTAGTCAGGTTGTGAGGTTTTACATTGTAAAGCTTGGTTCACACTGTACGATTTATAATAGTCCTTTATTACTGTTGCTTGTCAGACTGAATGAACATGTGAGCCATGTCACACTGTTGGACCTCAGCTGTCATTAATGTCAGGCTGTATGCCAGTCAAAATGTGTTAAAACGGACGCACACAAAAAGACTCGTCCGGAGATTTACATCATAAATCCGATAAAACCGATCAAAGACTACAGATTTTAGCCTAGGATCAGATGAATCTTTTAGGATTCTCAAAATTTGTCTCAGACGGCCAAATCGTGGCCAAAACCGTACAGTGTGAACCCAGCTTAAAACCTGGGTTAAGATTATTATCTGCATATTTATGAGGTTAATAACACTGATTGAACATTGGACAAGCGACCAGTGGAAAGTGTTCAAGTTAAACATTTCAACAAAGCATATTTAAGCATGTTTGGTTATGTATATTTAATGAGGCAAGAGTTGCATAGTTTATGATTGGTAAGAATTGGTTTGAAGTAACCCATTGTTTCACATACACTACCTTTCAAAAGTTTGGGGTCAGCAAGATTTTTTTAAATGTTTTTGAAAAAAATGCTCATCAAGGCTGCATTCATTTAATCAAAAATACAGTAAAAACAGTAATATTGTGAAATGGTAAATATTATTACAATTTAAAATAACTGTTTTCTAATTTGAATTTATGTTAAAAAATAATTTATTCCTGCTCAGTGTCACATGATCCTTTTTGAGAAATCAGCCGCCCATTAATGAGTCAGCATTCTGACGTAGAACCTGGAAGCGCTGGATGTAACAACAAATGAGAATGACACAGAATGGAAGATATTGTTGAATAAAGTCGTTATTTTTTTGTTTTAGCGCACAAAAAGTATTCTTGTTGCTTCATAAAATTAAGGTTGAACCACTGTTTTAACGATGTCTTTAGTACCTTTCTGGACCTTGAAAGAGGTGATTATATTGCTGTCTTTGTACGAGTCGTATACCTCTCGGATTTCATAAAAAATATCTTAATTTGTGTTCCAAAGATGAACAAAGGTCTTACGGGTGTGGAATGACATGAGGGTGAGTAATTAATGACTGAATTTTCATTTTTGGGTGAACTAACCCTTTAACCCAGGTTTAAAAGTAGTCTCAACCAAGAGTTAAAAAAGGCGTGTGAAAAGCCTTGCATGTACTGATTAGCTGCCAATATAATAATACTATTATTTATCAAATGCACTTTGTGTTTTTTGTCAACAAAATTCAAGCAGTAAGAATTCCAGAAGGAAAACATAAACTCCAACCATTTTGACAATGTACATAAGAAAACAATAACCCCAAAAAACACCTTGTCTAGCACCACATCACTGATTTGAGGCAGTCCCTCTGGCTTCTGTACACAGGCCGGCATGAACTGAAAGCCCAACAGGAAGTCCCGGTCATACTGTCTCTTTCCATTAGATTGCACAAGACCTGGGGTGGAAAAAGCACAGCAGTAGTAGGTCAGATATGTAAACAAGACTAATTTGTTATGCAATTTAATAAGAATAATAAATTGGAAACATCAACAAAACTTCTACAAAATTGTAAGTTGTTTTTGGTGACACAAACAACAAAAATCCTTTTGAAAGCACTCTCTACATTGAAAACTTGACTAGAAATAGCAATTCAGGACAGAGCTGTAAACCAAAGGCTACTGGATATTTAATAAACAGTTCAATATGTCAATAATGTGACCTCCAATAAATAAAATACTGCTAAATATCTACACAAAAAAAAAATAAGACAGTTCCTGTGCAAAGTCTTACCTTCCTGCATGAGTGGAGTGGGGGAACACATGGACCCCCGGCTGTCCCCGAGTGTAACGCCACTGTCAGTGCTCTCCGTCTCCACCCCATTCCTGAATGGCTCCGTTTCAGTTTCGCCGTTCTCTTCTGAAAGCTTCTCCTGGTGCTCAGGCACTGTAAAAGGGCTGCTGTAGGTCCCTAAGCTTAGCTGTGAGACCATCTCATCTTCAGCAGAGCTGTCCTTTGAGGTCTCCTCCTGATGTAGAGCGAAGAAAAGCAGCATTACACAAGGGCCTGGAGGCGTTATGTGAGATGAATTACTGCATAATGGTTTGTGTTATGATAACTATGTTATTATTCTGTCTTACGCTATTACCAATTTTCCAATATCCCTTTTCTAAGGACAGGATATTATTACTAACAACAAAACTTATAATAATCCAAAAACTAAATAAACAGAAAACTGTTACAAAATATCTCCCTTTGTGTTCAGAAGAACAAAGAAATGTATAAAGGTTTGAAACAACTTGAGGGTGAGTAAATGATGACAGAATTTTCATTTTTGGGTGAACTATCCCTTTAACACTGATGTCAAACCTCCATGCACACACTCTGTCTCACCTCATTCTCCTTCGGCAGTGTTTCCACCATCAGAGCTTCTTCATTTGGTTTCTTCCAAGACTTTGGTACAGCAGAAACAGCTTGGACTATCACAAAACGGATACACAACTGTTAACTGGTTATTTGAACTTTTTTATTTTGCCTGATATTGAAACAAATCAGCACACATACCTGATGGTATGAACTTTTTAGAATTGTTCTGAGTTTGTGATTCTGAAGCTTCCTGAGCCTTCGGTTGAACATCGTCAGAGGTCTTGTTTTGCTCGGGCGCCTCAAGGACAACTGACTGCACTAGTGGTGCCAAACCAGGTGGTGGTACAAGGACAGAAGCAGTGCTAGAGGTGCCTGAAGAGGCCTGTACGGTTGGGATCAAGGGCACATGTGCAGCTAGAGAAGGGAGGTGCTTTGCCTGGAGCTCCTCCAAGGCCACTGGAACTTCCTGACCGGACTCCTCCATGGATGACACTCCCTGGGTTGGCAACTGATCCTCACAGGACAATGATATCTTTAGGGCTTCCTGGACCTCAGGCTCTTCATAGCTTGATAAGGGAGTTTGAGACTCTGCAAGGCCATTTACCACTTTGAGAGACAGTGAGGGCGAAGCAGACAATCTGGGAGAAGTTTCAGGAAGAGATTCCTCAACGGAGATGACCTGATGCGTCTGAGCCTTAGTGGTTGTAGGAGATATAAATTCTGGTTCTCCTGCAGCAGTGGGTTTAATGCAGCCACTTGAAGAATGGGAGGGAACATTGGAAGCCACTTCTGGAGAAGAAGAGGCTAATAATGGAAGACTTGGGGCTTCTCTTTTCTCTAAAGAGGACTCTGAAGTCCTAGGCCCAGGAGATACAGACTTTATGGAACCAGACTCCATTTTTGGCCTGTCATCTATAAGGTCAAAAGCAAAAAAGAGGGTCAAAACATGAATAAAAGAAAATAAGATGTGCTTTAAGGGACAAATCATATCATAAAAGGGTGTTGTGTGTGGAGTTATACCTAAGCTGGGTTTGCCATCTATGTACGCAGGACTCTCTGAGAGTCTCTGAGATGGGTTGACATATGTCACTTGTTCTGGGGTCTGACAGTTGCTTGGCTGCTTTGAGGTGAAAGAGAGAGAAAGAACAATGCAGACACATCAGTCAATCATAGTCAATCATCAGTCCAGCAGAGCTAGACCTTGTACTATCAGCATAACCTCTAGTCTAACATCTAACTTATTCTTGCCCAGAATCAGACATATAATCTACCCAACAGCAGCTTAATTTCATGTAAGGGGTGGATAGATATGACAATGATATTTTCCTTTCATAGTATTACCATATTGATACCATGTATTTTGGACATTTATCTTAGTAATATTATGCATTTTTGGACATGTTACCATGGTAATAGCACATTTGTGGATATGTACAATGGTAAAGCCATTTTTTGTAAGTAGATATCATGGTACAAAGGTGTTTTGGACATACGGTACTATGGTGATACCATGTTTTTGGACAGGTACCATGGTAATACCATGTTTTTTGGGCATGGTAATCTCTTGTTTATTTAAACGGATACCATAATCGAATGTTTTTTTTGGACAGGTACTGTGGTAATACCATGTTTTTGGAAATGGCAATCTCACGTCTTTTTAGACAGGTACCATGGTATTACCATTTTTTTTTTTTTAGACATAAACTATGGTAGTACCATTGCAAGTAACTAGGCAAACCATCTAAATACCATGGTACATATGGTATTAATTTTGTGCCATGGTATATGTCAAATTTATTAGCATCTGATATTATATACTCATGAACCGCCACAGTACTTAATTCTGACGTTTATGGTGCTGGATCGACAGGGAGTGGAATGTAGCAGCCATTGCTATTCACACTACCAAAACATATAGCTGATTATTGACACACTTTATCGATTCATATTTTTCATTGTCCACAGACCAAAATATACATAAACATATAATGGTGCAGCCAACAGCCTAACGCTCTCAGTGTGTTAGATAGGGATTAGATTGGGGGCAGACTGTGTGAGCTGGAACTAATCCATGCACACCCTGTGTGCCAGAGAGAGAGAGACAGATAGAGAGAGAGAGAGTAGTGGGTGGCTGTACATGTCTGGAAAATTGCATTAGACAGGTGAGCTTAAAACAGCTGAGCCAAGGACCCAATAGACTTGAGTAGTGAGAGCTTAAAGCTGTGCTAATTATTAAAGACGTGTTAAATACTCACATGACGCAGGAGCTTGTGTTAAAATGCAGTAAGAACTATTTCAAGTGTAAATAACTGAGAAAGAACAAATTCTGGCACCTGATAACTCAAAGGTAATTTCCTTTGAAATTACACGTAATTTTAGCCTATACTACACCTGTCCCTGTTTGAAGTGATGCCTGTTTCTGGAGGCAAAGAACAATGTGTATTTCTTGCCTGTGGTGGGGTGGGCGTGGAGGACAGATGTCCTGTGGGAGGGGTTGGTGTCGAAGAGGGCCGTCCTGAAGGTGGGGTTAAGGTAGAGGCTGGGTGCCCAGCAGGAGGAGTAGGATTCCGGCTTCCAAACATGATTTCCTCTGTGATGTCCTTACCACCCTGATTGGGGTCTCGAATCCGGATCTGGGAGGACAATGGCGCAAAACAACAAATAATAAATTGATAAATAAAGACATTTATAATGTCCTGAAAAAAATGTATCCCAGTTTCCACAAAATATTAAGCAGCAAAAATGTTTTAAACTGTGATACTAATAGGCAGTGGCGTAACTTTGTTTTAAAAAGTGGGTGGGACAGGAATGAGCAATTCCAGCGTTATGGACGTGACATTTGGAGTCATAACTTGAAATATAAACCCTCAAAGAATGCATTTAATAGCAACATATTGAACCGTCTATTTGTATATTCATAATCCCTTACTAAAGGAGCCCAGAGATTAGAAAAATGTCAGTCTATACAACTGGTTTATATTTTAGATGAGAGAAATATACAGCGTTACGGACGTGACAAAAAAAAGTCACTAAGTTTTGGGTGACAAAATATTTTTTAGGAATTCTGTGAATTACACTGCGCAAACCAAAAGTAATACTGCCCACCGAATGAAGAAGGGTTGGCTCTCCACAGAGCATAAAATAATAATTTTATTTCATTTTTTGTGTTTGCATTAATGAGGAAAAAACAACGTTACGGATGTGACAGTTCTCCGTTACGGACGTGACCGGTATGAAAGCGGCACAAAAGATTGCTTTAAAACTGCTTTAAAACTTTGAGCGAGACCTCAAACAGGCATTTAAACCACCAAATATTGAAATCTGGGATACCAGTATGGTAAGACTCCACAATTGATCAACTTTTTATTAAACTTTATACTCTGTATTGCAAAAGATTATGGATTAGAGCTATTTCTCATATTGACAAGAGTGTGCGTTGTTCAAGAATCAATTTAGAGACCATGATTTTCCTTCTTACAGAACTGCTTGCTAAAATTCATTGACAAATATTAATGTTTATCATAAAGCAGTTTAAAATCGCATGTTTTTCAGTCAGGTGAACGGATTGACGTAGCCTACACTATTGCTAATCGCAATCATGTCAGTTTTATGTTTTGTGTATGAATGATCACACGGTTTTCGGCTAGTTTTCACAGTTTAAAGCGGAGTCGAGTCAAAATGATAAAACTTTATTTCAAGTCAAAATTCTTGCAATCTTACTACTTTTATTTTGTCAGCTTGATCGCGCGGATTTTGATGTTCATATGCGGGCGTACAGGGTGCAAACTCTGATGGTCGGAAGATCGTAGTCCACGCACACGTCACGAGTGAGTTTATCTGAAAATCGTACGGACGAGGTGATATAGGACACGATTTTTCGACGTGCCGATTTCCGAAGCAATCGCACAAAGTTATGTGTGTGTGTGTTTTTGTAAATAGCCTACCCTTTGACATGCTGGATAGAAAATAGGCCTATATATGTGAAATACGTTTTTTTTTCCTCATCGACTATAGTTGTTCAAACCATTAGTTGACTAATCACATTCAATTTCTTAAATACTGGAGAGAATATTATGATTAGCATTTATATAGCACTCAAGCGCACGCATAAAGCTTGCCAAAGAACCGGCAAAATAAATTATTATGAATGTGACAAAAAACAGCAAGGAGACATTTTAATTGTTTTTTAATAATCTAATGTTTTCTAAATCATGTCGGCAGTGTTGATATTGCTGACTCTCATCATCTTCGCAGTGGATGTGCCTAGACTGCACATTTCATTCGGATTACATCATCAGAGAGTAGTTTATTTATTTTCGTTTTGAATTATTTCGTTTAAAAGAAGACATTTCAAGCTTTCTATAGATATATTTCTCATGTCTGCTGAGTTTCAGTTCATTTAGCCTATAAGACGCGCTCCAGTTCAGGCGCCAGTGATCGCGCCCGCGCATCCATGAATATATTTGCTTCTTATTTATTAAACCCAGGCAATTTGTTGATGAAACATTGATTAAAATTAAGATACAATTTTTACAAAACGAAATTCACTTTAAAGAAAGGCTTTCTACAAAACAAAACTTAATGAAGTGATCAAAATCATGTCTGACCCACTCCATGTCTCCAGATGTATTGCGCATCTTATGATGTCTCATGCTGTTCACTTGTCTTAATCAAATAGATTAAATTAAAAAATAATATCATAATAGGCATATTTAAACATAAATATGAAACTAAATATGTTTTCTTTAATGGCTACCAACACGTATTGTACAGTAGTGCAGAGAAATGTCATGAGTCGAGTCGGATCAAGCATAATTTATTTTTTAACTTGATAACTGTAGCTCTTGGGCAAACCACAGAAGAAGAAGAAGAAAGATAAAGATGACAGCGCCACGGCGAATTTGAAAAGGAGGATAAACTCGCTGAACTTTGGGCGAGCGCTGATGTGTCCAGCAGTGTGTATATGACAGGGTCGTCCGAGATTATATTTTACAGCGGATCGTCCAAGAGCTACAGTTATCAGGCTAAAAAATAAATTATGCTTGCTATCGACTCGACTCATGATCCGCTCTTGATCACGACATGACATTTCTCTGCACTACTGTACAATACGTGTTGGTAGCCATTAAAGAAAACATATTTAGTTTCATATTTATGTTTAAATATGCCTATTATAATGTTATTTTTTAATTTCATCTATTTGATTAAGACAAGTGAACAGCATGAGACATCATAAGATGCGCAATACATCTGGAGACATGGGGCCCTATAATACACCCGGCGCAATGCGACGCAAGGCGAAGCGCAAGTGTGTTTGCTAGTTTGCGTCTGGCGCCGTTCGCGTTTTCCTGTTCAGCGCCACGTCCTTAAATTAGTAAATGCATTTGCGCCAGTTAGTGCGCCCATGGGCGTGCTGGTCTAAAAAAGAGGTGTGTTCAGGCGCATTGCTATTTTAAGGAGCTGAAAATAGACTGCGCCATAGACCAACTCAAACCTGGTCTAAAGTCTAAAGTCAATGGCGCAATATTTTTTTGTTAGAGCGCGTTGGTAGAAACTGCGCGTCAACAGTGCACGTTGACTTTGCTTATTACACACAGGGATGCGCATCACACAAATATGCCAACTATTAAAAACAAAAGGATTACAGTGTAAAAGAATATTATTGTGTAGGCTACATAAATATAAAAATGTAATGATGAATAGTCATTGCGTGTATTAGAAGTAGGCTACCTATTTTCAATTCAGCCTATTACTACTTATAATGATGAACGAAATTGGCTAATTAATTGAACAATCGTGCCAATACACACACATATATATTAACTGACTCATTGCGCGGAGCTATTTGAAAGCCTGCATCCAACGCATACGACTGAAAGATTGACTGGCCACTTAACAGGTAATTTCGACAACAAATTCCGCCATGTAAATCCGCCATGGCGCGAGCGCATCTCGCTCTTAAAGGGAATGGGAGATGACACTCTGATTGGTTTATTGAACTTTATGCCCATTACTCATTAAGAGAATAGGGACAACCCATTTCAAAAATGCGCCCCGGCGCACGGACCGTTTTTCCGTCGTTAAAATAGCAAAAGTGGATTTGGACACGCCCTGAGTGCACCTGCGCCGTGCGCTTTACACTTTGCGTTTAGATCGTTAAAATAGGGCCCATGGAGTGGGTTTAGACACGATTTTGATCACTTCAATACGTTTTTTTTGTTTTGTAGAAAGCCTTTTTGTAAAGTGAATTTCGTTTTGTAAAAATTGTATCTTAATTTTAATCAATGTTTCATCAACCAATTGCCTGGATTTAATAAATAAGCAGCAAATATATTCATGGATGCCCAGGCGCGATCACTTGCACTTGATCTGCAGCGCGACTTATAGACTAAATTAACTTAAACTCAGCGTATAGGCTGCTTGCCTCACAGACACGAGAAAAATATCTATAGAAATCTTGAAATGTCTTCTTTTAACCGAAATAATTCAAAACGAAAAGAAATGGGCTACTCTCTGATTATGTTATCCGAATGAAAAGTGCATTCTCTAGGCACATCCACTGCGAAGATGATGAGAGTCAGCAATGTCAACTTCATCTTTGCAGTCGAGACTGATTTAGAAAACATTAGATTATTAAAAAACAATTAAAATGTCTCCTTGCTGTTTTTTTTTTTCAAATTCATAATCGTTTCTTTTGCCGATTCTTTATTACAAGCTTTATGCGTGCGCTTGAGTGCTATATAAATGCTAATTTATTCTCTCCAGTATTTAAGAAATTGAATGTGAATAATCAACTAATCAATGTGATTAGTCAACTAATGGCTTGAAAAACTAGTCGATGAGAAAAAAAAAAAAAACATTTCACATAGGCTTATTTCCTATCCAGCATGTCACAAAGGGTATTCTGATTTGATCTTGCGCTCCGCTCGCATGCTCTCTCTCTCTCACACACACACACACACACACACAGAACTTTGTGCGATTGCTTCGGAAATCGGCAGGTCGAAAAATCGTGTCGTATATCACCTCGTCCGTACAATTTTCAGATAAACTCACTCGTGACGTGTGCGTGGACATACGATCTTCCGACCATCAGAATTCGCACCCTGTACGCCCGCCTTTAACTGGCAAGAGGAAGAGAAGATCGGTTTATGTGCGCCTGATCCGCCGCTTACAGGCGCTGCAGCTAATCTGTCACGCGCCGTCAAACATCTATTGTTTAAATTTTGTTACAAAATCGACTGAATTTGAAAGTTAAACCTTTTTCATATTAAAACTAATAAAGCACAAAGAGTATTGCGATTATTGGATATGTTCTGATATGGTAAGCCTGAAACAGATGATAGCAATATAAAGAAGCAAAGTCATAGGATTTAATATGTAGCGTCCGTAACGGTCACGTCCGTAACGCTTATTATGGTTGTTCAGAGCAACATAGTGAAATGAATTGTTGATCCTAATAAGCATAAACATAATTTAGCTTTGCATATAAAGTTTCAAGTTATTTGCATTTATAATTGTTATATGACATAAACTTAATCTTTAAAACGTTACGGACGTGACAGAGCACTGAAGCGTTCTGACCTCTTTATTCCAGCCCTTATAAATTCATCAGGCAGTGCTGTTATGACAAAATGAGTGTATTTATTTCTCAGGCATGTCTCCACCTTTCTACACAATGCTTACTGTTAAAATATAGTTTTTAAAAAAGGGGGTCTTTGATCCCTTTTTTGAAAGCATGAAATATGGTTGGTTGAAAATTTAATTTAAGCATTGTTGCTTACCACATATATTGTGGATAAACAAGGCAATTTTCTTAAAATTTCTGTTAGAGCACATTAATACAGTATATTACAGACCTAAATGGACAATTTAAAAAGGGTTTTGTTCTTTTGGTTAAAACTTTTTTTTTTCATGGTAAAGATGACATTTGCGTGGAATTGCTCGAATGTGTATGTGACATAATATATCATATTATTATATATACATAATAATATGATATTAAAATTAATATGATAGTTTCTTCCTTGCATCTGCTATAATACAATACGTCGTGAGTCTCGGGAGTATGTACAGTAGTCAATAAATACGTGGATCCGCTCGTAATAATACGAGGTTCTGGGTTCTAATCCATCCATGAATGATTTTTTTTTTTGTTTCTCATTAAAACCAAATATGTTCATCAGTGATTGTATATCAAGAGCAGGGACACGTTTATGTGTATTTTGTTTTGTGATTTCAACATAACGAACAGAGAGTCTCTGCAACAGTTAAGCGATAGATTGAAGCGCTCATCCATGTGAATCCGCAGTGTGCACGAGCGCCAAGAGAACACTGTTGCGCCTCTGATAACAGCGACAACGAGCACTCAATATGATTTCAAAAACAACACATTCTAGCGCCAGATCGCCTGTTATTAACACAAATTGATAGTCGAGAGGTGTTTCTTTTGTATTAGATATCCGTGACGCGAGATGTTTCAAAAAGTGGTGGGGACATGTCCCACCCGCAAATTACGCCTATGCTACTAGGAAATGTTTCATAAGAATATTAGAATAATTGAAGTATCATGTGACACTGAAGACTAGAGTAAAGGCTTCTAGAAATTCAGCTTTGCAATCACAGGACTAAATTACTTTTTAAAATATATTAAAATAGAAAACAGTTACTTTAAATTGTAATCTCACATAATATTACTTTTTTTTTTTTAAATGGTAAACTTTTAAATGGTAAATATAAAAAAATATATATTTCAAATTTGTTCAAATACTTGTAATTTCTTTCTTTGTTCTTTATTTTATTACCAACTGTTTACTTGAATAATAACGTTACTTAATAAATAAATAAGCTATAGAACATTGTTTTAATGCAATTCGTTAATATTTATATGAATATATAACTTAAATTACAGTAGTTTGTTCAATGGCACATTTGTTTTTGTTGTGGTTTGGTCTTTAGTACTGAAATATAACACTGGTATTTTTATCCTGAGAGTTCAATTTATGTTTCATAAATTTGTGAATTCAAAATCAATGCTTAGATATGACCTGACATCTTTAATTGGCATGATGGTACAGATCTAATCTTTCAAAAAGCCATCAAACTCACTGACAGGATTTTCCAGATCCCATCATTAAAATCCCAAAACTAAAGTTTGCAGGAGGATGGGTGAAATTTCTGACTGGCTTCATTCTCACTTTGGCTTGGGATAAAACACCTCGGCTATGCCAACCTTGTCCCAGCATGCAACAAAACCATCACATCAGACATTGGATCAGTCTGATCCAAATATGTCAGGAGTTGCACACAAATCGACTTTATTCCCAGACCAATTCAATACTTATTCTTCATCTTGAATTCTGGAAATGTAATAGACTAGCATGACATAATTACACAAAAAGCCAAGGCCAATACCAGGGTAAAAACTAAGATTTGATGAATATCCCTTTTAACAGCATTTTCGCATTTAATCTGGGTCTGCCAGCCAGGGCCGTTGGGATTAAATCCAAGCCTTATCAGCCTAAAATGAATTGAAAACTAAGTGGATCCCTTGGCATTTCTAAAACAAGGTGGAGTGTTTCAGGTACTCACTGGTTTCTTTTCACGCTTGGCTGGTGGAGGTGGCAGTTGTGCAGGCACTATGATGGGTGGAGAGGGAGGGTACACTGTCTGGCCGGTATAATATGGCGGCCCGGCAGCTGTTGTTGGAAATAAGAAGGAAGGAAGGAAAAAATTGAGTCATGTCGCTGTGTTAGCTGCTTTCACATGAGATCTAAACAGCCTCGGAGCTTTCTGGAAACGGGGTCATTTCTCAGCTAATCAGACACACACTGAAACTACCTGGAGCTAATATGAACCAGCTGGGTGTGATGCAAGCGCACTCACACTGAAGTGTGCTCTACAGAGAGGTCTGTACTTGCCATAAGGAGTAGGGTATTCCCCAGGGCCGGGTCCTGGGTAGAAGGTTCCAGACCCTGGTGGCTGGACGGCATATTGCTGCGGGTGCCCCACGTAAGGTGCACTATGACGATACTGAGAGAAGAGGTGGGGAATTTCATTTGAATATAATATAATAATGCATTTTTTAAAGGTAAATGCCTTAAAATCATATTTATAGAGTATGTTTGTATATAAACATATTTGCATATAAAATATCAACATATTTATTGTTAAAATAAAGTAAAATAAAAATAATTAATGTATTTATTGAATATGTTTCCATAA
>RJVU01075544.1:1808110-1840807 GCA_003731715.1 Anabarilius grahami
TATTGAATACATTTTAAAATGTGTTAATATAATGTGAATATATTTAATATTAATAATATATCTAATATTAATTTATTATACATTTAATATTGTGAATATTTGTATATTGGCATTTTAACATTTAATATAAACATTTTAATGAATATCGAATGAAATTCATTCATTTTAAATATTCATTAACCATTTACATACAAACATATTCCTTAAATATGTTAAATATAAACAATTTAAAATATTTACTATAAACATTTAATGAATATATCTGTATATAAACAAACATATTTAATGAATATATATATTTATATTTGTTGAGCTATAATTATATAATTTTTTTGCCATACAAAGACAGCAAATGATTAGCATTGTTAAACATCCCATGCAGGTTATTTTATAAATAAATTGAAGAATGAAACAGATATAATGCCAAATTGGATAAAATTGCATTAAAAACATTCAATGAATTTAAAAATTCCACAATATTTTTAGGTTATCATCACAGTGGGAACCCTGAATATATATATATTTTTTGTGTATACAATCCATACTTGCTGATATCTATTTCTACTGACTCTTTACCTGGGGAATGTAGTATTGGTGTGTCTGGGTAGGAAAGGGCATGGGTGTCATGGTCATCATGATTGGCTGGTTGGGGGAATAAACCGTAGCCGTGGGGGTCTGTGAGCCCGGCCGAATGGAGGGGCTATTGGTAGGGAGGGTGGGCCGTGCTGTCTGCATCTGAGTCCTGTGGAGGAACTGTGGAGGAAGTCAAAGAAATGAGGGTTAAGCAGAAACAGAGTAAGAAGAGATCCAAGTCAGTGTTGACATAAGACAGTTCACCTCAGGACATCCTGCTGTGTCTGTCAGGCAGTTTATTCAAATCATGAGGCATCTGAATTTGCAGTTAATTGACAATCTTACATTCAGACACTGGAACAGCAGTGATCACAAATGCTTGATGAATTATATCAATTCTGCTCATCGAACAGACACAAAGAAACATAAATACACACATACACACACAGCAGCCTGGAGAAATGAGCAGTATTCTCATTCTCCGCTGTAACGGGGTGATGGCACAGCTCTGGCACAACGGTTTATTCATCAGGAGAATACTGCATGCCTGCTGGAGGAGTCGTCCCCTCCCCCATCACTTCCTCCCCCGCTTTCCCTCTATTTCTCTCTCTCGCTCACTCCGCACAGCAAATATTACCTCAGCAAACCCAGTCAGTGGGCGCCAGCAACCAGGCAGCACTGGAGTGAGAGGTGACCTCTCTCTCTCTCTCTCTCTCCCTGATTCTACACACATATGCACACATCATATGCAATTCCCCTCATGGGATTGATAAAGTCTAAATGTCTGTCTATATGTGCGGTTGATTTTTCAAAAAAGGGATGTTTTTAGTCCCTTAAAACTATTTTAAAGAAAAAAGGGCAGTGTGACGAGCAGGGCGGGCGAGAGCCGTGAGGGAACGGCGCGAGGCCGGTGACGCAAGTGTTAATGATCGTCACCTGTGAGGCGCACCGGCCTCGAGTCCCTCACGGAGGAGTTTCGGAGGCATAAAAGGAGGAGCGACGACCGTGAAGGACGAGAGAGGACCAGGCCTGGACTTTATGTTATGTTTTATTATGTTTGTGTGGCCGGCAGACGTCCGCGAGGGTCTGCCGGCATTACTTTCGTTTTGTTCTGTTGTTTATTTTGAGATTAAAGTTTGTTTGAATGTTCGCCGGTTCCCGCCTCCTTCTTCCCGTACTTACGAACTGTGTTACAGGCAGATTATAATACATTTACATTTTTATTGTGTCTTTTTTAATGAATGAGAGTTTATTATTAATTACTATAATAATAATAATATATAAATTGTATTAATTTTGGCATGCTGAGAGCATGTTTTGCTTTAGCATCCTAATAGTCTGCGCAACAGAGAAATTTAATCACTCTCATTTAAAGCTAAAGTCATCAATGCAGCGCTTATGTACAAATTCACCAACTTCAACAATTGCCTGTTGTGAGCAATGTTCCAGTGATTATGCAGAATCTGCAGGTTTACGCGAAAGCCACTGTGGAGAGATTAAAGGACAATATTTTCTAGAGTCTGCTGCTGGTTCTTAGTGTAGTACTTGGTCCCAGGTGTCTGTCACAACAGACAGATGTCTGTTTTAGTAGTCTTGTAACAGTTCCAGTAGACAACACAGCAGGATGTCATGAACTAGATGTTGCAATTTCACAATATTTCTTTCTAATTGTCCCACACAATATCAAAAATCCATCACACATTACATTTACATTTACATTTACATTTATGCATTTGGCAGACGCTTTTATCCAAAGCGACTTACATTGCATTATACTATTCATTTGTATCTGAGTATGTGCAATCCCTGGGATCGAACCCATGACCTTGGCATTGCTAGTGCCATGCTCTAACCACTGAGCTACAGGAAAGCTTAGGTACATTAAAGACCTACACTAATAGGTTGATTAAGGCCATGATCAGATGCTTATTCCAGGACATGTGATAAACAGTTTGAATAAGCCTAATTTTTAAAGATTATAAGTAGTCTAAAGTGCTTTTAATTCAAGTATCACTCATAATCACTGATGAGCCAACACACTATGATCAATAACAAGTGAAGCAAATATCGTTGATCGTCTCCTAACAAGGCCACATATATTAAGGTCTCGGTAGATTAGATGGTAATAAAACAATCAGTTCTCATAATCAAAGTGTTGGATACAAGAGAAATGGGCAGGAATAAAGAACTAAGCAACTTTGACAAGGGCCAAATTGTTATGACGAGGCGAGTATCTCTGAAATGGCAAGGCTTGTGGGTTGCTCCCCATCAGCAGTGGTGAGAATTTACCAAGAGTAGACCGAGGAGGGACAAACCACAAACTGGCAACTAGGGATGTCACGGTGTGGAATTTTTTTTTACACCGGTAAATAAACTTGCTTAACGGTACTGACCACGCATTTAACAAGATAAGATATTTGTCATTGACACTCAGGATTTTTTGCGCACAAAATCCTCAGCCATCATCCTGTCAGTCATCTCTCCTTAAGGCTGATTTACACTTCTGCGTCAAATGTACGCCGTAGCTACGGCGTAAGCTGTGTGTAGCACGCGTAGCCTACGGCATAGCCTAACATGCACCTCTTCAAAAATGTAACAACGCATCAATTCTACGGGGACCGCAAGCACTGTGATTGGTCTGCTAGAACCCCTCCCTCAGCTCAAAAAACTGGCGCGGAGCAAGAGAAGAGCGAGCGTTTCCAACTTCCATAAGAATGAAAAACGCTCTGTTTCAGAGGACACATGCCGTCAAACTGCAACAAAAGTTGTTGCCTGTTTGCCACCATCACCGCTGAAGCTTCTCTGACCACGTACATGACAAGCTGCTTTTTCTTCGGCTTTTGCCTTGATAGTCAACATGACCGCGGACACTGTCTACTAGCGGTCTGCATGTACGTCGACATGGACAACGACGCAGAAGTATAAATGAAAACAGACGCATAGCCTATGGCGCAGAGGCTCCGGCGTAGGTCCGACACATAAGTATAAAACAGCCTTTACTCTCTTCACGTGACTCCTGCTGCACTGTGCTACAACTCTGAAGCTCGTGCTGTATGGAGCAGAGAAGTAGCTTTCAGTTTATAATTGTAGTGTCCATTGTCCAACTGAACTACATGGTTTTTATTTCTATAAAAAAGCAAAACTATAGTGGGGACGTGGCAAATAATGTAATCTGTGTACAGCCGAGCACAGTGTAACACAGGTAACACTGACTACCGGAACAAGCCTGCCGGCAACAGGGTGTTGGGCGCACAAGTCTCATCGATGCACGGCAACAAAGTAGAGATCGACCGATATATAACGATTTACCGATATTTTCCCCGATATTTAAGCATTTTACCATAATCGGATATCGTTTTTTGTAATATCGGATTTACCGATAAACGCCGCCATCTTGTGGGTGTTTTGAGAATTGTGCGCAGGATCGCCATTACACAGCATCTGAGGGGAGACGAGACAACGGCGTGCACAGATAAAGTATACTTACCTGCTTTGCTGTAATTAGTAAACTTAATTTAACATAGCCATTAATGCACAAATTAGATGTGTTATATAAATGCCTGAAA
This sequence comes from Anabarilius grahami, assembly GCA_003731715.1. Classification (NCBI taxonomy): domain Eukaryota; kingdom Metazoa; phylum Chordata; class Actinopteri; order Cypriniformes; family Xenocyprididae; genus Anabarilius; species Anabarilius grahami. The sequence continues at coordinate 1,812,250 of RJVU01075544.1, forward strand.
TGTAGCTAGTTTATGCAGCTTGTCTCTAAAAAATAGAGACAAGCTCACGGAGTCACGTAAGATAATCCGTCACATCCTATCCCAAAAAAGATGTGACTTTGTATGAATTAAATAATACAGCCATGAAAGAGCAGATGTTGGAAATAAAAGTGCTGAATTTAATTCTCTCTCTGCTGTCTATGCTCATCATTAGTCTCGTGAAGTCGCTAATAAACATCCAAGTAAACATAACTCTATGAAATTTAATTATTTATTATCTCTGCAAGCGATCGCAGTTTGAGTATAGTTCTGTGTAGATGCAGAGATAAACAGTGCTTTGTCAGCCGATATTTCATAATCTAGAACGACAAAAACATTATTAATAATTCTGATATAACTGTGACAAGCAGGGCGGGCGAGAGCCGTGAGGGAACGGCGCGAGGCCGGTGACGCGAGTGTTAATGATCGTCACCTGTGAGGCGCACCGGCCTCGAGTCCCTCACGGAGGAGCTCCGGAGGCATAAAAGGAGGAGCGACGACAGTGAACGGACGAGAGAGGACCAGGCCTGGACTTTATTTTATGTTTTATTATGTTTGTGTGGCCGGCAGACGTCCTCGAGGGTCAGCCGGCATTACTTTCGTTTTGTATTTGTTTATTTGATATTAAAGTTTTGTTGAATGTTCGCCGGTTCCCGCCTCCTTCTTCCCGTACTTACGAACTATGTTACAATAACATACCAGTTAAGAAATGCAATAAAATACGATGTTTTGTTTGTTATATTCCAATATTCCAGAGATTATTATTCAGTTATTTAACATTATCTGGCGAATTATTCTTCACTCTTTAGCCTATTAAACAGCTTATAAATCTACTAAAACTGTAGTTTAAAATGAATTTTTACATTTCTGCAAAGTTGATATGACTCCTGTCTTTAATTTGTTTTCTCCATTACACATTCTACATTTATTTTGCTTATTGTTAACATTAGTGTTGCTGCTGATGCTTTTTAAATTAGATTTGTTTTGTTTTCTATGCAAGGAGGGAGTGATTGTTATAAATAAAATGGTTTGTTCAGTTCTGTGGTGTTGTAATTGTGTCAAAAACAGAAGTATAACAGTAAATAAATATCGGTTCTGCATATCGGTTATCGGGCTCATAAACACAAAGTATCGGTTCTAAAAAAAATCAATATCGGTCGATCACTACAACAAAGGCTATCTCATCTGGTCTGAGCCAACAGACAGTCTACTGTGGCACAAGTGAAGTCACACAAAATTTTAATGATGGTTATGAGAGGAATGTGGCACAACACAGTGCACCACACTCTGCTGCGTAGCCGCATGACAATGGTGTTCCCTGGTGGAAGTGGCCTCTTTCAGCAGGATAATGCATCCTGCCGCACTGCACACATTGTTCAGGATGGTTTGAAGAACATGATGAGTTTAGGAATCAGTTAATTCCATTTAAGGTGATGCATAGATTGCACTATTCAAAATCTAAATTGCACAGGATTTTCCCAACGGTTTCTCCTACATGTGATCGGTGTAAATCTGCAGAGGGCTCTTTTACCCATCTCTTTTGGACATGTCCTAAACGTTACAATTTTTGGTGTGATATATTTAAGTGGTTTTCTGACATGTACAGTTTTGTGTTTAAGACTAATCCAGAGATTGCATTATTTGGATATTCTGTTTCTTTGTCAGACCATAATGTCTCTGTACAAAGCACCATTATTTATGGAATGATTATTGCTAAGAGCATCATTCTAAGACTTTGGAAATCGGATACTGTTCCTCAGTTCAAGACTGACTTATCTTACTGGAATATTGCACATGGAGAGAGTTCGGTATGGAATTATGGGTAACCTTGATAAATTCTACAGTATATGGCAACCATTTCTGGATCATCCTAACCAGTTAAATGCTAGCTCTGATCAGTAATGTAGGGCATAATATACTGTCTGCTCTGCCTTCTACTGAATGCTTGTTTGTTTGTGCTTTACCACTGGAACTGCATATACGCCCTGGTTCTTAGTCTTTTTATTTATTGATCTTTTTTTTCCCTCATTCTTTTTTTAAAAAAATGTATGGTTTATGGTTATTATTAATGGTTGATATTAACAATTATTAATAATCATTTATATTGTTGTTTTTATTGTTAATATTATCATTCATTGATTCGTATATCTCAATCCAATTGAACATCTGTGTGATGTGCTGGACCGGACCAACAAGTTTGATCCACAGCGGCTCCACCTAACAACCTTGAAGGATCTACCACAGGATACCTTCAAGGGTCTTGTAGAGTTCATGCCTCTGCGGGTTGGCGCTACTCTCCCTTACATCGTGTCTACACCAGACGTGAGCGGCACAATGCAACGCAACAAAAGCAACACGGTGTAGACACGGCGTTAGACAGCATCTATCCTAACTGTACAGCTCAGGTACAGCCAAAAACATTAACAACATGGCTCAGAATAACCCAGGACTATCATTAAACAAGCCTCAGGGAGATTTCCCGAAGCCAAAAGTATGTGTAGAAACAAGAACAATAAAACCAGTGGACGGCCCATGACGGTTGGCTGAAAAATGATTTAACACCACAGAACTGATCCGCTAGTGCCTGAAAGCCAAGTTGAGATTATGCGTAACTGTCTCTGCTCAGTATAGTGACAATAAACATGCTGTTGAGTGTTGGTGTGCTCTTTGGAGAGGACATAATCATTTATGTGGCTATCAAAAAGATCAGGAAGAACCGGACAAGTTAAATTAAATACACAGAGAATAAAAGACCCAAATTGGGTGTCACTATGTACCCTATAAAAAAATGTGGTTAAGGGACTGGACTGGCATGCTTTGGTGTAAATGGATACACTATGTATGACATCATGTAATAGGGCATGTTGGGACAGTAGCTGAAATGAAGCTCTGACTCTAAAACAACTTGCTTAGAGGAACAGCTCTCATTTAAATTTACAGCATATGATGCCAGTGCCCTCTGTTTGCATAAGGAACTAGGGAAAATACAGATTCAGCAAAAAATAAGCAGAGAAGCCAAGTAAAGACACAGATGATGCCTGAACAAATGCTCAGAAAAGGATGTGAAATAGTTATATCGCAATCATCGCAAAAGTTTGTGAGAGGAACTGAACTTTACAAAGCTTAAACATCACCGCTACTGATCTTACCGTAAAAAGCATCACTAGTCAGAGTTAAGGCATGTTCACACCAAGGACGATAACTATAACGATAATGATGATAAAGATGTAGTTCTAAAAATTTTGCTAAATATAAAAGAATAACATAATCCACACCACTAACAATAATGGCACAAAGAAACAATACTGTTGGAATCACTTTCAGAACAGCTGTTTTCCAGCTGATGAACAATAAAAACAATCAGATCAGAATCCATTCTGTTTTAAAGAGCTTAAGAATTTAAAGGGTCAGATGACAAAACTGCAGCACGTGCTTGTAATAAATAATAGAATGATATTGTCCGCTGGTGTGGACGCTAATATAGTTATCGTTATCTTTACAGTTATCGTTCTTGGTTTGAACGGGCCTTTATTATTGTTAACGAAAACAAAAAAAAACAAAAAAAAGCTATGTGAAAACATTGTTAACTGAAATAAAAAATAATATAATTGGAAAAACTAAACTAATTTTTTTTCCACTACAAAAAAATACAAATAAATACAAACAAATTTATTTTAATTTTTTAAACCAAACATATTGTAAAGGTTTTAAATTGTATTTCCCACCTAAACTAGATTTTTAATGTCATTACTTAAATGATTATTAAACTCAAAAAGGCAGCAAAAATTATAAAACTAAAATAAAAACTAAAACTGAAAATATAATTCACTGAAAAAAACTAAAATAAAACAGTCATAGTGAAAACTAAACTTGACTAAACTAAAACCTAAACTGAAATGATTTTTTATAAATATAATATTTCAAATTTCAAATTTAACATAAAAATATTCTACTTCAGCCACTTTGGGTCAAAGGTGAAAACAGAGACCTGAAAAAGGAAGCAAGAAATAAAAGAAACATGAAGACCACCATTGGAGAACAAACTTTGCTTGTGTGTGTGTGATGGGTGATTTCCTCTCACTGTGACTCATACAGGCCAACAGGGGATCGAGCGCAGCCTGAGGCGAAGACCACTCTGTGCTAAACTACTGTCACAATGCCGTACAAGAGTGTGTGGGAGAGTGTGTGTGTGTGGAAATGCCAGGGAGGGATGGAAGCGGAGACTTGGTGTCTGTGTGTTTGTAAGGGACAGAGATAAGAATGAGTGCATGTATCTGAATGGCAGAAACAGAGAGAAAAAGGGCATGAGTGACTGAAAGAAAAAGGGCATGAGAAATTGTGGATGTATGAAAGAGACAGAAATGAGTGTGAGAGAACATGACAGACTAAGAGAGAGAGAGAGGGACAAATAGAAGATGGAACATGAATGGAACAAATACATGTTATTCTCACACATATTGTTATTTGCACTTCTGGTTAGATGCTAATTGCATTTAATTGTTTCTGTATTTGTACTATAACAATAAAAGTTCAAATCTAATCTAAAAAAAATATACACTTTAAATTAACAAATATCTATTTGACATTTGGTTCTTGTGTATTTATATCATATTAAACATGCTATACAAAAATACAGTAAAAATAACAGTAATATTGTAAAATATTACAATTTAAAATAACTTTTCTGTATATATATATATATATATATAAATTGTATTTATATAATTCATTTTATTATTATTATTATTTGTTTTTTAAATATACCTGTCCTTTTTGTTTCTGTAAAGCTGCTTTGAAACAATATGTATTGCGAAAAATGCTATACAAATGAACTTGAATGGAACTGAATTGAAACTTTACCTGAAAAAAGTTAATATCTACATATTTTAAAATTAATTTGCATTAAAATGTTTTTCTTAAATCACAAGTGCCCTTAAAAACAGAATCACTCATCATGCAGGATACAGAGCCTCGATGAGGCTCAGACCTATATGTTCTTTCTTTCTATTCCCTGACTAATATTCAACACCAACCAACTATTCCACCCTCTGTGTGTGTGTTTGACACACCCTTTCCACTCTCTCCTATATCTGTTTGTTTTCTAATGGCCTGTAGGCATCAGTTTTAGCCAGTCTGCAGTGGAAGCGAGCTGGGACTTGCCGCAGCCACAGGGGAGAAATGAAACCTTAACTCAGCTCTTTTAACATCAGCACAGATGTCAAAGCTTCTTTCACTGCTGCACATTACACAGTCAAGCGCTGTTCTATAGGTTGAAAAGACCTGTGTACATTGTTATGCTTTTTGCTCTTTTCCCCCCCTCCAAATAAAAAACAAAGCATAAAGGTGCAATCATAGTGACATTCTGGTGAAATTTCACAGGCAAAATCTGTATATTATCAATAATATAGTGATGCATGAAGTACAACTCACACAGAAGTTACTTTCAAAACCCAAGCAGCTTTCATTGGTTAACGTGGCGAATCTGTAAAACATTTGAACATATTGCAAATCTGGATGCGGAAATCATTCTTCCTCATGCAAAATTTCAGATCGTGTGGATTACTATTGAAAAATTACTGGATTTCACCTGCAAAAATTTGCTGAACAACAGTAAATGTAACCACACCTCAGTTTATTTTAAATAATGACACATTCAGCCAAGTCATCATTCCATTTCTCTAAAGATTTGTAATACACTTCATAATACAGAAGTATAAGGGTTATGCGCAACAAACTTCCGTATTCTGTAAAACAGGGAGCATAGCTTCCGGTTCAGGTCTTTTGTATGTGCATTGTTAAATATAGAGCTGTTTTACTCAAGATGCCTTCAAAGGAACTACCAAAGCAGAACATAACCGATGTCCATCATCTATGGGTCAATGACGCGACGGGTCATTTTTTTGTCCAAAGGCCTTAATAATATTTTTTTTAAAAACAAAGATATGACATCCAAAGTATGTAAGGTAGTACAACTAGATCTCTTTTATTGAATCCAAATGGTTTTAATTATATTTTGCTACATATAAAGCTATTTTAAAGATTTTGAAGTGTCATTCGGTTTAACCGTCCAAAGGCCAATACAGCCATTTCATTTGTCATTAAAATATCTTAAAATGTAGTAAATATTTTTTTATTCTGGCATGATTTTATAGCATCATATATTAACATAGTGCAAAATGGTATTAAAATTATGTGTAGAAGTCGTTGCTTTGTTATGAGAAAGAATGTCCGGAAAAATGAATTTCATTGATGTCATTTGGAGTAACAGAAAGAATGTCCGGAAAAATGAATTTCATTGATGTCATTTGGAGTAACCAATGCATGTCCCGAAACATCAGGTCATTTGGTACAACCGCTATAAAACATGGAAAATGTTGTAAAAACTTGTACTAAATATAAAATGTTTGATTGTCCTTTTGCTAGCTAGTTAGCTTGCTAGCAAGATATCAGCCTGTTAACATTGTTTGAAAATATTGTCATTCGGTATAACCAAAAGTGTCATTCGGTAAAACCAAAATTTTGGTTAAACCGAATGACTTTTTTGGTTACAAATTTTGTCCATCTTGTAATTGTAAATGTTAATTTAAATGTCAAAATTAATTATATTTCCATTATGTGTTTTATTTACACTTTTAAAAACCGTATTCGTCAATTCATCATTTAGACAATGCAGATTTATATCTAACAGTTTTTTTAAATACTTTTAGACTAGACTATTTTACGCCAACAATAAAAATAACTAACTTGGATGGCTGATTACCTTAAAACCCCATAGATATCGCCAGTTTATACTGCTGTTAACACTTTCCTGTTAAACGGAACTCTTTTTCCTGTTCGTTTATGTGGCTTTCGACATGAAGCCTATTATGGATGCATTTTCCATTATAAAAAAAAGTTACCTTAGTGCATTTTGACGTAATAGTGCCCAATTACAATCTCAACCATACAATAATATTTTCTTATAGATAATGTAACATAATACAGCAATGCTACATTTCAAGCTAAGCCCACTGCACACAGGTTAGCACATCCACACTTAAAATTCAAGGGGGAAAGTCATTTAGAGACAGCAGGAAAATAATCTTTTCTAAATGCTATTGCCCAGTACTGCACTGAAAATCTTTAAGCTTCCTCTCCCTCATGTCAATTAGTCTTATTTTCTAGCTACTGTGCACACAAATCAATAATCAACGTTTAAGCATAATACATTGTTTCTTGCTATTATAATTCTGGTGCAAGTAAATTATGCCTGACATACAAAATCATAGTCAGAAAAATCTGATTTATTTTTTAAATGGAACAGTTTATTCAATCTTTTTTTTTTTTTTTAATCTATAAAATATGCTTGTGTTTTTAAATTGAGTTTTTTGTTTAGTATCATATTTGATACATCAGGCTTTTATGACACATATAGCATGACATAGGAGAATATGAAGCTTATACTCAAGGAAATATACAATTTGGTGCAGTTGCTGATATTTATTAGGCCAATAAGTCAGATGAAATTCTGATGGCTTCTAATATAAATCAATGAGATCTTTATAACAGTATAGCACACTACTTGCATAAAATGCATATAAATATCAGTTGTTACTCTGTATCAACCTATAATAAGTTTTAAGATGATATTTAAATGCTTAGTTTTATGATCAATGCTCTGTAGGGGGCAAAAACAAATAAGCGTTCCTCAAAAGCCTGATTAATCTATATTTGATACTCACATTTTAACATGATTTAAAAAAATAAAAAAATAAATGATGTATGGATGATCAAGTTAAAAAAAGGTTTCTTCATTCCAGTAAGTGTTTATCTTGAAATATTACTAACAATATAAAAGTTATTATTCTTACATTTACTTTAGAAAAATCAGTAAAGATTTCACAACAACAAAAACTCAGACTAGAGAAGACATGTCGAAAATTGTGTACAACAGGTTTTTCAGCATATTGGTAATTTATAGGCCTTAGAAAGTTGCATATTAAATCCAGATACATTAGGCTTTTATAGGGTTAAGCCCCGTGAAGAGCACAGCAATTGGAAGGGGAGAGAAGTGTGGCAGGTTGGGGTAGAAAGTCACTCAACTTTTCTTAAAGGTCAGATGTGTATATGGATACCCTTGCATGGATGGACTAGTGGCTACATGCAAAGTGCATAAACAAATCATTAGCAACAAATGATAAACAAGTTTTTCCTTGTAATGAAACACCAAAGCACAGTGGATAGAATATCAATCTGGAACACACTCATGCATGTACAGACACGTGTAATGCTGCCCATGAATTCAGCAATGCAACTTACATTCTAATGATCATAATGACCTCTGAACACATTTGGTTACGACTAACAAAAGCCCAAGTCGTCTAAACACAACAATGATTCTGCCCAGGACATGTTCAAGTATTTCATCTAATAAAAGGTGCACTAACAGCCTTGACAAGAATTAGCAATCACTGTCAGTCTTCGTCGCACATCTGCTCATCAGATAACATGAATAACAAAACATCATCATTTAGACGCTCTTTCAGAAAAGACAAGAAATGGATGAGTCAGAGAAGACACTTCTAATGTCTGGTTCTCAAGGACGGGAAGCTCATTACACAGTCGAGCTAATACATGAATATGAACACGTCTCTAGTCATAATGGTTCTTAAAGAGGACCTATTATGCTTTCTTACATTTTAAACATTCTTTAGTGCGTAATGTTTCTGTTTGAGCATGAAAAAGGTCGGCAAAGTTACAAAGCGAGTTAGCATTTTAGGACTTCCGGTTCCAACGCCGTCAAGTCTATGGGTTTTTTGAATGGGTTTTTGCTAAATCGCCTGAAATAAGGTCTGTGGTTAACAAAGCCACTAAATACTTTCACGTTTTGATATATGACATAAACACACCAGTTATAACCCGCTTGTGATTTTTAAATATTTGACTGTGTCTTAAAATCGGCGGTTGCTAACAAATTGCTAAAAGGGACTACTTCCTTTGGTGGGGACTTTAGACGTCATCATTAAAAACGGGACATTTGGACAGCCTTTCTAATGAAAAAGTGGATAAGTATTCATACACAGCGCAGATCATAATCAGTGAGCATGTTTTTAAATAAAGTTGTTTTCTAAATAAAGTTTGAGGACGCTTGGTGGTGACGACGTTGATCCGCGACCATGGTGTGCTGTAGTCCGTTTATAGCCTACTGTTAGCCTTTTATATCTGACCACTTTATTTAGGCTTCAAAATCTATAAATGTTGTGTTAACTTGTAAAGATTATCTTGATAGACAAAACGTGTAAGTGTAATAACCCTTTGTTAAACACAGAGCTTATTTTGTGAGATTTTCCAAAAGTCTATGGGAAAAATGCACAGGCTTTCGATCGAGGGAACCCGTGCGCCGCTAACTTCCAGGTTGGCCTACAAAAACACGTCATCCCTGGGATACTCTATTGACAGACTGGGAAGAGAGGAGCTGCAATAATGTAACATGAAATATAATGGGGTTTTTTTTTTTTACATTCAAGCATGAAAACAATACTCCAGANTCTAAATAAATACTCCCAAAATGTATAAAAAAAAAAAAAAAAAAAAAAAAGCATAACATGGCCTCTTTAAAGGGATAGTTCACCCAAAAATGAAAATTCTGTCATCATTTACTCCCCCACAAGTTGTTCCAAACCTGTATAAACTTCTTTGTTTTGCTGAACACAAAGGAAGATATTTGGAATAATGTTTGTAACCAAGCAAATCTCACCCCCCTTTGACTACCATAGTAGGAAAAAAAAATACTATGGTAGTCAATGGAGGGCAAGATTTGCTTGGTTACAAACATTCTTCCAAATATCTTCCTTTGTGTTCAGCAAAACAAAGAAGTTTATACAGGTTTGGAACAACTTGAGGGGGAGTAAACGATGACAGAATTTTCATTTTTGGGTGAACTATACCTTTAAAGCTGAAGAGTGTAATTTCTGCACCACCAGCTTAACCCATTGAAATTTCTTTCAGCCAATGGAATTGCATAAGTATTGGTTTTTCAAATTACAATAAAATTGTGAACTCAAAACTGTATTTGCACTGCTGTTACTGGTGTTATACATCTAATGCAAAACTGATGGGGGTGGATACACGTTGCCATGGTATTTTAAAAACACACAGTGGTAAGTGTGACAGTTCAGTAATGACTAAAGACATTGGCGGCACAAAACACTTCAAACAACCTTGTAAATGACAGTCGCAGTACGATTCTCTTTTGAAATTTTAAATAATTAGTCTTTTAGCAGATGCTGTTTTTCCTCAAACCCTAAAACTTTACAGGTATCAGTCCAGATCTTTATACACAAGCAAAATCAAGAAGCATCTCTGATAAGATAGAGAGACAGTGGGTTTGTGGGATTTACCTGATGGTGGGTTGGCCGAGGCCCCGTCACAAACTGGTGAAGATAACAGCACGGTTTGAGGTCATCAGGAGCAACAAAAGAAGAGAAAGAATAGAGAGACAGTGAGGATAACAGATGATCCACCTTGGATGACTTTGCATTTCCATTACAAATGAAACAAGAGTAGTGTAGCAGGGTTGTGTAACATGTCAGCAGAGCAGGTGGTCCAATTGCCTGGTCTTAAATTTTAATTATTTTTTGGTCTAAAAGATATAGTTCACTCAAAAATTATCCCATAATTTACTCACCCTCAAGCCATACTAGGTGTATATGACTTTCTTCTTTCAGCTCTTCCCAGCTTTGTAATGGCATTGAATAGTGTCCAAGTTTTTGAAGCTCCAAAAAAGCGCATCCATCCATCATATAAGTAATCCATATGACTCCAGTGGGTTAATCAAGGCCTACTAATTGATGGGTCATATTTAAAACTTTATAAACTATAATCACTAGCTTTCCGCAACGACCATAAAGCGTTCACGAAAGCCAGTGATTATAGTTTATAAAGTTTTATATGGATGCGCTTTTTGAAGCCTCAAAAACATGGACACTATTCAATGATATTACAAAGCTGGGAAGAGTAAAGATATTATTTAATATAACTCTGATTGTATTCGTCTGAAAGAAGAAAGTCATATACACCTAGGATGGCTTGAGGGTGAGTAAATTATGGGATAATTTTAATTTTTGGGTGAACTATTCCTTTAAATTAATGATCGAATTTGGTTTGAAACACATAAGCTCAGTAAGTCCAACAACCTCAGGACCACACTTTAAAACTTTTTTATAAATATTATTTTATATTAAAGAGGCAAGCAGACTATGCGTGGTACATGGAATACACTACCGTTCAAAAGTTTGGGGTCAGTAACATTTTTTTTTTTTTAATTTATACTTTTATTCAGCAAGGATGCATTAAATTATTATTTTAAACTTTCTATTCATCAAAGAAACCTGAAAAAATATATGGTTTCCACAAAAATATTGAGCAGCACAATTTTCAGCATTCAAGAAATGTTTCTTGAGCAGCAAATCAGCATATTAGAGTATTTTGAGTAATGGTTGCTAAAAATTCAGCTTTGCCATCACAGAAATGAATCACATTTTAAAAAGTATTAAAATAAAAAAACTAATTGAAATTGTAATAATATTTCACAATATTACTGTTTTTACTGTATTTTTGATCAAATATATGCAGCTTTGATGAGCATAAGAAACTTATTAAAAAATAAAAAAAGGCAAATCCTACCAACCTCAAACTTTTGAACAATAGTGTAAATTAAATCTTATATCGCATTTTGAGAAATGAGTAGTTATATCATGATAATGGAAATTCAAACTAAAAAATTGTATTATTTACATAATCATTTAACAATGATTTAATTATTAATAATAACATTAATATTTCTGATAATCCCCATAATAAAATGTTACAAGTTAAAGGTATTTCATCTATAATTGTTTTTAAATTTTTCAATGCATTATAAATATACAGCTGATAGAAAAATAGCTGATATGTGCACACCTGTGACCATACATCAATTGAATTCTATATTAATGTAGTTGTGGCGTTGCTTGGCAACCATAAACTGTGTTTATTCCAGACATGAGCGTTGCGGCACTAAAACTGTTTCATTATTAGCAACCAAGGTGTCTACACTGAAAAGGTATATTTGCTGGACAATTTGCAGAGTAGGCTATAGGTTTTTTGCTTGGTGTCAGATAAAAAAAAAAAATAAAAAAAATAAAAAATCTTCTCTACTAATTGAAACATTCGAACCACCGGAGGAACATCATACCACTCGGACCTACTACATATTAACATGCCAAGAAGACATGTTTGTAATTATTGCATTAAGACATCATCATGGGGGCCACAAAAATAGCGGAGAGCAGTTCTTACCGGCCGACTTTGTGGCTGTACGTTCATTGGTTGCGTCTGTGGCGAGTACACCAGGGGGGCAGAGCCTGGATTCTGAGCTGGGTTATATTGAGGCTAAGGAGTGAATCAGAGACAGCCAAAAAGTTAGGCAACTTCCCTTTTAAAGCTCGATGTATAGTTTTCAATCAGAGCATAGGATACAAAAAAAGGAGATCATCATTAACTGTGTGAGTGTGTGCATACTGACTTAATTTCTTTGTCAGACAAAACCCAGATGAATACATTACCCTCTAATCAATCCACAGCAACAGCGTGTATATAAAAGTGTCTGTCGAGTGTGTATATATCTGTCCAGTGTGTGTGTGTGTGAAAGTCGTGGGATCATTACAGCACCTGTGTCGGCTGGAAACACTATTTATAAAATAGCGACAGTGTTCCTTCAGGCTGGTGGTAACCATGGTGAGGAGAGTGGTGCAAAAATCACTCATAACACAAACCCTCGGCACTCTGTATTGTGCGTATGTGTGTGCGAAAACATCAGACATCTAAATGTAATACACAAGTCTAAATGTCACAGTTAATTCAGACCCAACAAAGGCAAAGAACAAACATAATTTCTGGTACAAATCAAGGTGACCTAGAAAAACATAGCAACACCAAAATATAATAAGTTCTCCTCTGTCTTAAAGGGGTAATGAATTGAGAAATCAAATTTTCCTTGATCTTTTGACATAAGAGGTCATTGTACTAAAATATCCTGTAAGTTTCAGAACTCAAAACTCCTTTGTTAGTCCAAAAACATATTTTATTGAAACCAAGCTGCCCAAAGGACTCGTTTTGGATTTTGTCACATTATGGCGTAAATAGTAATACGAAAGACCGCCTCTGCAGAAGATCAACGCCTACTTCTACATCATTGCCTCTTTAGCCACACCCACCAATTTGCACATGTCATGCAGTAGTAAACACGACACAAACACATTACTCAAGCAACAAAACGATAGAGATGCCTCTGAGGATTACAAGACGTTTTGCAGTGCCAATTGTGATCATAACATTAAGAAAGCATGGATGAACTTTATTTTAATGAAGTTCTAGATCGCATCAGTAAGACAATGTTTTGTTTGACACCATTCGGCGGAGGCTTTTCAGAGAGACTGAAAATAAAAGATGATGCATTGACGACTTTACTGGATCCGACAGTAATGTCGCAACACACAAAAGTGTGACTGTGAAGAGCAGGGCGGGGCGAGAGCTGTGAGGGAACGGCGCGTGGCCGGTGACGCGAGTGATAACGAGCGTCAGCTGTGCGTTGCACCGGTCTCGTATCTCTCACGGAGGAGCTCCGGAAGCATAAAAAGAAGGAGCGATGACAGTGAAGGACGAGAGAGGACCAGGCCTGGACTTTATGTTATGTTTTATTATGTTTGTGTGTGTTTATTTGGTATATTAAAGTGTTTAACGTTCGCTGGTTCCCACCTCCTTCTTCCTATATATATATATATGAACTGTGTTACAGTGACAAACAGTGTTTTCACCATGTGTCACTATTGATTTGTTTGTTACAGATCATTTGATATGTACTACTGAGTATTTATACTGTAGCACCACAGTCAAACTGAATAGTTCTGATTTGCTGTTTTTTCCTTTGCTCCGGCATTTAATGGGTAACGCTGCTTTTGTTATTGTTTTGATCTATGCCATTTGCTGTAATCCTGAATAAAAACTTCAGTTTTGTCATAAGTAAAACATTACAACATGTACAACATCATTTTATTTAAAACACGACACTGCAAATGACAATGTATACGATTTTCACTTTATCGAAAAGGATGAACGATGAATAGCCTATGTGAACGACAGTGCGACAAACGATAGTACTTATTTATTTATACACAAAACACCGCAATTTATCCAGTCAGCTGCAACTGTGGTAACTCAGTACTGAAACTTAATTTGCCACAACCAAGACTTATAAAGCATATGTATATGCATACGTTTCAAATATGTAACAGGATATTTTTTTACATCGGAAGTTTTAAAAACAATTCCACACGTGTAATGGCGGGGACATTGAAATTATTTTAATATGCAAACCTGTCACCCAATCATAGCAGTGGGCGTTTACTTCCAAATCTTGAATGCGGCACGCCCATCAAAACGGAGTATTTGAAAGAGAGGGTCAAAAACAGGATAGAAAATAGCTTATTACTTCTAAATTAGGATGTTTTTTTAATGTAAAAATCTTGATAACATTATAAGTGGACCTCAGAGAACATTATAAAATGAAAGAAAAAAAAAAACAGGCAGTTCACCCCTTTAACAGATAAAATAGCCAGTAATTAACCAAACAATTGTGTAGACAGAGAAAGAAGACAGACAGATGCGGATGTGGACATGCTGAGGGTGTTGTTACTTACCCCTCCGCCTGTCTCCCAGCCCTTGAGGAAGCGGTATGAGGTGCCGGCAGGGACTGATACCTGAGAGAGGGCTGGGGACGTGGCATGGCCGGGAGGGGTGCCTGCCAGGTTTGGGTGGGTTTTGCTGAGGTCATGACCTGGGTACGGAGGACCAGGGTGTCTGGATACCTGTGGAATGACCACAAACAACATTAACACACAGTTTCACATAGCTCCTTTCAGTTAATGCCTGCTACAGACTGTGAGATTTCGGCAATCCAATAAGATCATTACAAATCACATCGTATGACATGGATCTATTAAACTTGGGTATGACATGTACGTAGACTGTACGATGATGACACCTATTGAATCGTAGTCTACAGCAAAACTTAGTTGGTACAGAAGAATAAAACGTCATCAGCATGTGCTAGTGGTAAACAAGTAGAGCAAGATGAATCGCACTTTGCCAATTACAGTTTTTATGTGTGCTGAAAAAAGAGGAGGAAGCAAAAGAGGAGAATATGGACGTGGTCATGACTAGTGAAAAGAGGCTAACTTGGCATGCCAATTTTGTAAATGGAGCTTGAGGTAAGTAGTTTTAAGTTTTAGCGCCATGTCGCGTTGATCAATACGCTATTTCATGTTGCATTTTTATTGGCTAGTCAGTAGATATATGTCGTGGCAGCAAACACACTATAAGATGATCATGCTAAATTTCTGACACTGTCAGAAAATTAATCGCAGGCTATCTTTGGTTGCAAGACCATGACAACGGCCGTCTTTGAACCTGTCTCACTGTACAACGTAGGACCATCGTTTAGGAGCCACGACCACAGAAATCCCCACGATTGGTCATCTTTCGTCTGGGACAGCCCCAAATTGTACAGTGTGTACCGGGCATAAAGGGGATACGTGTCGAGTTCAGAAATTCTTGCTATTAGCGACACCAGTGGCCATTAAGTGAACTGCAGCCAGCAACGTGCACACGTAACGTACAAGAGTCTGTACGTGATTCAATGCCCCGAAATACTCACGGCAAAGTTGTTTTTCTTTTTTTGGAAGTTGGAAATACCTTTGCAGTGGTATACTGTTAAAGAACATTCCGATACCGTCCACACTGCTGAGAGTGACAGTTAGATGAAAATGAAAATATATGTAGCTTGCTTTTCTTTTAATAGCGTACATAATAATTGACAATTCTAGGGGTATACGTTTC
Source organism: Anabarilius grahami (assembly GCA_003731715.1). Taxonomy (NCBI): domain Eukaryota; kingdom Metazoa; phylum Chordata; class Actinopteri; order Cypriniformes; family Xenocyprididae; genus Anabarilius; species Anabarilius grahami. The sequence goes on from RJVU01075544.1 coordinate 1,828,183, forward strand.
TATCTGACGCAATTTAATAATTATTTTTTAGGTGAACTACTGTTATGGCACACCAACAGTCTGAGGAAAATCTTGCTGAGAAACGTATATAGCTATATCAGACAAATAAAGGCATCTGTATCATCTGCTTATAATAATAATGTTAAAAGTACTCACAGTAAGTATGGGACCACACACTTTTGCATACTTAGAGTATGTTTCTGGCCTTAGGGATTGTCTATGTATATACATTATAGTGATGTATAATGACTAAGTGTACATGTGTGTGTGATCACTCACACTGTAGACGGCCGTCACCCCAGAGTGGGCGGGAAACATGCGTTCCTCCAGTGATAGCGCTGCTCGAGGGATCCTGGGAAGGGTAATGTTAGAGAAAATCTCGAATAGGTTTAAAATGTCAACCTTAGGAACTAAGAAGATCATGAAACATGAAATAATAATGGTGCAGACTCTTTCACACCAATTAATATTACTGTCCACTTCCTCCATTGACTTGCATTTGGGGCAAAGGTTTGAGAAAGTTAACACAAACACATTTTCTCCCTCCCTTCACTAAAATGTCCGATTCCCCTTTCAGTACACCCCATATCTCAACCAGCCAGGAAGATGTCAGACAGAAATCCTGACATGGAATTCCAAATATGTGAGAAATGGATCGGTGCACTTTTGGATACAATGCGTGTTCTAACACGTTAAACAATGGGAAAATATTAAAAAGTAAGCTGCAAAATTCCTTTCTGAAAATCAGAAGTGTTACTTGACTGCCAAAAATGTCCCATGATCTAATATTCATGTACCTCTTTACAGCTGTTGCTCCATTCCAAGAAATTTATAATGATAACCTGAACATGTTCAGGTTGCAGGTGGCAAGTTATTAAAAGACATGGGAGTCATTTGAATTGAAAAATGTTATGGTATCAGCATTATTTTAGCTACAATTACTGTACAGTCACACATCACTCAGCCGGTCTTCTTTAAAGGAAGTTCTCCAGCAGGAGAATTTATAATAAATTCTGCACTGTCATACCTGTCTGAGGTATTCTGTGACACAAATGGCGAGGCTGCTCAGAACAGATAAACACATATAGCGAAAAAGATGGATGGATGTGACAGAAAAAGAGAAAGAAAAGAGCAGGAACCGGCTCCGGCGGTTACTGTATCTGTGTCCGTAAGTGAGAGATGAGCAGATCACATGGTTTCGGGGAAAGTAGAGGAGGTCTGGCTTTCCTCCTTCATGCACTCATGAACACTTTTTAGACTTTCTGTGAAATCCTGCCTTCCGATTTGCACTCTCTTTCCCATTCTTTCTCCCCCCCCCCCTACCTCTCTGGCCTTCTGCCAACCTAAACTCAGAGAAAAAAGGGGGATGGGGAAGTAAGAGCTGGGAAAAAACAGCCGGGAAGAGAGGTATAATGTGTGGCGAGAGGTTTTCCTTCACTCGTAACAACCTAAAATGAGCGCACGCATACATTCTCACGTGCACTCACATAGTGAATCTGACTTTGGAAACCTATATTCCAGGTCATCAGGGACACATCCAAGGTACCCAATCAGAGTTCAGAGGGGTGCACCTGAGGAATGCAGCTTGGGGGACGGCCCGCGAGGCTATTTGATCAGGTTAAAACTGACAGCTGACACTCGCTAGACTCTGGCAGGACACAAGGCACGACTTACTGGAATTACAGGCTGATCTGATTCCTGTGTTCACAGTTTGGCACTCCATTGCATAACCAAATCCCTTTGCATGGTCATGGAGGTGTTTTGATGGCACGACACGCAAGTGTGTGCCCACAGGTGTGGAGAATTTGAGAAGAATTTACAAATTTTCCAAAAGCACTGACTTCACAGAAGTTCTTGAGACACTGAGACAGTTGTTAACAAGCATCTCTTCTGAAAATATCCTATTAGTGCCATGGTCTCTGAAGAGTTATGGTCCTTTAGTCTCTAAATATTGTCTCTTTAATTACTGACAGTAGAACGAGTACAGAGAATGGCAAAGGATGAGATGGCAAAACTGTGTAGCCTTAAACTTTCATAGTAGCTTATAGTAAATCCAATTAGGCACCATATGGAGTGATAGAGAGAAAGGAAGGAAAGAAAGAAAGAAAGAAAGAAAGAAAGAAAGAAAGAAAGAAAGAAAGAAAAAAAGGAATGAAGAAAAGGAGGAAGTAAGAGGAACAACCAAAAAAGAAAGAAATTAAGTAAAAGAAGGAGGTGAGTAAACAATTGAAAGAAGGAAAATAAAGGAAGGAAATGAAAGAAGGAAAAAGGAAGGAGGGAAAGAAGTAAAAAGTTATGAAAGAAATATGGGAGGAAGGAATGACAAAAGTATAAGAAGGAAATAAAAAAGGAAGGAAGGAAAAAAGAAAAGAAAAGGAAAAGGAAGGAAGAAAGAGAAGTTAGATAAACCAGAAGTAGATTGTCTACGTGGCAGGCAGAGGGTCTACAGCTGAGGGCGCGAGAGGGAGAGAGAGAGAGAGAGAGAGAGAGAGACTCAAAAGAGATTTATTCCTTGCTACGTGATCCTCAGGTCAGACTGTACTATAAAGGCGCAGTATGATTTTTTGGATTGTTTTCTATGATCACATTTCATATTATGGGATTCGTAAATTGAGGATCTGAACCCTACGGCCCTCATCTGGAGATATTTATATTATACTCTTATATATAGATAGATATTACTCTTTGAGGAATACGGTCACTGACCATATATAAAATTCATGAAATGAAATGCAGTCCATGTACACAGTACTGCAGCAAGACTGCAGCCAACACCACAACTCTGACTGTTGAGAGATCACAGAAAGTGACTCACAGGTAAGCATTGTTCGATGCTTAATATGGAAAACCAACTAGAATTAAAACACTAGTAGTTTGATCCTCCCTGAAAGTGTCAACACTGTGCTTTTGTGGTGCTATCAAAACATTGCTGTTTGTTTAAAGGTGGACCCAGTAGAATTTCAAATACACTGTTTGGAAGTTAGTCGGGCGACATCAACAACAAACGCGTAACCAATCAGCATTTGGGGGGCGTATGACGGTTAAGGAGAGTAAACAAACAAGAGGGAGATTTGAAAATAAGAGATTAAAAAAACTGCAGAACGAGAGATGGGACACAATACAAAAGAGCTCAAAAGAATATCACTGGAATGAAGGTTTATGACTGGGCAAGCGCTTTAGGACCCGCATTTATATTAGAAAAGCTTTTCAGCGCTGGAGAGAGCTAAGTGGGAAGGCCTGAAAACAGATGCGGAGGCTGCTTTGATCCCGCTTGTCATGTGAGTAACACGGTTTTGATTGTCTGGAGCTGCTGTGCTGTTTGCGACTAACAACGAACGCTTTGTATTTACTCTTGTGTACTGTACGTTCATTTTTTGTGCTTCCTTGTCATTCGTTCATCAACTGCAATTTCTTTTTCGTGAAGCATTTTGTTGTGCGTCAGCTGTGATAAACAGACATCCACTCGCATTGCGTGTGTAACATTGGCCAGATATAGTGAGAGTTTTGCAGTTAAACCACTGCACACTGACGATCGCTAGAGAATGCGGTGTTTAGTAGGGCTGGGTAAAAAAATATCGATTTCTTGATTAATCGATTCTCATTTTTACGAACCGATATCGATTCTTAAATCCCAAGAATTGATTAGTCTAGTCTGTTTTCAGTTGATGAATGAACAGAACATGTAGCGTGCCTCCCATCCAATAAATTGCAATAATCTTTGTGCTCTGTTACTTTTGATATGAAGCAAAGTCTCGGATTTCAAATGACGTCCATCTTATTATGAGATTTAAAAAAGAAATATAGTTTTGGGGCTGTTTAATGTGACGTGACAGATCGCTGTAGCTCCTCAGTTAAAGAGAAGCGGCAGCACGAGCGCATGTGAACATCCTCTCCTCCGCTTTAATACCAGTTACAGAGCGAAATAAACACGACTAAACATCTGAAGGTGTGTTAAAATATACAGTACATCTAACCGAAATCCGTATCATGTCTCGTGTAATCGCTCAATCAGTGTTTCATCCTCGGAAAGACGCCAATAAAACAGCTTGTAAACAATGTCACGTAACGTCACATTTACCTCGGAAAAACATATTCGGTGACCATAAACTCATTAGTCAGCTAGAAAAATGCTAGAAAACTCTAGAGAGCAGCATTCTGATAAATATAGGTATGCACCATTACATATTCATTATAATGTTCTACAATATTTAATGCATGTTTTAATAAATCAGTTATGACAGCCAGGATTTAAATGTTTATATTTCAAAAAAACGAACTGGAGTAGAAATATGATTATGTAATTCTAAACTTTATTTATTATATAAAAAAAAACATAATTGTGTAATTTAAGTGTTTGTATATAATAAGTTCATTTTAACCTTCAATATTATTATAGTAGTACCAACTGACTCCCATGTGGCATTAGTTGAGAGATTTTTTTTCCTCTAGAAAATTTGCCATGCACTGAAACTGAAATACTACATCGAAAATAATCGATATCGAATCCAAATCGCAAGCATGTGAATAGAAATCGAATCGTGAAAATTGTGTCAATACCCAGCCCTAGTGTTTAGCATCATTGTTAGTGCCATCGCCTCGCATGCCAGCAGTGATCAGGCCGGAGTTCGAGACTGACTCAGAGCAGGGTGATTGGGATTGAAGTGTGAGTTTTGGAGGCAGAGCAATGAAGAAAGGGCTGGGTTTCTTTTGGGTTGATTTCAAATATCAACAATGTCCAACAGTGTTGTTTAAAATCTACTTACCGCACCTTTAATTATCCTGAAACAATGGCTCAACCAATGGCATGAGTTTGGGGTGGGATTATCTGTGTGTTTGTCCGATGGCATATGGAATGTTTGTATTAATTTTCCCAGTTCTGTTTGGTAATATCTGGTAGCGCATAAACAATAATGCACCTTAACAGGAAAATGGCTGCTGAAAATTCAGATTAGCCATCACAGGAACAAATTACATTCTAAAATATATTAAAATAATAATATTACCGTGTTCACTGTATTTTGATCAAATAAATGCAGCCTTGATGAGCACAAGAAACTTCTTCTTTTTTTTTTAAATGGCCAGTTATGCATATAATTTCTGCATCAAGTGGAATCACAAAAATGTTTTCAAACAGGTTTCCCAGTAGTCGCGCCCAAAACTCACTACATTGTCTGAGCCAGAAGTTGACATGTCAAATTACTCAAACAGTGCAATGTTTTCCAAGCATCACAGAGCAAGCCATAGCTTCCTAGTAGTTATCTCTAATGCATTTAAGTGGATAAAAGAAAATGACCCACTTCACCTTCAAGAATGAGAGTTCCTTTTCCTACCGGTTTAGCATTTTCCTGACAAGCATTTAGGGCTGATTGTACAGTTTGCGAAGGAGATGAAAAAGTGAAAAAGCAGGTGACAATATGTGTTGGAACTAAGAAAGGGGTTGCGTTGAGAGGTTTGGGGTTGCGGCAGGCGGTGTGTGTTAGACTCTCTTTGACCTAGGCAATTGTTGGCAGGCGGTGGGAAGCCTCACACTCTGAATGCTAAGCAGCGCTGCCATTGTCTGAGGGGTGCAGGGCCAGTCGCATATGTTACCCGTCGCTCTGGCAACCACTCCCTCCAACACACCAACCCCCCCTCCGCCTTACACACAAGCTCTCAACACAGCATCATCACCAAAGGCACGTCCCGCGAGCAGGAATCCCATCCACTGGGGCGATTTTCTCTGTGACATGAAGCAATACAGTGACTTCTGAGCACAGGAAGAGATCGTAATTGCGATTTATGCAATCATGAACACTCTGGAAGACACCGATATCCATCAAGTGATGTAATCATCGCTATTCGACATAAGTGTAACCATGTGTGCACACAATAGTTCATTTTTACAGCCACATGTTTTTGCTGAGGTTTGTGGTCAATGTCGATCACTAGCTGAACAGCTAGGGCTGATATAATACGATTTCCAATAACAAAGTAATAACAAATAATTTTAGGAATTATAAAACATTTGTCATAGAGAACTAAAGTCTGAAACTAATTGGGAAGATCTCAATGAGGGAGGCCACAAAGCTGAGATCACTAGGTGATGGAAGCGGCATGACATGCCAATGAAAAATGAGAAGTTTGAAAATACCCTACTTAAGGCCTGTTCACACAGAGGATGATAACTATAACGATAACAATAACAATAAAGATATAGTTCTAAATATCTTAATATAAATAAAAAGAGTTCACACCACAACTATAACGATAACAGCACAGAAAAACAATATCTAATAACAAATTTTTCCAGCTGATGAACGATAAAAACACTGACAGCCAATCAAAATCCATCCTGCTTTAAGAGCTTGAGCATTTAAAGCGACAGATGACAGAACTGCAGCACGTGCTTAGAATAAACAGAATGATATCGTCTGCTGGTGTGGCCGCTAATATAGATATTATCATTACGTCGTGTCTACACCGGACGCGAGTGTCGCGAAACAATGCATCAAAAAACAGTAGAACACATTATAATCAGCGATACTGTCTACACTGGATGCGGTGCGACGTGACAACAAATTCCCGACAGCAAACGGATTATTTAGTCTGCTGGTGTGGACGCTAATATAGTTATTATCATTAAACTGTGTCCACACCGTACATGAGTGGGGTGACGCGTCACTTCAAAAGACAGTAGAACTCATTATAGTTAGTGATATTGTCTACACTGGATGCGGCGCGACGCAACAACAAATTCCCGACAGTAAACGGATTATCCGTTTTATTTCTGACGTAGTCCAAGTGCTTTGCAACGGTCAGTTTGTCGTGTTCAGTGTAGACAGATTTTAGCTGTTGCGACGCGACAAGTCGTCGAGTACGGCCCTGTATCACGTCATAAAGGGTGGAATTCCTTGTATGGGCACTTCTCCCTGATTAGCATGCGTGAGAGCGAGAGCACGGCCATCAAAGTGCTTTGTTTGGGTTACGGAAGCCAAGAGATTTTACACCAATGTCACAAAAGAAGTGTTTTTGGTTGTGAGAGAAAGATAACCTTTTTCAGCTTCCCAAAAGAACCCAGAGTTAAGGGAACAGTGGATGCAGTTTGTTTTTCCGGGGCAGCAACGGAGTTGTGTGTGTATGTTTGTTTGTTCCTGCTTTGGGGACGAATGTTTTGTAAACACGTCCCAGTTCGACGCTGGATTTGAAGATCGCAGGCGGTGAGTAAAACTGCATCAAATGTCTGTGTTTTGTTGGCAATCGGTGCGCAAGTGCATATAATGTAAACAACACAAATGTTTTTGTTCCATTTTTATTTATAATGATGTTGCAGCTTGCAGACGATCGCTACGCAGAAGTTGCACGTGCTCGTGACTCTTTAGCTCTGCCCATGGCAGGTACGCCTCCAGGAGCACGGCTACAGTCGGTACAGCGTATCTATCTTTTATAAATATGATAAAACTCAAGACTTTTCGGAGATATGAAGGATGCAATACTACTCTATAGGTACTCAAAATTAACATGAAATTGGCTGAAACCATGTCTGTTATATACCCTTTAAATGTTATGAAGCGACGAGAATACCTTTTGTGTGCAAAAACAAAACGAAAACTTCATTCAACAATTTTTCTCTTTTCCCTGTCAGTCTCCTACGCTGTTGACGTAGTAAATCCAGTGCAGCGCTTCCGTGTTCTACGTCAGAATGGCGACTCATTATCGGCCGACACGCGTCATGTTGCTCACATGTACAGCGTCGGCAAATAATGATTCTGACGTAGAACACGGAAGCGCTGCACTGGATTTACTACGTCAACATCATAGGAGACTGACAAAGAAGAGAAGAAATTGTTAAATAAAGTCATTATTCGTTATTTTCGTTTTGTTTTTGCACACAAAAATTATTCTCGTCACTTCATAACATTAAGGTTGAACCACTGTAGTCACATGGACTATTTTAACAATGTCTTTACTACCTTTCTGGACCTCAAAAGGTGCAATGGCGTTGCTGCCTATGTGTGGTTCAGAAACCCTCGGATTTTATCAAAAATATCTTAACTTGTGTTCCGAAGATGAACAAAGGTTTTACGGGATTAGAATGACATGAGGGTGAGTGACAGAAATTTCATTTTTGGGTGAACAAACCCTTTAATTTACAGCTACCTTTATCTCCTTTTTGCCATTGACTTTCATTGTATGGACAAAACCAGTAAAAAATATCTTCTTTTGTGTTTCACAGAGGTAATAAAGTCATGTTTGGAATGACATTAGGGTGAGTTTTTCCCTTTAAAACTATTTGTTTGGTGACACTAGTTGCACAAAAATGACACTTCACCTTTAAATCTTCCTCAGCAAATCATAGCTCAGACTTGGAGAACAACAGAAATTCTCAAAGAGCTCAAGAGGGTGACCCAGATTTGCAGTACGCCTATTGCTCAATTACTTAACTCGACTGTGTCTAAACAGCCCTTACTTGACAGATTACTCCACGTCACAACAAATCAGGCACAGATTCCAATAATACATTTTTCCTGACCCACACTAGGGAAACATGACTTTCATGTGACGTGATTTACTTTCGAAATCAGACAAGAATGACGTAGCCTCATATCTGTTGATGTTTTCTATTCAGTTGTGGTGGAAAAAAAAAGTCTCGGTAGGTGATGACAGTAAATCAACTTGAAATGTGAGTAGCCTCTTGATTTTTTTACAAATATTGTAATTTGTAAGAAATAATTGTGCAACATTTCATGTATGAATGTCAAAGAATTAGGCTAGATAGTAAGATTGGCATGTGTAAACAAATAACACTAGAACTTTTCTCAAAACTGACCTTTTTTTGTAACTAATTTTAACCAGCTTATCCCAAAGTGATATTAGTACATATATGAATTCCCCTTAAGTTCATACAGGTGCCCTCACAGAAGTTATTTGTCTGGCAGATGGATAAAAAGGCAAAAAAATAAAAATAAAAATACACTTGCAGTTGAACTTGTTTGGCTCAGGCAAATAAAAAGTCATTCACAACACCACAGCAACTTCCTAGTCCCACCCTAGCAACCGTACATATGCCATTCTGGTCTGTTTTGACTGAGGCCTTTAAGAGAAAAAGCATTTGATCACAAAACTAGAAAATGCAGCAGGTAAAAAACACAGATTCTGGCTGATCTGAAATTGTTATCGACCCACTGGACAAAGCTGGGATTGTCAAGTTCAACGAACAAAGCAAGTGGCAAGAGGGCCAACAAACAACAACAGATACCAAACAAGTAAATCCTTTCGATGAAATCGATGCACACCCCGCTCATCCCTGGCAATGGTTGCTATATTATATTAATATGAACAAATGCAATCTTAGATTAGTAATTTCGTCATCACAACCAGTTACACATGAATGTAAACAAATAACAAGTCAGGTGATGTGATTACAAAGCAAAATACGCACTCGTTTGCCCATTAATCTGCGTGGGACACAAGGGGCTTTGTTATTAGTAAAGGATACTGGGTAGGCGGCACGGCTGACGGCGGAGGAGCGTTCTGGACTCCCGGTGGTAACGACACGGAGGTCAGCGCTGTGCGGAGCTGCGTTGGCGGTGCCGGTCCGGTACCATGTCCACTAACAGAGACAGCGGCCGATTTCGCAACCACTTTCGGTTGCAAACTCATTGCAGAAATTTAAACCAAAACAAAAAATACGCAGCTGAAAACGGTCGCACGTTCCAACGATATCTGGCCGTCTCTTCTCTCTACGAAGGCCGGGACGTGTGTATATCCTTATGCCATGGATTTCATTCAAATCTGGCTGTTAGTAACAAAAATGTCATTTTATCTTTGAAATCGGGGGTTGTAGCTGCTCTATGCATGGGGACGATAGAGGGGTTGTATCCCCCTCCAGCCACCCTGGATCTCCCCGGTTGAATTGTTCTTCGCCTCCTCAGATGGCCGTCTCCGGGTTTGTTTGCTCCGCTTTGCGTTGTAACATCACAATAACGAGTCGCATTATAGGAATTTCTCATAAAGATGGGAGACTTCGCTCAACATGGCGTTGTTGCGGCTGCTTCCAGCAGTCCGGCTGGAAGAACGGCTCGGTAAACGTCGGGTAAATTCGGAGATGCTCGGGTTCACCTTACGCCACACCGTAGCGACTGGAAGAACGACTCATTTTCGCGAATCGGTTCATTTGAACAGTTCGTTTTCAAAGATGCGGTTCATAGAACGATTCAGGGATTATTTTACGTCGTGACGCAATTACGTCTTCACGCCGTTCATGACAACGTGGAATCCCAAATAAATATTAGCTGTATTCTTTTTCTGATTTTTATATTATTACCCACTGGAACTTTTTTAAGTTGGCCTACTTATTTTTCCATTTACATTAAACAAGACTAGACTTAAGTACATATCTTGAATGAAAAAAAAAATGTTTGTGTATTGATAAAATTGTAAAACAATCAAGTCATAAACATATTTCCAGTACATTTTATTTATAATATTTCAGCTAGTCGGCTACTAAATTAACTTTCTGCCTCATCAGTCAAATTCGAAATAGGTTCTTGGTTGAATTAGTCGGCGAGTTGTTGACTCCACAACCGCTCGAAACGATTCAGCTCGATTTGTAAATGACTCGTTCAGGCAAAATCTAAAAAGAACGATTCGTTCGCGAATCGAACATCGCAATACGCCAATGAGAGTGACGTCATAAAGGCAGTCGCCACTCGCCACATGCCTGCACTGTTTCAAACAATGAATGGCATCTCCGTTACATTCCAAGCAATCAGTCTTCAGTATAAGAAACGAATGAGTCATACGCAGTATATGACGATTGATGAATGAATATAAGACTGCAATTCCACCTTTTTTTTTTTAAGGTCCCGCCCAGATTTTGATTTTACTTACGTATTAGTATTACTTACGTTTGAGGAAAGATTTTTGTCAACTTTAGCGTTTATGGAATATATTCGCTTGCTGATTTTGAGTATGTTTACTGGGGTTAGATAGTGGGAGCTTAAGAAGAAGAACAATAGCAAACCTTTGACAGGCGTTTCTGTTGCCATTAAAAACTGTGAATGTGGCGACATCTGTCGGTCATCTGTCAGACAAACTATAAACCACAAAATTGCAATTATTTGAGTTTTCTGTTTCATTCATTCAGTCATCAATAAAAATTACAGTTATTGATTGGAACTCTGGTCCTCTTAGTAATGAACTCTTGAAAATAGCCCATTGTAAGTAGTCAAGACAAATTATGAATACATTTGATGTAGTTTTCAGTAAAACTTTACAATAAGGTCTTGATTTCTTAACATCAGTTAGCTAACATGAAGTAACAATGAGCAATATTATAGCATTTTTAAAATCTTTGTTAATGTTAGTTAATAAAAATACAGTTGTTCACTGTTTGTTCAAGTCAGTTAACAGTGCCTTAATGTTAACAGATACAACTGTTGATTTTAACTAAATATCAACATTAACTAGAACTAATAAATGCATTAGAAGTATTTTCTTGTTAACTAATGTTAACAAATGAAACCTTACTGTAAATTGTTACCCACTTTTCTTATTTATTTTGAGGGTGGAGAGGATAGTTGGAATCTGTGTGTAATGAAAATATTTTTTCCCAGCAAGTCTTATATTTGCATAGTTTCAAAGGCACTTTCTTGTATAATGGTCCAAAAACAATTTCATTATAACTGTGGGCATTCTGAATTAGGATAACAAAATCTGATAATTTGCCTGAGTTTAAGTTAATATTGCACAGGTGAATTCAACAGAGGATGTCTTGTATAAAACGTATTAACCATGAATTAAAATGTGAGCAAAGGTATTTAGCAATATTGCATGATCTGTTGCGCATAAGAATTAGAAGCAAACATTCCAGACAAAGAAAAACACCAACAACGCGTTACAGAGAACATAAATATTATTTCCCATTAGAAAAATAAAAGCATTTGCTAAAAAGGCACATATTCAAAGAAAATTAATTTGCAAAAGTGGCAGTTCATTCACTCATTACATTTAACCACTAACTTCCAGTGTTTTGAATGTTTGTATAAGAATAAAACACCATTATATAGACTTCCATGGAGTCATTATTTACACCTACTCCTCATTAAGAGGCAAATAATTCTTGTTGGAAAACATGTAGTCCACTATAAATCCACCATCTTACTGGCAGTCTAGATTAGGCAACCTGAGATGGACGTTTGGCATATTTTGAGCGATAACAGTGGTCACTTCACCACCTTGCTCGCTCCAGGTTCAGTCCCTGTCACCACAGCTCACATTTCTGCTTGGGATTCATGGGTGAGTCTGCCTTGCAGCCGAAGTGCTTCGAGAACTCATGGGAATTGGAGATGGTGCCAATGACCCGGAAGCGTGACGGACTGTGGGGGTCAGTGATAACGCCCTCGTGAGAGCTTTCGGGAGTCCGGACTGAGCACCACACCTACAAAAAAGGGAACAAAGGGTTTTATTAGACCATAGTAGGACATAACCTGATTATTACATTTTTGAAGAAAATATGAGAGTTGTTTGTCCGTGCAAAAGTCATTGCCATGAAGGTACGGTGTTGTGAGTATTATATATTATATTATATATTTTTTAAATTTTTCAATTTAGTTTAATTTTCATTAGTTTTACTCCATCAATGTTA
>RJVU01075544.1:1841512-1858387 GCA_003731715.1 Anabarilius grahami
GCTCTAATTCATCCCAAAGGTGTTCTATCGGGTTGAGGTCAGGACTCTGTGCAGGCCAGTCAAGTTCCTCCACACCAAACTCGCTCATCCATGTCTTTATGGACCTTGCTTTGTGCACTGGTGCGCAGTCATGTTGGAACAGGAAGGGGACATCCCCAAACTGTTCCCACAAAGTTGGGTGCATGAAATTGTCCAAAATGTCTTGGTATGCTGAAGCAGTAAGAGTTCCTTTCACTGGAACTAAGGGGCCAAGTCCAACCCCTGAAAAACAACCCCACACCATAATCCCCCCTCTACCAAACTTTACACTTGGCACAGTGCAGTCAGGCAAGTACCGTTCTCCTGGCAACTGCCAAACCCAGACTCGTCCATTGGATTGCCAGACAGAGAAGCGTGATTCGTCACTCCAGAGAACACGTCTCCACTGCTCTAGAGTCCAGTGGCGGCGTGCTTTACACCACTGCATCCAACGCTTTGCATTGCACTTGGTGATGTAAGGTTTGGATGCAGCTGCTCGGCCATGGAAACCCATTCCATGAAGCTCTCTACGCACTGTTCTTGAGCTAATCTGAAGGCCACATGAAGTTTGGAGGTCTGTAGCTGTTGACTCTGCATGCGCTGACCCCGCTCTGTGATTTTACGTGGCCTACCACTTCGTGGCTGAGTTGCTGCTGCTCCCAATTGCTTCCACTTTGTTATGATACCACTAACAGTTGAGCGTGGAATATTTAGTAGTGAGGAATTTTCACAAATGGACTTATTGCACAGGTGGCAACCTATCACGGTACCACGCTTGAATTCACTGAGCTCCTGAGAGCGACCCATTCTTTCACAAATGTTTGTAGAAGCAGTCTGTATGCCTAGGCGCTTGATTTTATACACCTGTGGCCATGGAAGTTATTGGAACACCTGAATTCAATGATTTGGAGGGGTGTCCCAATACTTTTGGCAATATAGTGTATATATAGGGATATTCTAATCCCTATAGCATGGGGTCCCACCTTTAAAATGTATCTGCATTTTTTATATGAATATATTTATTATTTTATGTCAGTCAGGTGAAAGTTGTGAGTTAAAAGTAATAGCAAAGGCTATGCACACCTCACTTTAACAATCACATCAGAGGTAAATGTTCAAATCGAAGCGTGAGAAAAATAAATATTGATTCCTGCCTTAGCAAACCGATCGTTCAAAAACAGAGACAAAAGACTTTGAAGTGCAAAGGTTGAGGGCTGTAAAACAAATAAAAACCTTTAAACCAAGTGTAACATAGAAAGCAAACATTTTTGAGGCACAAACCTGAGCAAATCCTACAAAGAACAGCTGATGATTGGTCATTCCAAGGGCAGGCAGGGTGGCCTCCTCACCGTTCTTCTCGATCCAGTTTACATAAGCCTGCAAAGCAAGTGTGATAACATAAGTCCGCTAATAATTCAGCATGCTACACTGCATTCTGAGATCACAAATAAACAGTGCCCTCGTGTCAACGGTTATTTTCCTCTCCATCAGAGAGGTTAACGCAGGGTCTTCTCCGGCCATATGCTTTGCGCATCTGCTTTGTAACCTATGACTTTTCAGCCAACGGAAAGAATCCGAGCGGCTGGAGGTAGAGTAGCCCATTCCAAGCCACCTGTTGCACTGCGAGGCTTTTCAGCGAGACAGGATCACGACGGCCCCAAAGCTATCAAAGCCACCAACGAGAGACATATAGAGATCGTAATGCCTTTCGTATCAGATTCTCATACGTCATTCGCCGTAGCTGTTGTTATGTTATGGAAAGTAACCATTGGTGTTTCATCTCTTTATAACTCGCTGATGAACGAAACAAATCTGTTGACTGAGTTAAATGGATTTAAATTCTAGTTCCTGCAAAGTCTTGTTCCACAACAGGATCTTCACAAACCTTATAAGCTGCCCTCAGGCCTCCGTTGTCAGCAATATTTTCTCCCAAAGTGTGTTTTCCGTTCAGAGGTTCTTTATTTATACTGTAGTTGCTGTACTGCTCCACCATGCACTGGGTCTGGAGTTTAAAAGCGTCCACTGAAGAATTTTGCCACCACGAACGCAAATTCCCGTCCTTATCATACTCTCTTCCTGTAGGACATGTTTAAAACACACATATTGATAAATGGTCTCATACATATTACAACATTACAGTTCTGTAATAAAAGCTGATGTAAGTATTTATTAACAATTTGACATTATTAGAAATCATACAGGAAAATACAATTATATTATATTAAATTATAAACAACAAAAAATGCTATTTATTAAATGTATATATCAATATTAATAAAATATTTAAATATTATATTTATTTTATGAAGGAAGAAAAGATTGTAACAAGTTGCATTAAAATTGGTTTTAATAAAAATCTATCCAAAACATAACATTTACATCTATCTATCTATCTATGCACATTCTCTTACTCTGAACTTTTCCAACTTTTTGTATTTTTAAATTTTTTTAGTATTCATAACATAATAAAAAAAAATATTTTTACATTATTTGTATTAATTACTAATAATACTTGCTAGTCTGAGGTTCTAAAAACTGATCGACAGACAGATGCATGATTCGATAGTCTAATATTTAATTAATAATTTAATAATCATTTAATTATGTGTGAAATGTATTCACTATTATCATATAGCAACCACTTAGGTTCATAGTTACCCTTGTGGTTATGTAACTCTGTTAATAATGAATCAATGGCACACTTGAATCTTTATAGCAATTTATCTGGAATAATATAGAGTAATAATTTACAGAGAATCATTTTGTTACCTTGATCGTCAAAGGCATGGGTGAGCTCATGCCCCATAACCACTCCTATACCACCAAAATTCATTGCTCTAGAAAACAACAAATACACAATAGGATGAGGTAAGTGATATAATATATCCGACTATAAACTGCCTCTTTCTAAAAACTCAAGTAAGAGGTTAAATAATAAGCAGGTGATGTTTTGTTAGTGGGAGCTCTTACTTTGGCCAAGCATGGTTATAAAAGGGAGCCTGCAGAATGCCTGCTGGAAGTACCATCTCATTCTTTGTGGGGTTGTAGTAGGCATTAACTGTTGGTGGAGTCATACTCCATCTGTATGCAGAGAGACAAGCAAGAAAGAAAAAATGAATGGCTTGACTGTTCGCTGGCATACACATGAACAGACACTGGGGTAGCTTTAATTTAAAAGTTAATACAAAAATGACAATTCTGCCATCATTCCAAACCTGTATGTATTTTGAAACACGTCTGGTTTTTTATATAATGAAAGTCAATGGGGTCCAATGTTGTTTGTGTTCTTTGCATTCAATTCCACAGAATAAAAAAAATCAACAAGGGTTTGGGAAGACATTAGGGGGAGTAAATGACAGTTAACTAACCCTAAAACTAAATAAAAAATTATTAAAAAGTTGGTTTTAGTTGATTGAAATATATCTGAAATAAAATATAAATATTAGATGAATCATTTAAACTTCAACACAAATGTCCTTGGCAAATAACTGAAATAAATAAGTTTAAGTTGAAGAACTAAAATTACTTTAACCAAAATAAAATAATATATTTTTAAAAAATAATAAAAATGACAGAAGCACATAAAGATTAACTAAATTAAAAGTGAAAATTGAAAATATTAAAATAAAAGCCAATTCAAAACATTAAGAAACACTATGATAGTATATAAATAATATTAAAATAACATTGGTAAAAGATTACATAATTTAAATTTTTGGGTAAACTATCCCTAAGAGATGTGTGTCAGAGCATCATGTTGTGTGCGAGTCGGACTGATACTCACTGATCTCTGTTGGGGGTTTTTCTCAACTGATCAGCTGTCACTCGTGCAGAGAAGTTGTAATAACTCATGACGTTTTGAAAGTAAAGCTCTGAAACAACATCAAACTGATACACAGTTTGAGAGGCCGAGATTTTAGTTCAGGCATTCTACTACATTAAAGACATTTTTCCATGAACCAAAATTAAAAAAACAAACAGAAATGAACAAAATGTATACATACATCATTAAACACCTTGTCCAGTTCTTTGGGGTTCATAATAAATTTTGGATAACCAACCATGTTGTATATTGCGTCTGCCTAGACAAGAAAAAGGAAATAAATATTTTGAGTGGCATTATAAGAGCGCAGTTTTGACTTCAACACCAGGTGGCATTGCAGAGCATCAACAAGCATAAAAACTTGTATTGTAGTTTTTTTGCAATATAAATGTATAGTAAATAGTGATATTCTAATAGCTATATTATACCTTTAATGAGATTTATTAGCCAATTTTATTGTCCACCAGGCAAAAAACCCCAAAAACTTAAGGTAATGAAAATGATAAACAATCATTAATTCTAAAACTAAAGCTAATACAAACTGTTTACAGTCTGACATATTAGATAAGTGTTGATTTCAGTAAGATCCATCCCTGCGGGCAGCAGCGGTGGAAAACATCATGTGAGATTGTGCTGTTGGTTCTCACCTTTTCTTTGGCTGCTTTTTTTGTCTCAGGATCCATCCAGCCGACAGTCTTCAGGCTGTCTTCAAAGGCCCATTTGATCTCGGAGACCATATCTTCAACCTGACAAATACATCAGAAGAGAATATAGTTCACAGGCCTGGAGGAAAAGATGGGGATGGCATGCAAAACAACACAAAATACTCACAAAAGCTTTGCTGTCTTCGGAAAAAGTCGCTTTGACAAAAAGCGCCCCGAGAGCAAAGCCCAGAGCACTGTCTGTGTCACTGACGCAAAGTTTCCAGCGTGGCATGCAGCTCTGGAAAAACACAAAGGTGCTATATTAACAACTGCATCCTCATTTACACTGTAATCTTCTTAATGTGACATCTCACAAACAATCTACAGTACATTCAGACTTGAACTTCTGCAGCTACAAAAAAAGTCTAGTGTTCATGTGCGCAAAATCTGAATTAGCGTTTGAGGAAATGATCACAAATTATTTTTTCAAGACATTTTAGATAAACAAATGTGCATGTAACGAGGTAAACAAGTTTTTTTCACTTATCAGTGAGACTATGAACGCTTGTTGTTTCCGCCACTGATGAATAAAAAATAAAAAAGGTAATTGTGACTTTCTCACAATTGCAAGTTTAAAATCTAGCAATTCTGACTTTTTTTCCTCACAATTGAGTTTATATCTTACAACTCTAAGAAAAAAATCAGTATTGCGAGATATAAACTTGCAATTGCACATTATAAAATCAGAATTACAAGATATAAACTCATAATTCCGAGTTATAAAGTCAGAACTGTAAGATATAAACTCGCAATTGTGAATTATAAAGTCAGAATTGCGAGATATAAACTCATAATTGCGTTATAAAGTCAGAATTACAAGATATAAACTCAATTGCGAGTTATAAAGTCAGAATTGCGAGATTATAACTCGCAGTTGAGTTTATAAATCAGAATTGCGAGATATAAACTCATAATTCCGAATTATAAAGTCAGAATTACAAGATATAAACTCAATTGCAAGTTATAAAGTCCGAATTGTGAGATATAAACTCATAATTCCGAGTTATAAAGTCAGAATTGGAAGATATAAACTCGCAACTGTGAGGAAAAAAAGTCAGAATTGTGAGAAAAAAGTCAGAACTGCAGGATATAAACTCTCAATTGCAAGAAAAAAAAGCAGAATTGTCAGATAGAAAGCTGCAATTATCTTTTTTATTTTTTGTTCAGTGGCTGAAACAAGCTTCCATAGTGAGACATCACATTGTTCTCTTGAAGGTTTCTTGAATATGAAGCCCAGATGTGGGCAGCAACAGGACGTGTCTTGTCACCCATTCAACTTCCCATCTCTTGTTTAGAAACGGAGGCTCTAGAGATAACGGCTAATAGCTCACAATGAAAGACTATGAGGGTAAAATGGAATTTTAGCTTTTAAAGGAAATGAGACGTTAAGTGAAAATGAAAATGTCTGTGGAAACGGTGATACATGTTTTTCAGGATTCTTAAATGAATATAAAAGTTCAAAAGAACAGCATTTAAAAAGCCTTGGAATCCAGCATAGACATTATATGGATTACTCTAACAATACATTTATGGTGCTTTTTGTCATTTTTGGGCTTTTACAGCTCCATGTCACATTTCACTTTCATTGTATGACAGAAAGCAGAGTCAACATTTACGTTCCTCAGAAGAAAGAAAGTCCTACAGGTTTGGAATGATATGAGGTTGAGTAAATGATGACAGGAAGTTTCATTTTTTGCTAACCTATCACATTAAATGCAATAATAAAAGCTATACCCACACTAACATACTAAGCTGTGCTGAAGGTGACCGTCCTTATGGACCCTCTCTTTATCTCTAATCATAACCCATCACACACACAAACACATCGCCCAAGGCTCAGTCTTTCGTTTGTTATTTCAGCCTGACCCCAGCGGAAAGTGAGGCCAGGGCAACAGGATCTCCTCCAGATAAGAGTCTGAATAACCAGGCTCCCCGCAGAACAACACACCGCCTCTTCATACACACCAACCCTGATACCAGTTACTCTAAGAGAAGTCGAAAAGACGGAGAGCAGAAGAGAGAGGACGAGGGCAACTGATCACATTTCACTCTTTTTGCCTTTCATGCTGACTGAGCCCACTGACTAATTTAATGTTTGGGTAATTTTTTTGAATATAAAATTTGTGCATCAAATGATCCTTGCAAGAGGAAGAAAAGTGACCCTTTTGACCAATGTAATGTGTCCTCCTTGCTGAATAAAAGTATTAATTTCATGGTCACATGGCATGACAATCAATCAATGCCATTTGGAAATCTGAGATAGATGACAGACGTTATTTTTTAACTGAACACATGAAAGAATATGATTTGTATGATCTGGCAGAGGGTAAGATTATTAAAGAATAATGGCTAAAATTTAGGTCTGTTCCTCAAATTTTACTTCACAAAGCTTTTAAAATAAACAGTGAATGGTTGTATGGACTGCTTTTATGATACTTTTATGGTGCTTTTTCTAGCTTGGGAGTATAATTATGCATAAACATGTCCAGAAGGTCACATGATTTTATAATATAAATGATGACAAAATTTGGCATGCACTATTTCTTCTAACTGATGCAAAATTTGCAAAAAAATGAATAAATGTGCTTTAAATCTCAACTATAGAAAAATGAAATCATGTATGATAGATAGGGAAACAGAAAAAGAGATAAATGTGAAAAACATGACTTTGTTACTTGATATTTGATGGATCATTCATGACTCTTTTAGTGACAGCAGTGCCTTGGGCTGACAGATGTCAGCTTTGATCTTCGTTTCTCACCTTCTTGGTGCCGTACATGACTTCAAGGAAGTGCTGCTCTGCATCTTGGAACCTCTGGTCTAAGATGGACACCATTTTCCGCACCACTTTCATGATCATGTAGTTATTCAAGACACTGGGGGAGACACAACAGCTTTGATCTTAGCTAACAGACATTTTCCCAAAGGAGAATGTGATTTTTCTGCAGGCTCTGGTTCTAGAACACAAAACATTCTGATGGAAAAGGGGTAAGAGTATCACCCAAAAAAAAACAAAAAAAAACACAGAGTAGCTGGCTAATTCTGTCTAATGTTGGTTTACCTCTTGTTGGTGTTGCTGATGAGCTCAGACACTTTCTGGAGGTATTCTTTAGCGTATACAACCACAGGTTCAGAGTCATTTATGGCAACAGGGGCGAACACTGCAGAGAGGAAAGGAATCCAATCTACTGCCGGAGCCAACGTCTACAGCACAGACACAAACACATGACTGATTTCCCAGCTCACATGCAACACCACAAATTGACTTATGAAAGAATGCTTTATATGTCTCCAGCAAAGGAAACATGTTCTGAAATCGTTACAATCATTTTAATAATCACAACCTTTAAGAACATGTCTCATTGAAGTAGACATTTAAATCAGTGGTTCTTTAGCTTTGGCATCACAGGAATAAATATATTAAAATAGAAAACAATTTAAATAGTAATAATATTTTACAATATTACTGTTTTACAGTATTTTTGATCAAACAAATGCTCAAATGATGAGCATGAGAGACTACTTTTTTAAAACAAAAAGAAAAACAATCTTACTGACCACAAACTTTTGAATGGCAGAATAGACTGAACAGAAAAACTAACTTTGCAAAACTGACAATAATGTTTCTGTTCAAAACAACAAATGTTTATCCATTGTCAAGCAACCTGCCCATGTTAGCATCTGGCTAATTTAATAATTTAACCAAGTGACAGAATTTGCATCCAAATAAAGTTGGATTTTTGACTGCAACAGCAAAATTATGGGAAACATTTTGTCCTCCATTGTAATATTTTGCCATCATTACTATGCATTTCTTTAACAGCCTTTCCATTTACGACCCTATCAGAACAGACCTGTGACCATTTTTGGATCATGACCCACCAATAAAGAACCCCAGATTTAAATCGAACAGTAGTACAAGTAACCGCACAGTACTCACAGCTAACTCTTTGGCTCTTATTTTATGGTAAATTTTCATCTCGTCACGTCGATTTTCCTGAGGGACCGTGATGTTTGCCAGGGCCGTTTCAAAGTCTATGATCTCCTGCATCATCTTTTGAGAAGTCTCCTCTGATCCGCCCAAAAGAATCCCGAGCTCCATCAAGAAGTTCAAGTATGCTTTTAAATACTGAAGAAGGAATAACAACATAAGCTGCAGACCACAGCAAAACACTACCAACGTTCATGAACAACAACATAAGGTCTCTTTGTTTACCTTTTCATTGGCTGTCTTATTGAGATAGTATTCCCTAGAGGGAAGTCCCAATCCTGACTGATCCACCTGTGGAAAAAGGGGAATCAACAAGCTAAGCTACAGTGACATGCATCTTGATATAAAGCATGTTATAATATATTCTGACAGCCAGCTATTATAAATCAAAATATGGTATCTAGAACAGTGCAGAGTTTCCCCTTGACATTTAAGAATCCATGTTATGGTGATAAAAAACATAACCATAAGATAAGTGTTCCCACCTGGATGATGTTGCTGTTGGAGCTTTTTGAGTCTGTGCTGACAAAAACAGTGAAAAAGGGGGAGGTTCGGAAGTTGGCTGACACAGTCCGTAAAACCTCCTGGAAGTTATCCTTCTCCCACGGGCCTTTCAAACCCCAACCTCCTGTCTGGAAAAACAATGTTCCGTTATTAAGAATTACATCCCAGAATAAGAGAAAAAGCAGGTTTTCATTAAGGCTGATTTATTTACAACAGATCTTTTGAGTTTCATATTTGTTCATGTATATGAGGTCACCTGATTGATGAGATCCTGGAGTGGTTTTGCCCCAAGCTCTTCAATTTTGCTCTCGTTCATACAAGCTTGGTAATACCACTGGGCTTTTTGCTCTGCTTTGCTCAGGCTCTTCATACTAGTATTCTCTGAATTCAACAAATGAAGAAAAATTCAATGTAAGAACCTTCATGAACCCTTGAAGCAAAGTGAAACAAAGCCTATATGGTGGTAGGAGCCTTTCAGGATGGAACTTCATTACTGCTTTATTTATACAATGGGGTCCAAAAGTTTGATACCCCACTGAAAATCCAGGATTCAAAATCTAATTAAGAACAATATAGCTGCGAGCAGCAATTATCGGGGTTCAAGAGCTTTAAGGCCTTTAAGCACATGCGTAAAAAGGTATAATGTTTTAATTAGCAAGCCTGTAACCATCTCAATCATAGATGGAAAAGACCATTTACAGCCAATATAGGCAATTTACCATAGGAAATATATGGTTTATAAAGCTTTTTAAGAGCTATCGAGGTTGAGCCAAAAACCTAGGACTAGTTCGCCAAAGTTGGTTTTTGAAATAAGCTCTAACATTACACAGGCCCTGCGAGTTTAGTTCCGATTAGCCTCCATTAACCTTGTCTGATAGCTGCCCAAACTTTTTTGAGATGCATAAATGTCCTCAAAGGCAGTCTTGGCACCATGGGCAGACACCACATGTTTCAAGTCAATCGGACTAAAGGTTAAGAAGTTATAGCCATTTTCAAGTTTTTTTCCTGCTATAGCACCACCAAGTCGCCAATCGCTGCGATTTTTTTCACCAAAGATACACCCATGTTTCGAGTTTGGTGAAAATATTGCATTTCGTTCACCAGTTATAGCCATTTTAGTAAAAGTGGCTCCACCAACTTCTTTCAACATTTTGGCCTAACTGTTTAGGAGTTATGAGCGATTATATACTTTTCACCGCTTTGGCACACCTGTCAGGCCAATCAGGGCGAGCCTTGGTGACGTTGTAGACGGTGTGAGTACTACCAGCCCTCAAAGTTTCAAGTCTCTATGACTAACGGTTTGGTCTGCCCGATCACTTTCAGAGGAGAATGCTGATCCTTGGGAATTTTAACAATTACAATAGGATTTCAGCGCTACACGCTTGAACCCCTAATAAGAGGATGCGATGACATCGAAAAAGTACGTTGTTTTATATATATCAGGCCATACTTTATGGTGATGATCTTTCTGGACTTACCTAATAAGTTCTTCATGACGGCCATGTTGTGTTCCCACAGGTTGCTGAAAGGACCCCAGCGGGACTTTCCCTCAGGCAACGGGTTTTTCCTAATCCAGCCCCCACATGCAAAGTTGTAGAAATCCTGGCAGGGGTCCACCGACCGATCAAGGGCCCCCATGACCGTACTTGCCACAGTAACGCAAGGTTCTGACAGGCACATTCCCGGATGAGCTGTTAAAAACAATACAAGTATATAATAAATGTACTGCTGTATCCATTACATGATATGTTTTTTATCATGTATATGTGCCAAACAGATAAAGTCTTCCCGATGTCTCTTTCACTCAGCATATCTTACACAAGTGTAATCATAAATGAAGTGCAGTTCTGGCTCAATGCATGAATAAAACTAAAATATACATCACCACTGCAATTACTCATCTTCATATCATGAAAAGGTAAATCAACATAGCTTTGATTATGGCTTGGGATTTTGGGGCGCTACGCTTTCGGTGCAGTACCTCATACTGCATTCAGGCTGCATGTCATAAATATGCCTTGAATTGAGGAAGATCCCAGGACATTAACCCATCTGGAACTATTCACCTACCAGGGGCAACTGCCAAAATTTGGTTTCTGAGAAAAGGACTGTATTTATTGAGAATCCTGATCAAATGGCCACACAGCGACAGTGACCCGTGAAAGCTACAGCAATTAAACCCAAGAGATCACAGCATTGCGTTTTCCCTTAAAAAAAACTTCATGTAACTATCAAAAAAAACATTGAAAACTATATTTTTTTCTGTATAGTAATATTAGTCATTTGCGACCACCAATAGTCACACTTTAATCTGTGAAAAAAGTATTTTGCTTGTTTTTTTCTCTCTCTCGAATATGTTAAGAAGACTTAATGTATAAGCACGCACTACTTTGTGTTCACTTTGGCTTTGAGGCTGGGCATGAGTCCATTGAATGAGGTTATGCAAGTATTACGTTTAATATTGAAAATAATTGGAGTTAAAGGGCACTGATTTTTTTTGGCTTGTGGAGAACGCTGCTACAACAGATTAATTGTAAGCTCTTCTAAGAAAAACATTTGGCCCAAAAGATGTATCCCTAGCTCCTAATCTGGAGAGATAAGGCCAAGAAACTATAGGCCTGACAGCGGCTGAGGAAATTAGAGGTAAACAGTCTGGCAAAAGTCGTTGTTCTTTTATACAGCGATTTGTCATGCTTGGGCAACAGTGGATGGTTGAATAGCAGGAAGTGGCATTCAGTTCACTCAAAAATAATAACTTTGAGCTGCAATAAAAGTGAGTAAATGCTTCTGATATGAGGTCCAGAACATATAGAGTCTTAGAACATACAAAAAAAGTATGTACTCAGATAAAAAAAACAAGAAGGACTACTTTGAGCAAACACTGATTTGACTCAGGTATTTAAATTTGATTATTGTTATGAAATCTCATAACAACTGCAGGGTTCTACGGAAAGCACATTTTTCAAAAAATATTTTATATAGAGATGTAGTTGCTTATGCCAAAAATTATAGAACCACATTATGTAACATTTGTAACATCAACTGAAAGGATCTAGACTAGTCACTCACATTCTTTATAGTGCAAACCCAAAGACATGATGCAGATGAACAGGGCCACGGACAGAGCGCACACGATGACCACTAGTTTCCTCTCAACATGGGTTTTCTCTGCCCAGCACCGGAGACCCAGACCCCGCTGCAGCCCCACCTGATAATCACAAAGTAATCAGAAAATAAGGGTTAAGACTGAAATAACTTTCCCTGCAAATCAGCAATGTTTCATAGATGACGCAAATGACACCGAAACCTGTTCCAAAGGAGTGATCATTGGCAAAGAAGCAATCCTCAAGGGTGAGATGATTATTTGTGTAGCTTAATGAAAGTGACACCTATGTAATCTGGTACTGGTAAATATTGGTATAACCTGGTGCAGGTTTTATTTCAGGTTTTATATAATATTGCATGGGAAAATGATATATGATCACGTCCAACAACAATATTAAACTTTGGTGGGACCAAATATCATTGTCTTTCCGCTCCAGTTCAAAGTACAGATCACATTCCCACCTCAAAAAAATAAAATGATGATTGAAAGGATGATCTCAAATAATAAAAATAAAAGGTTTTTACAGAATAAACCATGCTCTTCAAATTTCTGCTTTTAAACCCTCTGGAACGCTGGCCTGCTTTACTTTCACTGTAAGTGTGTTACTGTAACCACAATTATTTTCTGTGGTAATCGACATATCAAATGTTGTACACAGAGAATAACTGGTATTGAACCAAGAACATTCCTTTAAGAGTTATTAGCATTGGGTTAAGCATTAAATCCATAAGAGAGAAACTAACCCACAACAACACAGCAATAAACTTTCTACTTTCTAGGAAAGGCTCTTTTCTAGGAAAGACTGCCAAGTCTGAACACTGTTCTGCCAAAAGCAGTGCTATTCAAACCTAACCACTGGAAAGAAATTTCCAAAACTAGATCTTTTTAATATCTCAAATGTTTTTCTCAGACAGTATTGAGATCAGCCTTTTGCACTGAAATTCTCACGTCTCCTTTAGTTTCAGAAGATCTCAACAACCCAAACTGTATTTTGAGATCCAAAGTCAAACATTTTTCATTGAAAATTATCTGGACCATACTATCCACATTATAGCCATTTTTTGTGTTCAAAAGTTTGGGTTTGATAAGGTTTTTGAAAGATATCTCTTATGCTCACCAAGGTTGCATTTATTTGTTCAAAAATACAGTAAAAACAGTAATATTGTGAAATAGAACAATTTAAAACAACTGTTTTCTATTTATGTAAATAGTAATTTATTCCTGTGATGGCAAAGCTGAAATTTCAGCATCATTACTTCAGTCTTCAGTCACATGATCCTTTTGTAAATGTCTTTACTGTCACTTTTGATCAATTTAATGCATCCTAGCTGAATAAATGTATACATTTTTTTTTTTTTTTTAAACCTTACTGACCAAATTGTTTTTGAACATTAGAGCATCTATAACTGTATAGGAAAGCAGTCTCTTCTGTTTCCTGTGAGAAATTCGGTGAAACATACCTGAGAACTCTTCAAAAACTCCAAGACTATGAACTTCTTAACTTTTCCTCTGATTGATTGTCTCTTCATTTAGATTCTACACTGACCAAACAAGGGTTGAGGATTTCATAACTGACCAGCTCTCAGCAGAGGAGGCGCAAGAGAAACTAAATAAATGATCTCTGTAATACCAATCAGATTAAGCCCTACTGAGCTCACAGAGTACAAAAGTCACTTTTAGTGGCCAACTGCCCAGCTGTGCAACTACTTGGCTTAGTTTGGATACTCTGTGTTTGTTGTGTGGCTTCATTGAGCCTTAATGCCAAACTCAGGTCTCTCTCCAAAAGAGAGCAGAGGAAGAAAGTAAAACAAAGACAGTGAAATGTTTTCAATAAAGGCACCCATAACATTTAAAACCCTTGATGATCCAGAGAAAATATTTTAGGAACGGTCAAAGGATAATAAAGTTCTGGTTCAAGGAACAAAAGACCAGAACATATTTGGACTTCCACTTGTTTGCCTTCGTGATGAAAAGGCCAAATATTCAGTAATAATTCTTACAAGGTACTATTCTAAAACAAACATTAGTGTTGCAAAGAAAAGCTACAATGGAATTAATATACATTGAGATGAGCTTGTTGAATATACAGAGCAGATACCAAAGTTCATTTTGAACATTCATTTAAACATTCAGTTTTTCTGCAAATCAGTTGTTTTATGAAAATTTTGGTTTTATAATCTGTAATCAGTAATCTGGTGGAATATTTAAATAAATAAAGTACTTATCAAATCCAGTTACTTATATATTATTTAATATGACTGAATTAACTTGACTAAATTTAGATTACAACAAACTGTAATTTTAAGGGGTCAGGTCAGGTGGCGGTTGTTCCATTTGGTAACAATGGCACAGTTTACTTATAAAGCAAACTGTATCAGAAAAAACACCATAGTGAAGCAAAAATGTAGCTAGCATTTTGTTTTTTGACTTTTACGCACACAAAAAAAAATACCAATTGTGTACTTATTAAAAGCAAACAGAAGTGTAAGGTTTATTCACAAAAACACAAATAGAATAAAACACTTCTGGGGAAAAAAAGTTTAACAGTAGGCTATAAGTAGAAAGCTGTATACAACAGTGCCAACACACAGCGGATGTTTGAGATGAAAAGCATGAGGAAGTAACTAGGCAAACAACTTTTGTAAAGAATCAAGTAAACGGATCACTAGTTCAACAGATTGGCTCATATTTCAATACACACGTCAAGAAACATAAGTTATAAAAACAGTTAAAGAAATGAACTCTCACCTGCATTGTAGAGGTCTGGTAGATCCCATCGGAACCGGTATCCAACAGCTCCTCTTCATCCAGTGTGGCTCGTTTGTAAGTAGACATCTGAAAGGTCAAATGAAGAATAGATTCCCTCAGTGATTCCATAACTAAACCAAAGAGATGTTTCAGCAGCTTTTGGGAATCCTGGCAATGTTTATTCCTGAGAGTTCCATCAGGAGAAGATTGTTAAGCTAGTCGTCCCAAAGGACTAGAGGAGGCTCTTGGCTCAGCGTGTCAACAGTGCTGGCTGATCTGTGTGTGAATGGGGTTTCCTCTTCCACCCCTTGCTTTCACCTCCTCCCAAGAGAAATTTCCAACCCCCCCAACGTCAGCTACACCTAGGAAAAAAATCTCAAAAGCATGGTCAGCTCGGTCTTCACAACAAACGTGTATTTCAAAGCTCTCTTCTCAGCTTTCCTTAGTGCAGCCCTCCTAGTTAGGAATCCTAAACAAGGGATTCCTAGGAAGCTTGAACTCCTTCCAGCCTGCAACAACACTAGCGTCACCATAAAGGCTGGAACTTGTGAAAAACAGGAAGGGGAGAGGACCTGATGTACATACGTGAGAGTGAGGGTGTGCGAGTATACGCATGTAAGAGAGAGAATGTGTGCATTCCACAATGGGCTTTCATTTCGAACTGGGAGGGAACTGTTAGAGGTGAGTTCCCGCCCTTTTTCATTCCTACCAATAGGACTTTCCAGGACAGAAGGTTGGGCTTGTACAAGGCCATGCCCATTTCAAGTTCTTCAGCTGCCTAGATTACAATGGTCACCTTAAAAGTATGACAGCCAGATATTGCTGTCCCAGTCAGAACACTTAACACACATAAACAAGCACACATATGTATATTTACTGTGTTAAATATGCTTTATGATAAAAATGTTAACATGAAGATATGTCTGTAAAGACATTACTGAGAGCATATTTAAATGAAATATTAAAGTAAACATAAATATTCCTAAATATAAATATATTTTATCACATTATTTGTGTATTATTTAATATAATAATAATAAAAACTATTGTATTATTTAATATTTAAGTATTTTATAAAATATACATTTTAAATGTGCACTGTAATGTTTTTTGCTTCATCTTCTTCACCCCAGTGACTTTGCTTTTGTTGTCATTGTATTTATTTGGGGGTTTTTCTTATTATTAAGTGAATTAATTGGCTTAACATTTGATTCATTTTATAAAAAGATTTCTTTACTGTTTCAGTGTTTTACTGTAAAAGATAATATAATTTCTTTCTGTCATCTGGCTGCATCAAAGAACAATTGTCTATCATGTGGCCTCTGTGGCTTCTGAACAGCTCGAGTCAGCAGTGGTAATCAAACAGCAGACAAATATGTTCACTTTCAGCCAAACCCCATCTCAACCAGGCACATAAAACACAATTCAGACCCTCAAAAGAACTGTGAAATATTAACCACAATATGACCAGTCCAAACAGAATCACACCCATGATGCACAGTAAGCATATTGTATAGAATTTTCTGGCAAGACGTACTTCTCACGACCTCAAATGGGTAAAGCCCTGTCATTTGATGACCCTGACAGGGCGGGAGAGTAACACATGAGGATACTGACAGAAAGGGCTGAATTTCTTCCAACTCGGGAAGCACAAGTCTTTCTGGCATTTACAGAAACGTATTATGTACCTAATTCGTCAAGTCATTTGGAAACTATGAGACTGATAGAAGGCGTTTGCACTACAATTATTCTTTCATATACCTCAAATACTTCATTTTATTAAATAAAAAAAATGAATTTATAGCTGAAGGATTTGAGATTTTTTAGTTTTCCCAACCTAGCGCCACAGTCATCATACCTGTAATTATTAAATAAATAAATAATTTATAGCCAAAGGCTTCAAGATTTTTTGTTTGTTTTCCCAACCTAGCGTCACAGCCTGTTTTAAGATTTTAAGATACTTAAATTACACTTGTAATCA
>RJVU01075544.1:1868118-1881069 GCA_003731715.1 Anabarilius grahami
ATATATACATGTGAAATTATTTTTAAAAATTATATATATATATAAAAAATTACATACATGACAACTCCAAGGTTTAAGGCTGCACTGATGCACATATCACTTTCCATATTATATGTTATTGCAACCTATTCTTTTTTTACTGCTTATTCTGTTCTTACTACTTTTTTATTTTAAGCTGAATTTAAAATGTTAACTTGTATAAAATACTTTTTATTGTCAAGTACTGCAGTTTGCTATGATTTTACACAAATAAAACTGATTTAAAGTCAACAAACACTAGCAATCTGGCTCTGCTTTCACAATATTGTTGTTTGAATCAAATAAAGAAATGCAGGAAAGAAGGGGGAAATATAAGATAGATACGAGGTAAAATAAAACTGTAAATCTAATGTCTTACATGATGTTCTTCTTCAGCTCAAACGGCTCCTATCAACAGGAGGAGCTCGCGCTTCAAATAGCGCTATTATTAATAGTGGACTCGAACCGGGGGTCTCTCTCTCTCTCTCTCTCTCTCTCTCTCTCTCTCTCTCTCCTGGGCTGGCGCTTTGTGTAGCGTTATAAAAGCTCGACTAGAGAACAGTACGTGAATGTGAGTCCAGTGTTGCTGGAATCGCAGAGGTGCACGGATAGGCTACATACGGCGCAGGGGTGAGTAGGATCACTTTTAGCGCTGGTTATCTGCTGAATGACTCTGTTCATTCCCGCCTCATGTGACTGGAGTTCTAATGGCAACGCTGGGAAGAGTTGGAGAGTTGTGCTGTTATTCATTCAATACAATCCAACAAGTTGCTCAGGTTGTGTTATGAACGATCTGGTTTATATAACGGTGAGTCGCTCTTCCAACTGTACTGCAATTAAGCAACTCGGGGATCACAATGACTCGCTTCAGTGATGTGGAGAATGTTGATGGCTTACTGTTCTGTGGAGCGGTAATCGCGTTCTGGCAGCCAATGGCTGCAAACAGACATTGTATATGATCTGAAAAGATGAGAGGATGTAATTGAAAAGAGAAGCGCTTTTCTGTGCATCACTGCACACGAGACACTGGGACATTGTAGAGTGACAGGAATCCAGGGAAAACGTTTTTAACTGTAAAGACATGCATTTTATGCATAGCCTACTGACAAAGTAAGCCAAAATATATGGGTTAATGACAAATAAATATGTCAGAGATATGTAAAAGAGAAGAAAGGTTCTCATTCATGTTGGTTGCATAGGCCCTACATCAATCGAGTACTAAAATACTTTTCTTGCACAAAAATACTTTCCTTTTAAGGTAAAAAAATATTTGCCACAAACAATGTTTTTAGGCTTCTGATGAAAACAACTGTGAAAATGTGTGATTTAAAAAAAAAAAAAAATCTTTAATGACCTTGAAGGTCTGAAGTGGTCCTCTCTGTTTTATGGTGTCCTTGTCACATGACAGTATAATGGCTTCCTGCATGCTGGTTACATTACATTGACTTTGATTTGGTGGGCAGAAGTTTTTTCTTATATTAATACTATTTTAAAACACGCTTATTCCGATATTGAAAAAATGTTAATAAAAGAGGAGGTGTAGTTAAGTAATTGTCTATATGAATTGCATTTTAATCTGTTCATGAATAAAGTAATACACAGTAAAATCCCCAGAGTTAAATCAGCTCTGCTCAGAGTACATATGGTCCCTCTCTAAATAGTGTTAAAGTAACACTGAAGCAGAGTTAGTTAATGAGATAATTAAGCAATTAATAAGGCTGTGAGTGAAGTCAGTTGTAGTTCTTGTGTTTCTCTTTTCTTCAGTGATTCTGCTTGTTAACAGCAGGTGTTCATCACTAATGCACAATCATCAGTTAATTAATTGCTTAATTATCTCATTAACTTTAACTCAGCTTTAGTGTTATTTTAACACTATTTAGAGAGGGACCGTATGTACTCTGTGCAGAGTTGATTTAACACTGGAGATTTTGCTGTGTAGTCTAAGTTGGTCAGTCTAGAGAAAAAACATAAAACCTACTGTAAGAGTTTACAGGGAAAGATGCATATGCTTTTGAATATTAATGTTAATTTTTCACCTACACCAAGTATATTTCACTTAAAATATGTATATTGGATTGGAAATGGTTCATTATTATTAATGTATTCATTTATTTCATTTTTGGACACAGTCTAACTTTTCTGTACAGTTTTACCCTACTAAACCATTGCATTTTTTCCTGGCTGATCTGAACAAATAGAATTTCTATTGTAATTTATAAACCAATCCCAATTGGATAATGAAGACCCTGAAAAATAGCAATTTTAGTTCATCAAGTAGGATCTTATTTTGGATTTTTCAAGGATTCCTGTTTGATTTCATGATCGGTTCCAAACTATGATCAAAATCCCATTAGCATGTTTGGATGAGGGATCAGACTGTTGAGACTGTAACAGTCTATAACAGTCTAAGTCTATAACATTCTGTCCGACTATGAATTCCAGCCTTATGCCTTACTCTTTGTCTTTTTCTGCTTTCTCATATTTCTGATTGTAGACTACTAAAGTTGCGACACTTTCTTGTGCTGTCTTGTCTAAATCAGGGCATCTAACAGAATTAGAAGAAAAATAGAAACAGTATAAAGAGAAAACGCAAAGCAAGGTCTGGAATAAAAGGTTTTGTTTTACAACTTCCTAAGTGCTTCCCAGACATAATATGTGTTTGTGAGCTTTTTATTGATCATGTGCCCAACTGATTTGTATGCAACGATACTAATGTAGTTGTAGATGTAACAAAGCCCAGTGCAGCCTCAGTTTTTATGAACTTGAAAACACGTTGTTTAAAATTTCTGCTCTTCGTTAAAAGGGTTTGTTGTTCAGAGAGACTCATCAGCATAATTAGATTAATTAGATTCAGTTTTGTCTTGTGTTAGAGTATCATGTTTACCAAGATGTACAGCCTAATAAATGTTCTGTGATAGAATGGCCTCTAGGATGTTAGTAGGCGTTAAATGTAAATCCTTTTATATGATGTGATCTAATGTTCCAGTTTATTAGAGCGATGGAGTTGTGGTTATACCTTCAGGGGTGTACTGGCATTAAAACAACATAACAGGTTCTGACAAAACAACAAAACTGATTTGTCATGGGAAAATAGGATGCCACTCTAGAGTTGACATGAAATTGCATGTCCTACAGAAGGCATTGATCTTGATAAGTCTGAATACTTTATTCGCTGATGTTCCTTTTTTTAAATAATGTGAATCTCTTTTCATAAGATGAAGGCATGAAAGAAGATTGTCTCCATCAGTAATAACACTAATCCTCATCCTCCTGAACACAGATCTAATTCGCAGTTGTAGTTCGAGCCAGTGTGTCGAAAGGATAGGTGGTTATCTGTTTCTGGTTTGGATGTGTTTTCTTCCAAGAAAAGGACAACTCTACATTCAGATGCCATGAATCGTGAAGGAGTTTCGGTTTTGCTGACTACTTTGTTCTCCGGTTTGCTGTTGCTTTTTGTTTTGGCACTGCTGTGTTTCTTCACCTGCAGACTAGCTTCAAGAGTACTGCCAGTTGGAGCCCCACTGAGTTTTTGACAGAGCTTGTGAATGAGCCTCAAGTCATGGTAAATGTCTCTCTGTAATAGAAAGAGTGGGGTGGGGGAACGCTTAGATGTTCACTGGTTTAGGTCGACTTGCTATTGATGGTTTGTCGACTACAACACAGGAAACAAATGCTGTAAATGACTTGCATTAGTGGTTGGTTGTTGGTTTCCTCTTGATTTTTAAAGGATTGGACAAAGGGATTGGACCAATATTGAGGAGATTTAAAACAGTTTTTAAACAAACCAGTTAAATTCCACATTCCTTAATTATCAAGAAAGAAAGAAATCCTTGCACATATTGTTTTTTTTAATCTCTTTTTGTAGATATCTAATTTTATTCCTATTATTTATAATAGATTTATAATATATTAAATTATTAAAAATTTACATTTATTCATTTAGCAGATGCTTTTATCCAAAGCGTCTTACAGTTGAGGAATACAACAAGCGATTCATCATGAATTGGCAATAAACACGGGAAGTGCCAGTAATAGCAGTGAAAAGTAAAGAATAATGAGAGCATAGAATTTCTTTTAACAGGATGCAGTTAAGTGCTTGTGAAAGAGGTGAGTTTTCTGCTGTTTCTTGAAAATTGTGAGGGATTCGGCTGTCCAGATGGGGTTGGGTAGGTCATTCCACCAGCAAGGGACCATGAATGAAAATGTCATCAGAGTGATTTTTGCCTCTCTGTGATGGTGGCACGAGCCGCCGTTCACTCACCGATTACTGGAGGGGATGTAGACTCATAAGAGAGAGTGGAGGTTGGAGGGTGCAGAGCCTGTGGCTGTTAGGCAAGCACCAATGTGAGGAACATGATGCAAGCCGCAACCAGAAACCAGTGCAGAGAGATAAACAGAGGTGTGTGACGTGGGCTCTTTTGTGCTCATTGGAGACGAGATGTGTATAATATATATATATATATATATGTATATATATATAGGCAGCAGTTATTTGCACTAAGTGTAAACAACATCCCTTGTTGGCAAACGCTATTTACACTAGCTCCGCCCACCAATGTCTGGTTGGGCCACTCAAGTTTTAAGAAAGATGCATAGAATGCAATGTCTTCAGTGGTGCAGCTGTAGAGAGTAAGTCTCGCAGACCTGGTTTTAATGCGATTTTTTTTGCCGAGCTCACGTTTATTTTCAGTAAAAATGAAAATAATGTTCTAAAAGTAGAAATAAACTGCGAACGAGTGCTTAATAATATTAAAAGTGTTTATTAGGTAGGGTTAGGGGAAGATGTAGGGTAGGTTTTTATTCTCCCAATAAGGCAGCATCCATTTAATAATTTTAATAAATATAATCATTTGCACTCAATGATATTATTTTATCCTGTTAATGTAAAAAAAATACTGAGGTGCAAATAGCATCTGCCAATATAAAGTATAGATAGCATCTAATTACTACTTACTCTTATTGCAAAGAACTGATACTTTTGCATGGTGTAAATAGAATATATTGCTATTTTCACTTAGTGTAAATAGCATCTATCGCTAAGAAAATATGCTATTTGCACTGATATAGATGTATATATATATGGTCCACTATATATTAAATGTCTTTAGCTACTACATACTGACATTTAAAATGAATCTTTTAATAGAATGCAATTGTTGTTTATATACATGTTTTACATTGTTCTATATTTAAAAAAAATACCTGCATGAAGTTACAGCTGTAATTAGTGTCTGGAATTTCATCTATAATTACATTGTTGACCCCTCACCTTACACCTTAGCCCACCCTTAAACCTAACCATACCATGAAACCTGTCATTAACCTTACTTGTATCCCACCTTAATAGAAGCAAAAGTGTTTTTTGCAATACAACCTGAAAACAATAAGTACATTGTATATCTAACAATTTTCAGTAACACTTTATTTTAGTGTCATTGATACATATGTTACATGTAGTTACAATAGCAATAACTGTAAATTATGCATAATTACATGCAACTAACCCTAAACCAAAACAAACTCTAAACCTAACCCTATTATAAGTACATGTAGTTAATTAATATTACTCAGTACTTAAATGTATAATTACGATGTAATAAAGACACCTTAAAATAAATTGTAACCCAATTTTCTTTTTCTTTTGATGTAAGTACATAGTAGTAAAAAACTTGTCACCAAAACAGTTGTGTAAACTAAGAACCCTATAGCTGTGCATTTCAATGCTTTAGTGGTCAAAGTTCCAGCATAGGTAATGTATAGGTTGATTGAGCGTATGGCTTTGATGCTGATTGATGGTTTCTGTGCAATGATTAAAGACCCCATTTAAAAGGATGAGAAGTAAGCTGAGGAATTGTGTGTTCGTAATAGAAATCTTGTGGTCCTGTGCCTTGGAACAGAGGTGTCCAGTTAATCAGCTTTGTCATGCCTATTAAAGCACCGTGTGCAGTGGCACTCAATCCCATTAAAGTGACCTTGACTAAAGAGAAGAAGACAGAGAGGTTTAATACTAATGCAACCATATTATGTTTTAGGTGAGAACCTTTAGGTAGCTACTCAAATTAATGTTCAAATATGCCACTAAATGATTGTTTGTATCAGTTTTTGTGACACATCCCCAGCTGAAACAGTCTGTCCTCATATTTCAATTGTTTTGGCTCATGAATATAAGATTATGATTGAAAAAACAAGCCTTTGGAATAGTAAATAGTTGTTTTCTGTGCTTAAAGTTGAAGTGTGTCATTTCTCAAGTGGCACCAAACGTAACAGCAACAATAATGATTGTTTTCAAATCAAGGAGGTCTATAATAGCTGGAGAAAGGTAGACCTGCCCCAAACTCACACCATTGGTTGAGCCAATATTATTGTGTTGACCGCTCAAACAAATATATACAGTACAAGTGCCACATTGACACAGAGTTCAAATCAGCATATGAACGGCTTACTTAGAAGAAATATTTTAACATTGACATTAACTTTTTTCACTGCAGATCTTCAAGTCATCTGGCATCCATGGAACTTGAGTTATTCTGCAAACGGCAGCTGACAGATAACAAAATGAAGGTCGCTGCACTCCTTATACTTGGTTGTCTGGTTTCAGAAGGATTGGCAAAGCCTGAGTTTCCAGGTCAGTTAAGATACTTTTTTGCTTATTTGCCTTTATTAGATAGGACAATGACATACTTTTTCTCTGCAATGATAAGCATTTTGTCTCTTTAAAAACGAGACTAATCTTGTTCCTGGAGATCTACCTTCCAGGAAAGTGTACCTCCAACCCAAAACAAATACACCTGAACCAGCTAGTCAAGATCTTCTTTAAGACTTCTGGATAATGACAAACATAATGAAACTCTGCAGGAAATGAGCACTCCTGCATTATAGTTTGCTAGAGAGTCATATAGTGTCAGATGAGTGCTTTAGTAGTTTAGTAGTCTTCTTTTCGACCTTGCTCCAAATATGGATTTAGAATAAAACTCATTTCACATGTATGTTAGCTTCCATAAGAAGATTGGACCCTTGGGTCAGATGGTCCCAGATATGTTCATTTATGTGATTGTGGGTTTAAGAAGCTTATGCGGATAGAAGAAGATATGCATAAAATAGAAATTCAGTTGTTGTTCTTATCCAGCATTCGTTAAATTCAACTCAGTTTAGTTTAGAGAGAGATAGAACTCATAATCTCTAAATGGAGACTTTCGTCTAAGGTCAGTGTCATTATCTTGTTTTGCAGGAGCATCTTTGTTGGTTGTGTGCTATAATTTGTGGGTAAACGTGTAAACATGTTTTCTTATGGCTTGTAGAACAAGAGAAGGACCCTAATTTCTGGAAGGGCTGGGCTCAAAGCTCACTAAAAAATGCTTTGACCCTCCAAGAGCTCAACAAGAACGTTGCCAAGAACGTCATCCTTTTTCTTGGTGATGGTAAGTCATGCCATCTGTGAATCCCTGTGGATCTTTACCATGAGGTATTTGTCTGGTTATAGTATGGACAGTAAGTTGACATTAATTGTAATTTCTGTTCATTCAAACAATATCAATTCTTTTTTTTGTTTTTGTTTTTTTCAACCAAGCTTTGAAAACCGTTTGTGCAATAGCAGGTCTAATAAAAAGAGTTAAATATTTTTAAAAGCACCCTTACAGTGTATGACCCTGCTTCAAAATTAAGCATTAACATGGGCAGTGATGGATACCAAGTTAAAGAGAAATAAGCAAATTAACCACAGTCA
Organism: Anabarilius grahami; assembly: GCA_003731715.1. Lineage (NCBI taxonomy): Eukaryota > Metazoa > Chordata > Actinopteri > Cypriniformes > Xenocyprididae > Anabarilius > Anabarilius grahami. The sequence continues at coordinate 1,875,860 of RJVU01075544.1, forward strand.
ACAACAGGTTGAACGTTGGAACGTCAGGTTTCTTCTGGCCAAATTTGAAGGCACAGTGGGTATCAAAGTGAGCTTGGACAACAAAAGCAAGGAAGGAAGGATGAAAGTAATAGCTACTTATTCTGGCAGAAAAATCAAGATTACCTCAGCTACGATAGAAATCATCCAATTTTATAGAAAGAATATGGTTTATTGCACACCACACCTCAATACCAGCAATTCCGGTATAAAACACCAGTTTACCAAAACCTAAAAAAATCTTATGAAGCCTCAGTTGAACCGCTGTCATGTAGATTTATTTCAGTGCTCACTGTCCACAAACAACAAAAAACACATGCCAGCTACAAAAGGATGATTTCACATACAGGATTTTCTAGAAGCCAATGCTGAAATGAGAGACAATAAGATTTGGATCAGTTGACCTATTGTTTCATGCATTAAGATTATTAAGATCACAATGTGTTTCTTGGAGGTCAGACAACCAAGTTCAGAAAAGACTTCTGAATGTTCATAGGTTTTGTAGTTCTCTATTTGATACAATAAAAGGACCGGTTTAAAAGAGTCACTTGTTTGGGAATTGTACCACACTGTGTGTATTTCATTCATTAAAAAAGAACAGATTAAAAGAGCCACTTGTTCATGAACTGGTCTACACTGGTAGCGTTGTTATGTGCCCGCACGGACAACTCAATAAAAAAAAGTTTCTTGACATTATTTTGCAGTACACTGTCTTTTCATCTTCTCACATTCAATTCGGACTGCAAACACAGATAAAATATACCAGTTGACTTTGAAATTTCTGGCAAGATTGATCTTGGGGTTTTAAGAGTCAATATCGTTCAAATGAAGATAGTGTTTTATTCGGAAATCGATTACTCAGCCCTATGAGGTTATAGAATGCTTTTCAAGTTAACATTTTATTGAAGATTGGAATATATTGTTCATAAGATGACAAGGTAAATCAATATGTATTTGCGTAAACATTTAGAGTGTTCAAATTTAATTGCTCTTTTTTATATTTCAGAATACTTCAGATACACTTTAAATTCATAGTTGCAACTAAAGCCAAAACCCTCATTTCATGCATTAACACATATTTGTGTAATATTTCATGATTTCATTTTATGCTTTGAAGGTTTCAAACCAGACTCTGTGAACTCATTTCAAAGTGATTGTTCTTTTTGAACATATTCTTCTGAGTATACACTTTTGTACAGTTCTGCAAGCTTGAGACGTTTAAGTGCACTATAATTTTGCTTGTGTTTTTAAATATAGCAGGTTATTAAGTGACAAGTAGTCATTTCATCTCACTATTCTGAATAAAATTCAAGATTTAATTTAAGAATGGCTTGTTCATTGACATAATATAAGGGCATTCTCAAGCACCTTTCTCAGGTACAGGCAGACCATGTTATTCATGATAGATGGTGCTTGAAGGAAAGCATATCTTCAAATAGTGGTTAATTATGGCAACCTTTGTTGTTGGTAGGGATGGGTGTATCTACGGTCACAGCAGCACGGATTCTAAAGGGTCAAATGAGTGGAAAGAGCGGTGAGGAAACACAACTGGAGATGGACAAATTCCCCTATGTTGCCCTCTCTAAGGTAACATCCCTTGTGTTGTAATCCCATCATGCCATTCCTTTGTGTTCATAATCCATGCAGTCGCTCACCCCGGGCCACAGAGAACAGATTCAAATCATACTTTGATTTCTCTATCGGCCACAGTTCAGGGACGATGATTCTTACATAGTTAATTATTTCACAGATGTTAGCCAGTAATAAAAGTGAGGGTGGTGAAATATGGTCAGTTATTATCTCGTAGATTCAGCTGTTTTTCTTTTTGACTTCATTTACATTTTTCACATAACCCTATAAAGCCTTCTGTATCATACTTTATATTTATAAGGCCTCTAAATTATCAGCATGAGGTGAATAACCTGTTGTACACAGTCTACTTCATGCTTTCTGTCATTGATTGATATTTTATACTTTTTTTGCCAAGTAAAAGGTCTTTTAGTATAATTCCCTTCAGTTCATGGTTCATGTCTTTTTGCTGATAAGTAAATGTAAGAATAACTTTTATATTGTTAGTAATAATTCAAGATGAAAATTTACTGGACTGAAGCAATTTAGGTTTACTTGATTATCAATACATATTTTTTATTTATTTTTTAGAAAAATCATGATACTATGTGAGTATCAAATATAGGTCAGGCTTTTTATTTGTACATCTCTCAATTATCATCATTATATTGCATTGCCCCCCACCAGTGTTGCCAACTGCTTTCAATAGAAAGTAGTTAAAACCGGTAGCTAAATGTCACTAGATGAAATCATAATGGCAAATTCATTGATCTATATGAATATAAATCAGTGGGCAAAATACAAATGTAGATAAGGTTTGTCCAAGAAGTTGCTAAATTTATCCCTAAACTTTTGAAAAAAGTCTCAAAAGGGGCAGGGAAGTCACTAAATGTAGTGAAAAATTAGCTAAATTGGCAACACTGCCCCCCACATATTATATACGTCTAACATTTTGTCTAACACCGTGTCTACACCAGACGCGACTTTTATCGCGTCGCGCCGCTCACGTCCGGTGTAGACACGGTGTAAAGGTTCAGTAAACTATTCCATTAAAAAAAACAGTTAGATTCTTAGTATTATATGTCAGGATTTACAGGGTTAAATTGTTATGCTGATAATACAATGTAGCAAGGTTTAATGTTCAGGGAAGAAAGAGGCAGGAACCAGCGAACATTCAAAGTAACTTTATTAACCAACAATAAACAAACATAAACCAAACACAACGTAAAGTCCAGGCCTGGCCCCCTGTCGTCCTTCACTGTTGTCGTTCCTACTTTTATCCTCCCGGAGCTCCTCTGTGAGAAACTCAAGGCCTCAATAGCGTTCCGTTCCCACGGCTCTTGGCCCCGCCCTGCTTGCCACATACAATTTTTATGATTTTATTTTTTTTTTTCATTAAATTAAAAAACGATTCAAATGGTCTTAGACTAATGGATTCATAAAAATCATCATTGTGGATGTTTATAATCATGCTAAATGCTTAATAATGCAGAATAAACAATTTTTAGAACTACACATTAGGCTCTATTTTAACAATCTAAGTGCATGGTCTAAGCGCACGGCGCATGTAGGGCGTGTCCGAATCCTCTTTTGCTAGTTTAACAACAGAAAAAATGGTCGGCGTATGGTCCAAAAGGGTTGTTCCTATTCTCTTATTGAGTAATGGGTGTTTTTTTGGGCGTAACGTGCAATAAACCAATCAGAGTCTCATCTCCCATTCCCTTTAAAAGCCAGTTACGCTCGCGCCATGGCGGATTCGCTATTTACATAGTGGAATTTGCAAGCAGAAAGACTGAACACTTCTCCAGAGAGGAATCCTTTTATTTTTAATATTTAAAAATGTTTGTGCTGCTGCGTGTGTAACAAGCAGAGTGTACGCATGTTGTGCACCCGCCTATTGGCGCATATTACTAATGCGCCCTTTAAATAACAACAACAAAAAAAAATACTGCGCCACTGACTTTAAACCAGGTTTTTGTTGATCAATGGTGCAGTCGTTTTCAGTTGCTTAAAATAGCAACATGCCAACAATGCCCCTGAACACACCACGTTTTCAGACTAGCACGCCCATGGTGCATTTGCTATTAAAACAACGTGGCGCTGGACGTGAAAATGATAACTGTGTCAGGCTAAAATTAGCAAAAAACACTCGCGTCGCACCTGGCGTCACATTGCACTGGGTGTATGATAGGGCCCTAAGTGTTCTTGTCAAATAATCCCTTCAGCTTTTAAAATTGTGCATGTCCCCCCCACATCCCCCAGACATATAACACCAATGCTCAGGTACCAGACAGTGCAGGCACTGCCACGGCATATCTGTGTGGGGTCAAAGCCAACGAGGGTACGGTTGGAGTGAGTGCAGCAGCTGTGAGATCTCAGTGCAACACCACTCAAGGGAACGAGGTCACCTCCATTCTTAAATGGGCCAAAGACGCAGGTAAGATCTTCTGTTGAATCCTCCAATACAGCAGCTAAATTTGCTTCTCTGTCCCGACTTCTGTTGTAATTAGAATATAGATGGGATATTTGTTTTTGGGCTAATTTTTTTTGCTAGCAATCCATTAACTTATTTTTGCATGAGAGAAACAAAGGTGACACTGGCACATAAAACAGGTTGAGCAGATAAAGTATTGTGGAAAGTGGAAAAACACGTCCTTATCTGAAGTAAAGGAATAAATGAGAAGAGTGACAGTTTGACTGATGAGCGCAGCACGCAGGCGGCTTTCTCATATTTTATTCTCATGTTGAAAATAAAAACAAATGAAGCATTTTATAAGACGGAAGTCCTCCGCTGAAGGTAGAGGTGAATGTAGCCGAGTGGAATTTGCACGACATGACCAGAATAAACATTATAAAATCCAGCTGAGAGCTTTAAAAGGCGGACATTCTAATCACTGTCAAACTGATAACCTGACCTGATCTGAGTATAGCGGAAAATGCTTTCTCACTTGGGTGCTTGTATTCAGAGAATGCATTAAAATAGTGTACCATACAACAGCTTGACCTTAGCCAGACAACAAGACTTACATTCAAACTGTTTCCTTGACCAGTACAACACTGCAAAGTTGATGCAGTGCATACTTCAGTTTGTTTTCTGTATGTCAGCTGCTGATTAAATATAAGTTATTTAATCATTAGATAGTCGAGGGAAAAAATATGTAATCAACGAGAAAATAGATATAGTGGTAAACAAGGACATGTCCCTACAGGAACAATTAACAGTTAGTTGCAACAACCTGTATTTTTCCCCAGGCAAATCAGTGGGAATTGTCACAACAACACGAGTAAACCATGCCACTCCGAGTGCCGCATATGCCCACTGTGTAGATCGGGACTGGTATTCAGATGGGGAAATGCCAGCTGAAGCACTGCAGAGTGGATGCAAAGACATTGCCAGACAACTCTTTGAAAATATCCCTGACATTAATGTGAGTTTTCTCATGATTCCCCCCAGTTTTATCATTTGATTCTATATAGTGTTGTGTTTGGTCATTCAATATCTGCTTCTGTTAATATTTAGTTTCTTTGCCTACTTTTATACCACCATGGTCGTGTTTGGTCATTCAATATCTGCTTCTGTTAATATTTAGTTTCTTTGCCTACTTTTATACCACCATGGTCTG
>RJVU01075544.1:1881601-1934016 GCA_003731715.1 Anabarilius grahami
ATATTTTAGTAACATTATTTAATATTATTAACTATTATTATTAATATTATTGTCACTAATAATAATAAATATTTGAAAATATTTAAACAGTTAATTACAAATTATTTTAGTAGCATATAGCTATAAATAGTGCAGAATCTTAAATATTTCTAGTTTTAGTTTAAATTGGATTTTCTTTTAGACTGCACTATGTACAATAAATGTGTGATGTTTCTCTTTTGTTCTTGATTTGGATGGGCAGGTGATTATGGGGGGTGGGCGGAGATATATGTACCCCAAAAACACACCAGATGTGGAATACCCAGGAGACAAGAAACACAACGGTACACGCAAAGATGGCAGGAACCTTGTGGGGGAGTGGATTGACAGAGTGAAGGATAAGGTGAAAGATGAAACAAGGGAAAAACAGGGCACTTCATTCCATCTTTTCATTTACAATGTCATGTTCAATTCAGTTCAGAAAAAAAAAACAAAAAAAAACGCTTCCACACTATGCCTCTGCTGACAAATCTCTTTTTTCATTTTCTCTCTGTGTTTGCCTGACTCTGGCAGTGTATTTGTGCTCTTTTGATGATGCCCTCTTTATTGACTTCCCTGAATCTGTTCTGATGCTCTTGAGACCGCTAAAGCTGGCTTTACAGCTGTGCAGTTAATAACAAATGAAGACTATTTGTACTTGTTGTGAAACTGTATTACAGAGATTTGGTTGCAAGATATTGGATCAAAGCAGTTTAATATGTACTATAAAGCATCTAAATATAAGATGGTATGGTCATTTCTCTAACCTTTTTATTGTTTCTCTCTTAACCTTTGTGTACGCAGAGAGGTTACTATGTTTGGAACAAGAGGGATCTCCTTTCCCTGAATCCAAATAATGTGGATTATCTGTTGGGTGAGTTTTATAAACATTCTGGTTAAGTGGCCTTGTTTGAGACAATGCTTTACTGAATTCCTGTTCTATTTGCACTGCAGGTCTGTTTGAGCCGGCAGACCTGGCCTATGAGCTTGAGAGAAACAAAGAAACTGACCCCTCCCTTACTGAGATGGTAGAAGTGGCCATTAAGATCCTCAGAAAAAATGAACGCGGGTTTTACTTGTTGGTCGAAGGTAAAAAAATATAGTGTACATCACTGTTCATTACAGCACAGATGTGCTATTGGAAGGTCATTTCAACATCTAATTAAACTGGTATCAAATATTTGGCATTTCTCAGCGCTGGGGAAGCTACTTGTCAAAGTAGCTTATATACACCGATCAGGCATAACATTATGACCACTGACAGGTGAAGTGAATAACACTGATTATCTCTCTTATTGATGCACGTGGGGAGCGAAGGCGTATCCCCACGATAAATAAAAACACTACACAGCTACTCGAATCTATATAACTAAACTACAAACCTAGTATAAACTGCAGTATTTAAATATTAATCTCACTAAACATTTGGATGGTGACTGAGTTGAATAAAATAATTTGAAGCATTCATTAAAATTAATTTGATGATTTCCTCAGTTTGCTCGTAGCAATACAATGTAACAAAAGTGTCAAACTAAACTACTTATTAATTAAATTAAAATTAATTGAATTAATTTTAAAAGCTGAACTGTAACAGCTCAGCTACTATCAGGTACTGGCACTATAACAACCCTTTCGGGTATTGAAGGGAATGATGTGTACAGAATTAATGTCTACATGCTCTGTATGAGACTTCTGACCGGGCTGTCCTCTGACAGGTGGCCGCATTGACCACGGACACCATGAGGGCAAAGCGAAGCAGGCCTTACACGAGGCAGTGGAAATGGATTGGGCCATTACTCGAGCTGGTCTCCTCACCAGTGTTTATGACACACTAACCGTCGTCACGGCTGATCACTCTCATGTCTTCAGCTTTGGAGGCTATACACCACGAGGAAACTCAATCTTTGGTAGGTAATGAAGGCTCAAGCCTTGTTGGGAGCACTTTAATTACAGAGTAGGGTGTGATTTCTTGGTGGTTTATGGCCCAGACTTTAAATGTCCTTTCCGCAGGTTTGGCCCCCATGATGAGTGATATTGACCAGAAGCCCTTCACATCCATTTTGTATGGAAATGGCCCAGGGTTCAAGTTGGTTAACGGATCTAGAGAAAATGTCTCAACTGTGGACTACGGTAAGTAATTACAGGCTTATCGCTTCCTGGTTCTTCCTGGCCTACTTTTGGGAGACTTGGAATGCTGAGATTTACTTTTAATTGTTCCTGTTTGGCTGTTTCTTGCTTTTCTATGGTATGCTACGTAGCCACTAAAGCATAACATAAAAAGCCTATACTTCGGAGGGCGTACAGTAAGGGTGGGTACACAGCTCTGATGGTACACTTGATGGATTGGAATGCCACAGTCCATTTTGAGGACATCGAAAGAGCCCGCTTAGAAATAAAGCGGGAATATAGTGCATCTTCAAACTTCAAAGTTTTCAAAGTCTTTATTGGATAGAGAGATGAAGCAGATGTAAATTCTTGTGTGTGGTCAGTAAGATTTAAAGAGAAATTAATACTTTTATTCAGCAAGGATGCATTAAAAACTGTGACAAAAGACATTTATAATGTTACCAAAGATTTACATAAAAAAACGTGTTCTTTTCAACTTTCTACTTATTAAAGAATCCTGAAATGTATCACAGTTTAAACTAAAATATGAAGCAGAACATTGATAATAATAAGAAATGTTTCTTGAGCAGCAAATCAGCATATTAGAATGATTTCTGAAGGATCATGTGACACTGAAGACTGGAGTAATTATGCTGAAAATACATATTTGCCATCACAGGATTAAATTAAATTTTAAAATATATTAAAATAGAAAACAGTTATTAGGGCCAGAGCACCGATGGTGTGAGGACCCTATTGTAATTGCCCGGTCAATTATTCTTATTCTCCGAAATGAATTGCATTTTTGAGGGCCTAAACATGCTCGAAAACTCATGAAACTTTGCACAGAAGTGGTGAAAATTTACGTCTGATATGCTTTGCCATGAAACAGGAAGTTGTTGTAACTCGGGCACACAATGTCCGATCTGCCCCAAACTTCACATGTTTTATTAGAGTCCTGACCTGAAGACATCTACATGCCAATATTCAGTTACAGTCATAGCGCCACCTGCGGGCAACAGAAAATGACATGTTTTACACTGTGATTAACTCCTCATAGAGATTTAACCAGAACCACATCATACATGGTCAGTCTAATCTTAAGGCCTTAGTGATGTTAAATTGCGACGATCTTGAGTTTTCGCTGAAGGGCGTGTCCGTGGCGGCCTGACAAAGTCTGATGTTTCGCCATGAAACAGGAAGCTGTTGTAACTCAGGCATACAATGTCCAAACTGCCCCAAACTTCACATGTGTGATAATAGTCCTGGCCTTAAGACATCTACATATTCAGTTAGTCATAGCGCCACCTGCAGGCAACAGGAAATGGCATGCTTTACACTGTAATTCACTCCCAGGAACACATTTCAATATGCTACGAAGTATCAAACATCTTAGAAACCCATTAAATCATGCAACACTTGGCTAAGTGCTAATGTATGCGATTAACGCCACAAAACAGAAAGTTGTTGTAACTCAGGCACACAATGTCCGATCTGCCCCAAACTTAAAAAATGTCAGAATTCTCCTGTATTTACTCACTTACATGCATGCCGCCCACTGTTCACTGTTTTCTTAAGGCAAACGGGTGGCGGTGAGCCCGGGTCCGAGGGCCCTTTCATCGCTGCTTGCAGCTTTAATTTCAAATTGTAATTATATTTCACAATATTACTGTATTTTGATCAAATAAATGCAGCCTTGATGAACACAAGAGTCTTCTTTCAAAAACATGAACAAATCTTACAACCTTAAGCGTTAGTTTACATTATATTTTAATTGTATGTAATATGTTTTAATGTGAGAGACTTGTTAAAGACCCCGCTGTCCTTGGAGCGGATCGGCAGTGTTCTCTGATGCAGTGTTAACTCTAGTGTATAAGCGCCCTGAATGTCAAACTCAGCGGTAGTTGAATGATGATAAAGTGCATCTCTCTCAGTTTCCACCACCCATCTTTCTTACTCTTTCTCTATATGTTTGACAAGCCATAGAATTATGGCTATTGTTCTGGCTTGGTCTCTCTCTCTTCTCTCATTTTCTTCCCCATCACTCTCTCCGTTTGTCTCATTACTATTCCACAGCATAGGTTTGACTATTTAAATTTCTGTTTTCACTGATAGAACACAATACAAAAACAATGAAGTAAAATGCATTGTTATCCCTGCTGTTGACATTCTTCTGGGGATGTCAAATATACAGTACAAAGACAATACTAAAATAATAATAAAAATAACAGTACCAATTTTTTTAATAGTATATGTAGTTCTGAGTATTGACAAGCAAACACCAATATAGACAAGGAAAATAGAAAACTCACTGCTGTTATTTTTATATTTCTCATATTTTGTAATCATTATTTTATTTCTTCTAATTATTGAGAAATGGTTCCAGGCTACATACTACTGTTTATTTGTTAATATTCATATTAATATTTAAAACATACTACTGTTTATTTGTTAATATTCATATTAATATTTAAATGTATCTTTATATTAATTGTAATTTAATTTTAATTTAACATGATATTTAATTTGTTTCTTAATTAATTAGATTTTTTTTAAATATTCAAATTAATATTTATTATTTATTTATTATTAAATATTAATGTATTATTAATTGTAATTTAGTTTTAATATAATACATAATTAATTTTTCTTAATTATTGAGAAATGGTTCCAGGCTACATACTACTGTTTATTTGTTAATATTCATATTAATATTTAAATGTATCTTTATATTAATTGTAATTTAATTTTAATTTAACATGATATTTAATTTGTTTCTTAATTAATTAGATTTTTTTTAAATATTCAAATTAATATTTATTATTTATTTATTATTAAATATTAATGTATTATTAATTGTAATTTAGTTTTAATATAATACATAATTAATTTTTCTTAATTATTGAGAAATGGTTCCAGGCTACATACTACTGTTTATTTGTTAATATTCATATTAATATTTAAATGTATCTTTATATTAATTGTAATTTAATTTTAATTTAACATGATATTTAATTTGTTTCTTAATTAATTAGATTTTTTTTAAATATTCAAATTAANTATTTAATTTTATATTATTATTAAGATAAATATTAACAAATTACAATAAAAATAGCATTGTGATATCATGAAAACTTTTTTTCTTCTCCCCCCAGAGCAAAACAACTATCTGGCTCAGTCTGCCGTTCCCTTGCGCATGGAGACTCATGGCGGTGAAGACGTGGCCATCTTCTCCAAAGGCCCCATGGCTCATCTTCTTCATGGAGTCCAGGAGCAGCATTACATTCCCCATGTTATGGCCTACGCCGCTTGCATCGGCCAAAACAAAGACCACTGCCGTACAACCTCCGGCTCCTCTTCTCTCAGCCACATCTCCCCTACACTGGCCATCCTTCTTTCAGTTACTTGGTTTCTGTGCTGACCTCTCTTCTTTGGATCATCTCGTATCCTACCGTGATTAGATCAGGAACTGAGTTTATGATTTTTTGTAATATGTGATTAGTTTTTAAAGCATTTATCAACTTCAGGACCAATGTGTGGGCATTTTGGAGAGGCTGAAGATGTGAAGAGATTCTGTTGCAATGATGGAAACAAAATGTCAAATTGATTGCTGGTGTTGTGAATACCAGAACTGCTGTGATTCAGTACAGCAGTGCAAATGTGAGTGTTATATTGCTGTTCTCTAAAGAACATAATAATGAATAATTGTGATTAAATCTGGCCAGCAAAAATACTTCAGAAGGACGGCAAAAAAAATATCACGCTTTCTGTATTGCAAGGCAACACAGAGATTGACAGTCTGTCTGGAACAGATAATGCAAAATAGAGGATCGGAACTAATTGTTGTTTGACAAGCTCACACTACACAGTTTTAGCTCTGAAATTTTGTAAGGTCTGCTAAGTCACATGAGATCAGTAAGATTGTTTTTTTCTTTTTGGAAAGAATTCAATGTTTATTCAACAAGATGCATAAAATTGATCAAAAGTGACAAAACATTCTATTTTTTTTTAAATAAATGCTTTTGAACTTTCTATTCATCAAGGAATCCTAAAAAAATATCATAGCATCCACAAAAAATTAAGCAGCACATTAATAGTAAACATTAATAGTAATAAGAGATGTTTCTTGAGAACTAAATCAGCATTTTAGAATGATTTCTGAAGGATCCTGTGACACTTAATAATAAATTGCATTTTAAAGTATATTAAAATAGAAAACTGTCTTTAAATTGTAATAATATTTCACAAAAAATATTTTTTTACAGAGCACCTAAAGGGACATTGTGGTGGAAAAAATTTGGGATGGGAGAAAAAAAAATATTTCAATGCTTTTGCGTACTCTCGCAAAAGTTTTGCGTTCCCTCAAGAAACTTTGCGTTCGCTCACAAAAAACTAAGTTTCTTGGGGGAACACAAACATTTTTGCGAGCGAACACAAACTTTCTTGGGGGAACGCAATAGTTTTGCGAGAGAATGCAAAAACATTAACATATCATTTTTCTTCCCATCTCATATTTTTTTCATCACTTTGTCCCTTTAGGGGCTCCATAGTTTTTACTGTATTTTTTACTGTATCAAATAAATGCAGCCTTGTTGACCATAAGAGACTCGTACTGAACTCGTACTGTCCCAGGTGAAAAAAAAGTACATTTCTATAATGTACTTAAAGTGCTCTATTTTCGTGCACTAATTTTGTACTTAATATACTTAAAATTCTTCTTTAGTACTTCTTAAAATAATCTATTTTCTGTGTACTCAACTGTGCTATTTTGAAACACCATGAAATATGAACTAAAATGTGCTTTTAATATACTATCTCTGTATTTAAAAAAAATTATTTAGATACTACTTATAATATTTTGAACCCTTACCCCCGGTTTCACAGACCAGGCGTAAGCTAGTCGTAGACTAAAATGCATGTTTGAGCTGTTTTAACTGAAAGCAACTTGCACTGACGTATCTTAAAATATGTCCCTGCCATTGTTTTTTCTCAAAATGCACACAAGTTATGTTTTTTCTAGTGTACGTTTATAAAAGCTACTTAAATATCCTAATTGAACTAAGGCCTAATCCTGGTTTAGGCTAAGCTCTGTCTGTGAAACCGGGCCATAGTGTACTTCAAGTGGTAACTATATCGTTTTTAAATACAGAGATAGTATATTAAAAGCACATTTTAGTTCACAAGTGTACAGTTGAGTACACTTAGATGTTTTTATGATTATCTTAAGAAGTACTAAAGAAGAAATTTTAGTATATTAAGTACAAAATTAGTGTGCAAAAATAGAGCACTTTAAGTGCATTATAGAAGTGTACTTTTTTCCGCTGAGTGAGCCTAAACTTTTGAACAGTAGTGTGTGTGTCAGCAGATGTTTTAATGAGATTTTTGCAATTTTGGGAAGTTTATAAAATGTACAGAATAATTACAACACAGTTCTTTTCAGAAGATGTGGGCAGTGAGTTTGAGAGCTGTGTAGTGTGAACTTGGTCTTTTTTAGTTACCTGATATTGGTTGCCCAAAAAGTGTCAGCAAAGTGATTAAATTAAATAAGTAGAACTATAACAAGAAGATTCATTTAAGAAAGATTTTATAACATATCATCAGGCCTATGGCAAAAATGACTCTACTTAAAATGATTCTTTCACTCAGCATTTTTCTATTTTTATTTTCCTACATTTGAAATCAAATACAATCTACCTCACTGGCATGTGATGCCCTTCCTGCATTACATTCCCCTGTGAAGACCAGTTCAAAACTCCAATGAAAGTCACTCATTTTGAGCAACTATCACTATTCTAATTGTTACTTTTACAAAGGACTATTCTCCTTTACTAGTCAAGTCATGTTTTTAACTCTTTTTTTTTTTTTTTTTGAGAGGAATCCCTCATATGCAAAACAATAATGTACATTAAATTTATTGGAAATGCTTGATTCATTATCAGTGTTGGGTAAGTTACTCTAAAAAAGTAATTAATTACTAGCTACTAATTACTGTACATCTTCAACAGTGTAATTAGATTACTAATTACTCTCTCTAAAAAGGATTAATCGGATTACTTATTACTAATTAAATCTCATATCAACTTTAACCAGTTGAACAATCCAAGCATAGACATGAAACTGCAGTTTTAATGTTTTCAAATAAACATATGCAATTGCATAATTTATTCTTGAACTGACCAAAGTGTGTAAATGGAGAAGGTGACATTAAAAACATAAGATGTTGAATTTTGATGTTAAATCCACTATTGTTTTATATAGAATTGTTGTATAGTCTATACAGTAATGCAATTTCATCAGAAGTAACTGTAATTAAATTTTTAAGGGAAAAGTAATTAGGTTACTTAGTAATTAATTACACCCAACACCCAACACTGATCATTATGTTGACTGATCTGAAACAGAACTGTATCTGTAACCTGTTTGATCTTCAGACCAATTGTGGTGTATGTTTTTGAAGTACTGTTTATCTTTTATGTTTTCACATTTTATTGGGTGCAGAATCAGATTGGTGGTGCAATTGTTTGTTTGTTTGTTTATAGTCTCTCTATGAATGTAGGACGTACATAAATAAGGACAAAGAAAGGAAAAAATGACAGAAAGGTTATTTTCCTTGGCTATTCACTTGAACCCAAATTCAAATATGCTGTTAGAGCAGACATTGCAAAAGTCATTAAAAATATACAAAGTTCTGGAGATGCAAGAAAGATTTCACAATAAAGGAAAAATGTGTGGGGAGAAATGTTTTTGCATGCGTCATTTTGTTTTAGGTGCCTTTCATTCACTGTTGTGGTTTTAGTGAAATGCAAAGAGCTCAGCCGCAGTAAATGGCCCTTAGTGAGCAATATGGGAAAGGAGTATGACTAACGTTGACATTTAGACATGAGGATCTATGCTGATAATTTAGAAAAGCTACCGTCATCACATTTTAAAGACTTTTAGGAAAGAATATTTTAAGACACATTGGGACCACAGTGCTCAGATGCATTTCCATAAAAACAACAATTATGCAGGACTGCAACAAATTTGTGGTACAAGAAGTCAGCACCACCAGCTTGCAAAAATCTGTCCTGCAGCATGATTTAGATTATAACTCGCACACATTTTTATCCTCTCATTTATGTCCCAAAGTGTGACAAACCAGCCAAACTCTCTTTCGGTCAGCCTGCTGCTTTAATGAGGGAATGTGATATTTGTATTTGATGTCACCTGAGAGACTACCTCTATGGAAATTAGGGGATATCTTGGCCCCAAACTCATCTTCTTTTAGCTTCTTTGACCTCTGTCGGAGTCCCAGTCGAGTTGACTTTATCATCACGACCCATTTTGCATTACATGACAATTTCCTAGAGTTTCCCCACCCCCTTCTCCAAGGCTAGTGGTTTTTATATCCGCAATCTACATCTTCCTATATCACCCTGACATTCAAATGCCAGCGCTGTTCATTTCCATAGGCTGAGAGAGCTAGTGTCCTTCTGGCCTTCTCAAAGTGGTAATAAGGTATAAAGTAGTGGGGGATGTGGCGACTGTTGAAATGTAAAAAGACTTTTAAAGTTTTGTTGTTTGACCTTGAGAAACCNTGAGAAACCTTAATTAAATTATTAGTTATAAATATTAAATACAAATATTTATAATACATTATTTTATATATACAAATATTTATAATAATTTGTTATATATAATTTATATAATCTATAACATTTAATATTTAATAATAATAATATATTACACTAAAATATTATTGTTATTAATATATTAAATGCCAAACAATTCACAATATTACTAATTGCGCTGTTAAAGGGTTAGTTCACCCAAAAATGAAATTTCTGTCATTAATTACTCACCTTCGTGTCGTTCCACACCCGCAAGACCTTCGTTCATCTTCAGAACACAAATTAAGATATTTTTGATGAAATCCGATGGCTCAGTGAGGCCTCCATTGACAGCAAGATAATTAACACTTTCAAATCCCCAGAAAGCTAAAAGACATATTTAAAACAGTTCATGTGACTACAGTGGTTCAACCTTAATGTTATGAAGAGATGAGAATACTTTTTGTGTGCCAAAAAAACAAAATAACGACTTTATTCAACAATATCTAGTGATGGGCGATTTCAAAACACTGCTTCGTGAAGCTTCGAAGCTTTACAAATCTTTTGTTTCCACAGGAGTAGCGAGCCGACAGTGGTGGAGGCAAGAGCGCGTAAGTGTTTTGCTTAATATCTGTTGTGGTCAGTTGCTTCGTTTATTATTTGCTGCTAGGAAGGATTAATTCGTATCTGTGCCTGTCTTATTTGTCTACCTTGACTATAACTGTATTTAATTGTACTTGTTGGAAATAACAGCCGCGCTTTGCAGAGTTTATTGGTGTTATTGCTTGTTTTGCGCACTTAAACGCTGTGTTGTTGTAGCATTAGTTTCGATTTGACCCATTCACGTTAGACTGCACAGCGGCAAAATGTCCGAAAGAAAGTAGTGGAGCACAAAAACGGAAAATACAAAGGTTAAAAGAACAACATAACCAAGATATACTGGGAAAAAAAATCCTTAAATTGACTGGATAGGGGAGAGTAGGGTAAGATGAGCCAGTGGGTAAGTTGACCCATCCCCTGTATCTTGGCAACCGTACCATTTTATTGTCATGTGACCGTATATTTTAGAACCACCCATCATTTCTGCCAGACTGTGAAAAGGAGAAGCACATGGGAGGAGTGGAAGTCGCTTATTTACTTTAAAAACTGTTTTTGGCTTGTCAAAGTAAATTTTAACATAACAGATGTTGTTTCATCAAAGCAAATTTGTCCAGGTCTAAAACTATTTATGATGCATATTGGTGATTTAGCCACGTATAAAACCATGCAAGTCATTTAGCTAAATATTATTCTGAATTGGTAAGCTAGCTAGCTTTTCCTAAAATGGCAGCTATGGGACAAAGTGAGCCAAATGCTGTGGGGTAAATTGAGCCAGCGTTTTAACTTACCCCACCGTAAGGCACTGAATTTAAGTTAAATCTGAGGTATAAATTGGTGTCATTTCAATATAATATTACGCAACTGGTTTAGTTTATCTTTATTTAAGAGTTTATTTGATAGGAACAGTGTACAAGTACACCAAATCCCTCTCTGATACGAACCAGATGATGTTTAATCATATATATCTTTCCACCTGTAGTCTCGATTGGCCTAAAATGGTCAAATTGCAGAAAAACTACCATGTCAAGAACCTTTTGACTAAAATGTTTATTAATTTCAGTGACATTTATTCATTCTTATTTAGTTTTTATTTGATTTTACTCAACAAACTCTCTGTTTAGTCTGTTTATGGGAAGGTCACACATATTGTTTCAGAAATGCAAACAATTAAACATACTGAAATTTCAACTTCATTTGGTTGGTTTTGTTTTATTTAATTTAGCTTTAAAAAAAGAAATGTTTGTAAAATATTTTTACAAAGAATATTTGTAAAAGGAAATTTGATTATTAAATTAGTTTTTAAAATAGGTACATTATCTTTCAAATTTCACATGGGTTTGATTCAAATTCAGTTAGATGGTCAGTTTACACCCACCTACTGACTCGGCTGAACTTACCCCTAACCTGGGGTAAATTGAGCCAGAGGAACACTTTTTTTAAAGAAGCCATATTTTTAGAACCCTTTGTCATTGTCACAGACACGTCAGGCTCCACCGTCCACCAATCACAACGCACTCAATCACCAGAATACTAATCACCGCCACCTGCACCTCATCATTGCACTAATCAGCAGCACTACAAAGAGCACACACACACAGCACTCCACGTCCGGTCTCGTTTGAAGATACTTCGGTATATGCTTACCTCAAGGACTCCCTGCTTTCTACTCACCTGTATCCAGCGTGTCTCCTTCCTTCTGTGTCTCCTGTCTCCTGTGTGTGAGTGCTCTCCAGCGATCTCCAGCTCCAGCGTGTCATCAGAGTCTTCCATACCTGCAACGAATAAGGACAGTATCTATCACCATTCTACTCATACATCCATCTACGAATACTTCTCTGCTTACCTGTTTCCTTCTGCATGCTCAACTGGTGTCAATAAACTCCCATTACCTTTTACATCTGTGTCTGACTCCTGTGTACCGTAACAGAAGACCGGACCAACACCGCAGACCCAGTATGAGCCAACCAGATCCATTTCAAGCGCTGGTGGATGCGCTCCGGAGGACACTCACCACCAATCCACCGTCACCATCACCCGTCACTTCTCCCTCACCTGCACCAGCGGTAGCCACCGCCAGCACCATCAGTTCTCCTTCACAACCCGTATACGCCAGTCCCATGGCCAGACCAGCGCCCTACTCAGGATCGGCGGAGGACTGCAGCGGTTTCCTGCTGCAGTGCGAACTAGTCCTGGAGATGCAGCCGCACCTGTACCCGAACGACACGTCGAAAATAGCGTTCCTCATATCACAGTTAAACGGCAAAGCATTAAAATGGGCAGACTCCATCTGGTCGCAACACGGTGCTATCACTCAGTCATATTCTGCCTTCATTTCTCATTTCCGAGAAGTGTTTGGTAAACCCTTGACAGACTCCTCTGCTGGTGAGAAACTTTACAATCTTAAACAAGGTGCTATGTCTATCTATGATGATGCTTTGCAGTTCAGAACGCTTGCTGCCGTCTGCGGATGGAATGAACAGGCGTTGATTACCACCTACCGTCAAGGATTGGAACCTCGGGTGCGGCTGCAACTCGCTGCATACGAGGACACCATCGGCCTTGAGAAGTTCATTCAGCATTCCATTCGCTGCGCCACTCGCATGCAAGCGTGTCTCCAAGAACATCAGGACCAGTTCCTTCCCATCTCATCACTCTGCCGATCCGAACCCGTCAGCTCCCCAGAACCAGCCAACGACCCCATGGATGTAGAGAATTCCCGCTTAACTCCCTCAGAGCGACAACGCCGGCTGACCCTCCACTTGTGTCTGTACTGTGGAGCTCCTGGGCACATAATATCGGCGTGCCCCATTCGACCTCCTCGACCCATGGTGAGTGCCATTATTCCTTCTCTCAAGAAGATGAAACCACTCTCCACGGTTGTCAATCTTACTGCCGCCGATGTTTCCATTTCAGTGGTCGCGCTCCTCGACTCAGGGTCAGCCGGTAATTTCATCTCCGGCGCCCTCTGCCGGCAACTACGTCTCAAGACCTCTCCGTCTCCGACGGTCTACCAGATCAACTCCATAACTGGTAGGCCCCTCAGCCGTAAGCAGGTTCGCAGGATTGGAGGACCACTCAAGCTTCAAGTCGGATTACTACACCATGAGGAAATCCACCTGCTGGTTCTGGAGGATTCCACCGCTGACGTGGTTCTAGGGCGCCCCTGGTTGGAGCAGCATAATCCCACCATCTCTTGGAACACCGGCGAGATCCTGAAGTGGGGCGAGACCTGTTTCTCCGGGTGCATCTCTGAACTTCCTGTTCCACCACTTCCTCCTTCCGAACTCTCCCTGGGTGCCACATCCATCGAGAGCCCCGTAGAGAAACGTTCCATCGACATTCCCGAATGTTACGCCCCCTTCAGTGATGTCTTCTGCCCTCAGAGAGCCTCCAAGCTGCCTCCACACCGGCCATGGGACTGCGCCATCGACCTGCTTCCGGGTGAACCAGTGCCAAGGGGTAAGATCTATCCCCTAGCCATCCCGGAGGAGAAGGCCATGGAGGAATACATCAAAGAGGCCCTTGCTCAAGGATACATCCGCCCGTCTACTTCCCCTGCTGCTTCCAGCTTCTTCTTCGTGGCTAAAAAGGACGGAGGCTTGCGGCCCTGTATCGACTATCGCTCTCTCAACAAGATCACCGTAAAGTTCCGCTATCCCCTTCCTCTCGTCCCAGCGGCCCTGGAACATCTCCGTGGTGCCACTGTGTTCACGAAGTTGGACCTCCGCAGCGCGTATAACCTCATCCGGATACGTGAGGGGGACGAGTGGAAGACAGCATTCATCACACCTACCGGCCACTATGAATACTTGGTCATGCCGTACGGCCTTGTCAACGCCCCCTCCGTATTCCAGGATTTTATTCATGAGGTGCTCCGGGAGTTTCTCCACCGGTTCGTCCTGGTATATATCGACGACATCCTCATCTACTCCCGGAGCCTGGCCGAACATCGCCATCACGTTGCGGAGGTCCTCACCCGGCTTCGTCAATTCCACCTGTTCCTCAAGGCAGAGAAGTGCTCCTTCCATCAGCCTTCCGTATCATTTCTAGGATACAACATCGATCACAGTGGCATCCGGATGGACGAGAGGAAGGTGGAATCCATCACCACCTGGCCAGAACCCACAACCATCAAAGAACTACAACGTTTCCTCGGATTCGCCAACTTCTATCGTCGTTTCATCATGAACTACAGCTCCATAACCCATCCACTCACCAGTCTGCTCCGCAATAAGCCCAAGTCTCTGTCCTGGACCCCTGAAGCCACCAACGCCTTCAAGTATCTCAAGGAAGCCTTTACCACCGCTCCCCTCCTCGTCCACCCAGACCCAGAACTGCCATTCGTCGTGGAGGTGGACGCCTCTACCACCGGAGTGGGAGCGGTATTATCTCAGCAGCAGGGGACCCCAAGTAGACTCCATCCATGCGCCTTCTTCTCCCGCAAGCTCAGCCCGGCGGAGGTCAACTATGACATCGGTGACAGGGAACTCCTCGCGGTAAAGCTTGCCTTGGAAGAGTGGAGGCATTGGTTGGAGGGAGCCAAACACCCATTCCTCGTTCTCACAGACCACAAAAACCTTGAGTATCTCCGTGCTGCTAAGAGGCTGAATCCGAGACAAGCTCGTTGGGCTATGTTTTTCTCACGTTTCCATTACACCATCTCATATAGACCCGGTTCCAAGAATGTGAAGGCTGACGCTCTCTCCCGTCTCTACGCTCCAGAGGAGAATCTGGAGGAACCTGAACCCATCATTCCAAGTGCTCTCATCGTCAGCCCAATCACCTGGTCAGAGGAGACCATTCCCTCCTCCAATGCTTCCACTAACCCTCCGCCGGGCTGTCCACCTGGCTTGCTATACATCACTCGGACACGACGCACTCCAATGATTCACTCTGCTCACACGTCACTAGGCACTGGTCACCCGGGGGTCAATGATACCCTCTCGTTGCTCAAAGAACGCTTCTGGTGGCCAGGGATGGCAGCCGATGTCAGAAGGTACGTGCAGGGCTGCAGGGAGTGCGCCATCTCCAAAAGTCCACGCCATCTTCCAGCCGGCAAACTTCTTCCTCTGCCCGTTCCCAACCGACCATGGTCACACCTAGGAGTGGACTTCATCACTGACCTGCCAGCCTCCGACGGGAATACCTGCATACTGGTCATCATTGATCGTTTCTCCAAATCTTGTCATCTCATTCCACTGAGGGGTCTGACTACAGCTATGGAAACCGCAGAGCTACTCTTCAATCATGTGTTCAGGTACTATGGTATCCCGGAGGATATCGTATCTGATAGAGGACCCCAATTCATCTCCCGAGTTTGGAAAGCATTCCACTCGCTCCTAGGTGTGGCCGTCAGTCTGACGTCAGGATACCATCCACAGTCGAACGGGCAGACGGAAAGGAAGATTCAGGAGATCGGCCGCTTCCTCCGTACCTTCTGTCATGACCACCAGGACTCCTGGAACCAGTACCTGGGTTGGGCCGAGTACGCCCAGAACTCCCTCCGACAGTCTACTACAGGACTAACTCCATTTCAATGCGTACTCGGTTACCAACCCCCACTGTTCCCCTGGGACGGGGAACCATCTAACGTTCCTGCGGTGGATTACTGGTTCCGGGAGAGCGAGAGGGTCTGGGACTCAGCACACCATCAGCTGCAACGAGCCCTGCGCAGACGCAGGATGACAGCAGACCTTCGTCGCTCCAACCCTCCCGTGTTCCAGCCGGGACAGCAGGTATGGCTGTCCACACGGGACATCAGACTGCGTCTGCCCTGCAGAAAGCTGAGTCCCAGGTTCATTGGCCCATTTCCCATCACCAAGCAGGTCAACCCGGTCACCTACCAACTGCAACTCCCTCAAGGTTATCGCATTCACCCCACATTCCATGTGTCACTCCTCAAACCTCACCACCCTTCTGTTTCCTCCACAGGGCCTGACGTGAATCCCGAAGAGCCCCCCCTTCCAATCATCCTGGAAGACGGTACAGCCTATGAGGTCCACGAGATCTTGGACTCCCGGCGCCGTGGTGGTCTACTAGAATACTTGGTGGACTGGGAGGGCTATGGTCCTGAGGAGCGCTCCTGGGTTCCTAGAAACGACATCCTTGACCCAAATCTTCTTCAGGCTTTTCACGACAGCCACCCTAACAGACCGGCACCGCGGGGAAGAGGATGACCACCACGACGTCGGGGTCCTCGGCCCTCAGGAGCGGGCCGTGGGAGGGGGGGCACTGTCACAGACACGTCAGGCTCCACCGTCCACCAATCACAACGCACTCAATCACCAGAATACTAATCACCGCCACCTGCACCTCATCATTGCACTAATCAGCAGCACTACAAAGAGCACACACACAGCACTCCACGTCCGGTCTCGTTTGAAGATACTTCGGTATATGCTTACCTCAAGGACTCCCTGCTTTCTACTCACCTGTATCCAGCGTGTCTCCTTCCTTCTGTGTCTCCTGTCTCCTGTGTGTGAGTGCTCTCCAGCGATCTCCAGCTCCAGCGTGTCATCACAGTCTTCCATACCTGCAACGAATAAGGACAGTATCTATCACCATTCTACTCATACATCCATCTACGAATACTTCTCTGTTTACCTGTTTCCTTCTGCATGCTCAACTGGTGTCAATAAACTCCCATTACCTTTTACATCTGTGTCTGACTCCTGTGTACCGTAACAGTCATAGATGTATTCTAATATTTTAAAACGATTGGAAACATCCTGAAATTACTTTAAATACTTTCATTTTACCTCTGCTTCATTTCCCCTTATCTTGAGGACCACATAAGTAAAAAATGGCTCATCTTACCCCACTCTTCCCTACTTGAAGACATTGGATACATCACAGGAAGTGGCGAAGTCACACAGTCCGTGAGGGAGAGATCGTTAACGACAGAAAATCCAAACATTTGCCTATCATTCATCGATCTCAAATACTGCTTATCGCTTGAAACATGTAAGTAGTAGCAACTTTACAAGTCTGCTTGCTCTAATGTTAACCGAGTCCTAAATAAATTTGCTCTATTATAGTTTAGTGCTTGTGTGGAGAACTCACTTACTGCATGACATGGAGGCGCCGGTGCGAACACTTGCATTTAACTTAAAATACTCATTACTCATTACTCATACTCATTTTGGCCATACAGATGAGACTAATGCAAACTATACTTTTATTTCTGTAAACTCACAATAACAGCAAAACTTTGTGCTTTTGACGAAACAATCAATCGAAACGTCTCGGTCGCAGTGAACTTGAGCACGTAACAAACATGAACCGAAACTCTGCGAATATATCTATAGAAAGCTTGAAATGTCTACTTTTAAACAAACCAATTCAAAAGGAAAATAAATATTCTCAGATCATGTAATCCGTATGAAACCTGCATATAGGTACGTCCACTACTGCGGAGATGACGAATCAGCTACATTCTCATAATCATTACGTTTACTGGTGCGCTGTGGCAAGCTTAAACTGGACAAAACAAACATTTAACTTACCCATTTTAGAACACAAACAATTCGAGAAAAACAACGTAGGACAGGTACGTGATCACAAATCACGTGGTCTCGTAAATAGGGATGTTCGGTTCTTGAACTAATCATTCTATTGAGCCGGTTCATAGGAAGTAACCGGTCGAGCCGCTTCACTAATCGAACTGAATTGAACTTTAGTTCCGGGTTGATGACGCAAGACGCATGAGCTGAAGTAGCATGTCCGACTCAAAAAGAACCGATTGAGCCTGTTCAACCAACTGTCAAAGTTTGCCGAAGATTACGAGGACTCAAAAAGAACCGAATGAGCCGGTATAACCAACTGTCGAAGTTTGCCGAGGATTACCGAGGACTCAAAAAGAACAGAATGAGCTGTTTCAACCAACTGTCGAAGTTTGCTGAGGATTATCGAGGACTCAAAAAGAACCGAATGAGCCGGTTCAATCAACTGTCGAAGTTTGCCGAGGATTACAGAGGACTCAAAAATAACCGAATGAGCTGTTTCAACCAACTGTCGAAGTTTGCTGAGGATTACCGAGGACTCAAAAAGAACCGAATGAGCTGTTTCAACCAACTGTCGAAGTTTGCTGAGGATTATCGAGGACTCAAAAAGAATCGAATGAGCCGGTTCAACCAACTGTCGAAGTTTGCTGAGGATTATCGAGGACTCAAAAAGAACCGAATGAGCCGGTATAACCAACTGTCGAAGTTTGCCGAGGATTACAGAGGTCTCAAAAAGAACCGAATGAGCTGTTTCAACCAACTGTCGAAGTTTGCTGAGGATTACCGAGGACTCAAAAAGGAACCGCTTGAGCCGGTTCAATCAACTGTCAAAGTTTGCCGAGGATTACCAAGGACTCAAAAAGAACCGATTGAGCCGGTTCAACCAACTGTCGAAGTTTGCTGAGGATTACCGAGGACTCAAAAAGAACAGAATGAGCCGGTTCAACCAACTGTCGAAGTTTGCCGCGGATTACCGAGGACTTAAAAAGAACAGAATGAGCCGTTTCAACCAACTGTCGAAGTTTGCCGCGGATTACCGAGGACTCAAAAAGAACCGAATGAGCCGGTTCAACCAACTGTCGAAGTTTGCAGAGGATTACCGAGGACTCAAAAAGAACAGAATGAGCTGTTTCAACCAACTGTCGAAGTTTGCCGAGGATTACCGAGGACTCAAAAAGAACCGAATTAGCTGTTTCAACCAACTGTCGAAGTTTGCCGAGGATTACCGAGGAATCAAAAAGAACCGAATGAGCCGGTTCAACCATATGTCGAGGTTTGCCAAAGATTACAGAAGAGTCTGATGGGTGAGTTGATGATACCATGCAAGCCTGAGGCACGTAATAGAAAGATGCTTATTGTGACTATTTAATTAAAACCTGCAAAAACCTTTTTGTCGAGAGATGTAAATAAATTTTACTATGGTTTATTATACGCAGATTAAAAATTGTAAAGTGAAATCAATGAGTTAATTCTTTCTATATACTTTAGACATAAGAACATATCTGCGTTTGTGCATAAATATGTGTGTTGTAGTTGCGAATCTTATCCAAGATGTACTAGGCTAATCAATATTAGTCATTGAGGCGAACTGTCCGAAAAGAGCCGGTTCGCGGAAATGAATCGGACTTTGCATCACTACTCGTGAATCCTGTCGCTTCGTTCGCTCCTAAAATGCTCCTGGTGTAAGTTGGCACCGCCTAGAGGACGGACCAAAACCTCGACAGAACCGTGACGCGCCGCAGATGTGTGCAGTGTAAACAAGGCTTTATGCGTGCGCTTGAGCGCTGACACAAAAGAGTGTGATTACCATTTATATGTTCCATTAAGGAAAATATTTGTTTGATAATTTTTTCTTGCGATAATTAGGTAATAGGGTTAAATGGATGAGCTTGACGTTGAGAAGAATGCAAAGCTCAATTTTATGCTAGGTTCATTTTATGTTAAATAAAAAATGATCATATCTAATATTCTTACAACATGCTTATAATGCTTTAAAAAAAAACATGGAACACCAAGTGTACCATATTCGCAGGAAAGTGGCTGTTACAGATGACCCTGAAGAGAATTTGATCGTATCTTCAAAGCCTCTTTGGAGCAGCTGTGATTGACATAGTGAATCCATCAGAGGAAGTCTTTATCTGTGAGAGCCGGGAATGAGGGCACTGTCTGACAACTCGCTAGCACGTGGCACCATTGCAACTTTATCTGCCTCTCGCTTTCTCTCTCCTCCGCTTCGTTCCTTCACTCCAAACTAGCCTCTTCCTCTGAAAGGATCCTGTGTGAAAGACTGTGTCCTCTGCAGAGCTGATCTTGTGATCTGTCCTCCTGAGAGGCCTGGCATAAGGCATGCGTAACTGGGCTGAATAATTGAGGGGAAGGGGCTCGGGATGGACTCTTGCTCTCTCAGATCAAATCCAGAGAGCAGTGCCAAGCTGACAGCCACTGGCTGCCCTCATAAAAGGAGTGCTGAGGCTGCAACAAGATAGTAATGCTCCCTTTTGCAAAACCCATATCCTTCTTTAACCCCTATCATTCTCTCCCTGACCTCTAACACAAGACTTGAGCAAAACAAGCTTTCAGAAGCAGTCATAAAGTGACAATGTATCTCGAACAATGCATCTAATATTTTCAGATCAAACAACATATTTTATTAAATGTGAGCTTTATTGTGGCTCAGCAAACCAAACACAGTAATTTTGTTTTCATACATCAAAGAAGCTTATATAATATACCGCTAATAGATCATCTATTTTGATCTATTTTGGATTGCTTTATGACATCTTGGTTCAAGGAGTGGTGACGGATCCAGCAGGTTTTTAGTGCAAGCATTTATTAAAAAAGAAGGCTTTTAAGTGAGTTGACAAAGCATTAGTATTGTACACAATGGTTGTGAGTTTCCCCATAATTTATAAGCTTTTTATGCTATATAATCTTTTTACCATTTTCTGTCCTCACCCAAAAGAAAATTTTCCAAAGCGGTCCATAAACTGGATAATACATGTGTGCGTATATTCCAAAATGGATCAATGCTTCTGAAGAACTAATTTAAATAAAATCTAACAGGGTTAGTTCACCCAAAAATGAAAATTCTGTCATTAATTACTCACCCTCATGTCGTTCCACACCTGTAAGACTTTCGTTCATCTTCGGAACATAAATTAAGATCTTTTTAATGAATTCTGAGAGCTTTCTGTCCCTCCATTGGCGGTCTACTCTATGCAACTACCACTTTCAAGCCCTAGAAAAGTAGTAAAGGCATCATATAAGTAATCCATGTGACCCAAAAAGTGGATTAACCTCCATTTTATGAAGCAAAAAAACATAATTTACCAGTTTATTTACAAAAATATTAGTTCATGCAACAACATCTGCTCCCATGTCAACACAACACCCATGCGTCGTGATGCTCTCCTGAACGTGCGCATGCGTCATGCTCTCGTTAATGGCCGTTGGAGATTAATTTTGTGTAATTAAAATGGTAATTTTTTTTTGAGTGCAAACAAAGCACTCGCATTGCTTCATAAAATTCAGATTAAACCATTGGGTCACATGGATTACTTTTATGATGAACAAAAGTCTTGCAGGTTTGGAACAACATGAGGGTGAGTAATTAATACAATTTTTATTTTAGGGTGAACAAACTCTTTAAATCCTGAAGTTGTGAAATCGTCCCCTTGGAATTATGAATGAATGAATGTAGTCCTTTATTGTCACTAGTCACAGGTACCAGCGAAATTGGCCATCAACCTGTCCATACATACATACAATATGACAAGGGGGTAGACAGAACAGGAAGACAGGGAATTTGGAAGAAATACAGCATAACATGAGGAAGGGGAGGAGAAAAAAATACCAACCCCAGACTATGCTTATAAGGTTCTATCTGAGTTCTGAGCAGTTTTGAGATATTGAGCTTCAAAGTTTTTGCATTCCATATAGCAAAAACTAAATGGGCACAAGTTTCTTTCAAACATGAAAATGACAGGGACCCTAAATGTATTCTAAATATACAATATCAAAATCCTCTCAAATTTGTAGATAGGGATTTTTGGAATGGGTCAAATGCAGATAGAACCTTCTAATTATAAAAAAAACACTTTTTGCTTGAAATTATGAGGTTCTATCTGCCAAAAAATTAATTGAAGCAATAATTTTCAAGAAACACAAACAGTTTGCTTATAATTAGTTAAAAAAAAGAAAAAAAAGAAATTGTGTTGTAACAATGTGTTGACATGCTGGAGAAAGTTAAATTGAATGGTTTTTATGACATTTATTTCATATTCTAAGCATAAAAATTTAAGCATAAAAGGCAGTGCTAAATATTTTGTCCAGTGCAGATGTTAAATTTAGGTAGGAATATGATGGGTAATTTAACACATTAGTGCAGGAACCATTTAAGTTTAATTTTCCTTTTGTTTAGACAGAAAGCAGCTATTGTAATACATCTGAGCTGGACTTTTTATTCGACAGAAAGTCATCTCAATTAATCTAGTATACACTTTAATCCAGAATGCCATAGGGCAGAGCTTTATAGCTATACAGCTCAATTCAAGTACACAGGATGGATCAAGGTTAAAACATAACCTAATATATACATAACTTTCCCTCTTATGACAATGACGTGACTGGAGTGAAGCAAATAGACTACAAAATCCAAACCTATCCTCTTAATAGCGCTGCTTGCTAACGTTAGCGTGTTGTCTAACTGAAAATAACTCCTCAGCAACAGATACAGCAAAACACACAAAAAGACTGTTATTCCTTGGAATTTGGGCTGCTGTTATTGACAAGATCATAAATAAAATAGTCGATCATGAGGTTTCTAATAAACATTGCATTGTGTGAAATGATTTAAGCTGGGCACACATTTAACGACTAGCTAAAACATTCTAAGACTGTGCTCAACACACAGCGATTGTTTCCTGCGACTGAAGCAGATTTAAATACTTACACATGGAATTTGAACACAGACTGTAATCGCAGACTGAACGCGACTGGACGCGACTGGACGCGTTTGAGCGCGATCAGTCATAAGTATCAATTTACATTCATAATCGGCCTTACAATCGTTAAGTGTGTGCGCGGCTTTAACAATTGTAAGGCCGATTATGAATGTAAATTGATACTTATGACAATTACAGTTGGTGTTCAAATTCCATGTGTAAGTATTTAAATCTGCTTCAGTCGCAGGAAACAATCGCTGTATGTTGAGCATAGTCTTAGAATGTTTTAGCTAGTCGTTAAATGTGTGCCCGGCTTTAGCGTTTTCGTGCACTCTCTTCCGCTATCGCGGCGACATGACAAAGAACTCTGATCCTGATTGGTCCTCGTGTGTGCATTCGAAGTGCTGATTGGCTCACGCAGATTGAACCTTATAGAACCAAGTTAGAGTGCGACTTTGTAGATAGAACCTTTTTGTTTTCTAAAAAAAAGTACCAAAATGTACACACCTTAATAAAAGAAACATCACATAATGTAAATAAGTTGTCACAGAATATGAATATGTGAATAACTCCATTTTGACAAAAATGTCAGATAGAACCTTATAATTTCAAGGGGATGATTTTTTGACATCAAATTGACGTCAGTATTTGACATCATTTTTTTGACATCAAATTGACGTCAATTTTTTGACAGCAATTTTACGTCCACGCACTGATTTCCAATTGATGTCGAAAAAACCCCATCAAATTGACATTAATTTTCTGACGTCAAATTTACGTCCACACACTGATGTTCAATTGATGCTGAAAAAAAAATATCAAATTGACGTCAAAAAACAGGTCAAAAATGCAAATCAAACTGATATTCTTTCGACCACCAAAATAACGACACAAAAGCAATTCAATGAAAGAAACATACAAAGTTCTGTCATGAAACTCTAAATGGGCAGGCTAATAGGTCCTTAACTCAACTGCTCATAATCACATCATTATCTATAGGACACAGATGATTGGTTCCTGCTGTATTAGTAGCCAATGAGCTTGCATGCTCAGTCTTCAAATACATGAGTAGCATTTGCCTTAGCAGTGCAGCATACTTTCAGAAACCCTCCACCTTCCCCAGCTCCACCTGTATAAATCTGCTACGGGTAATTCATGTACGCTATATTGTACAGCAGCAGTATATATATATATATATATATATATATATATTGACATCAAATTGATGTCAATTTTTTGACATCAAATTGACATCAGTTTTTGACATCAAATTGACGTCCACACAGTGATGTCCACACAGATGATTGGTTCCTGCTGTATTAGTAGCCAATGAGCTTGCATGCTCAGTTAGCAGTGCAGCATACTTTCAGAAACCCTCCACCTTCCCCAGCTCCACCTGTATAAATCTGCTACGGGTAATTTATGTACGCTATATTGTACAGCAGCAGTATTTTTTATATTTTATATATATATATATTGTCATCAAATTGACGTCATTTTTTTACATAAAAATTGACGGCAGTTTTTTGACATCAAATTGATGTCAGTGTTTTGACATCAAATTGACGTCAATATTTTGACATCAAATTGATGTCAGATTTTTATGCATCAAATTGATGTCAGTTTTTTGACAATCAAATTGACATCAATTTTTTTTACGTCAGTTTGACGTCCACACACTGATGTCCAAGTGATGCCGAAAAACCCCCCAACAAATTGACAAATTTTTTGACGTCAGTTTGACGTCCACACACTGATGTTCAATTGATGTTGAAAAAAACCATCAAATTGACATAAAAAAACAGGTAAAAAATGCAAATCAAACTGATATTCTTTCGACCACCAAAATAACGACACAAAAGCAATTCAATGAAAGAAACATACAAAGTTCTGTCATGAAACTCTAAATGGGCAGGCTAATAGGTCCTTAACTCAACTGCTCGTAATCACATCTTTATCTATAGGACACAGATGATTGGTTCCTGCTGTATTAGTAGCCAATGAGCTTGCATGCTCAGTCTTCAAATACATGAGTAGCATTTGCCTTAGCAGTGCAGCATGCTTTCAGAAACCCTCCACCTTCCCCAGCTCCACCTGTATAGATCTGCTACGGGTAATTTATGTACGCTATATCGTACACATGCTGTCTTACTTGCTCACAGCAGCGTGTCGTGTATGTATTGGCAGTAGCAAATCCTGTACTTGCTCTGCAGCAGCAGCAACAATAATCAACAACAGCAGCAGCAATAAAAGCAGCAGCAGCATAGCAGATGTATTCCGCCAAGACCAAACATATCAGCAATGTCATACCCATTACCATGCCAAACACTCAGAGAGTTATCATGACAGCACTTTTATTCAGCAAACTTCAAATTAATAATACAAATGTAAATAAAAACAAAACTGCACCTATCCTGATTGAGAACAAAGATCAATGGCTGTCTGGCCCTTCTGGTGTCCCATACCCCCATATCTGTTGCGTGCTGATCGGAGATAGTTCTTTATGTATTTGATGATGTCAGATTATGATGTCAGATTATGTAAAGATTATTTTGGCTAAAAGTGGGTTACTCATAGCCGGACTATATCGGGTCTATAGTTAACCGAGACGGTGAAAAGACGGCTATTGCTTGCTGGGAAAGCTTGGATGCGTCAGGATATTTGTTAATATTTCTCCGATTGTGTTCATCAGAAAGAAGAAAGTCATATACACCTAGGATGGCTTGAGGGTGAGTAAAGCTAATTTTCATTTGAAAGTGAACTAATCCTTTAAGAAAGAAATGAGTGTGTCCACACATTTGACAGCCATCATGGTGAACATTCACAACACAAACAAGAATACTATCCCAGTGCCTTTTTCCTATGAAAAGCAAGTCGTTACATGCCGTTCACAAATATTTGCCTGTCAAAAGTGTATAGACACACTAATTATATATTACAGACCTGAAGAATTCTCCAGAAGATGTGGGAACTTTCTGAATGAATGACTAATATCAGTGAAAAGGCTTTTAATACATGTAAAGGCGAGCCTGATATCTAAGAGCCTTTGGCATTGAATATCATCAGTTCTCGCTCACATCATTTTCCTTTATACACACAGAATAACAAGTTCCAGCTTTCTGCAAAGCCACGGGGGTGATTTTTGCTTCAGTCTTTAAATTAATTGAGAAGGAGAACAGTTCTGCTTGGCCTCCCCCACATATTGCTTTGGTTTGTTCTTCATAGGAGCACAGCATAATGAGAATAATGAAAAGAAATAGCCACAAATGAGTCCACAGATGAAAAGACATAAAATGAAGTCAGCTGAACACTTTGGCCCATTCCAAAAGCATATTTTTGAAAAGATTATTTTCTATGAAAACGCCATTAAAAGGCCAATTCAGTTATGTGAGTTTGTCAGATTATATGCACTGTAAACCCTAACGCTCAAAATAACTTAATTTAAACTTAATTTTAGTTCAGTCAAATGAACTTTTATGAGTATTTAGCACTTTCTTTCAAGTTCACACAACTGATATATTTTAAGTAAACTGAAATGTTTCATTGTTTTGAGTTGTATGAACTTATTTCTTTTAATTTAGACTAACTTAAGTTTAACTGAAACTGGGATGGGATTCTATTTCCCAGCATGCTTTGCCCATAGCACTTGAAAGGGAGAGTAAATGCTAAAATTAAGTGTTATATGATGTTTTTTTTGTTGTTGTTGTTTTTGTGCAAGATCGATGTGAAGTGGGAGATTTAGTAGTGATTAATGTTTTGTTATGCTAATTTAGAAGAGTTTTTGTTAATGTGGGTTTTTGGAGAGTTACCATCATGGTGAAAAGTGGTGCATGTGGCTTGGTTTGAGAGCAAGTATGTTAAATTCCTTATATTGCTGTACTGATTTAGCAAGTTTTATACAATGCTATTGTTAACATGTTTACAAAAGAGCATTTTCTGAATTAGCTTGTTATAGCTAGCAAAGATTACACTAAAAAATATTGAGTGAAGTGTATGAATAAGTCTACTCAAACATTTAAAGTTAAGAACAATTAAAATGTATGAGTACAAAATAAAAATCTGCCAGTTCTGCTTACTTAATATTGAATTTCTTAACTTCAACATTTTAAGGAAACGGATTACCTCAATTTTTTTTTTGAGTTTTGCCAACTTATTTGGGTTTACAGTGAAGTGTTACAATACAAAATTGTATACTGTCATTTGCCAAGTATATGCTGGAGATTTTATATTTTACTTACACCAAATATATTCACCTGCATGTTTAAATTTAAGCACAGCTATGCAACCACTAAATGTTTTAAGCACAGTTTGCATTCAGTGTTACTCAATTAACACCAAACACCTTATTTGTAGAGAAACGTGCACTCTTAAAAAGATGGTTTTCGCAGTGATGTCATAGAAGAACCATTTTTGGTTTCCTAAAGAACCTTTCATTAAATAGTTCTTAAAATACCTTTTTTTCTTAGTGTGAAGAACATTTTTCACTATAAAGAACAATATAAAGGTTCCATGGACGTTGTGTGACATCTTTTGCCATTACAGACTGGATTTCCCATCCCAGTTTAGACTTCAAGACAGCATATTCTGTTTTCTGTTCCTCATAAATCCATTATCCCCAAACTCTAATCCTTCCTGGCCTTTTCTTGCTTTTGCACCAAAAACCTCAAGCTTGTAATGGCCATGACTTTTGAAAGATGTGTGAGTAAATCCTAAATATTGAAGAAACCTTTGTGCCAAAAAGGTTCTAGGAGAGAAATTTTAAATGATTGCATATATTTTTAATGGGTTGTTTCAATGTTTTTTAGTGATAAAGTATGTTTCTGAACTGTTAAATTCATAACATTTAATCAAAATTTAAAAAAATAATTAAACTAAATTAATTAATTTAAACTAAATCTATAAAATGTCAATCCCTAAAAAGTTCTATGAAGTGCCTGAGAGAATTCTAGAATCTTTTCTTCTAAGAGTGCAGACTGGTTTTATTTTAATTTTATTCAGCGTGCAGTACATCTTGTGTTTCCTCACACAGAGTCAGGGTCAAACACTTTCAGTTACTGAGCATTCATTGTCCTGTTTTCTGTGTTGGTAGAACTTGTACTGCAATTTGTAACAATCCCACAGGGTAGTGGAAAATTACAGCTGTTTGCCATTGGTGTATTGGTGTTTATGTCACAAGTTAATGTTTGCACATTTTTCTATGGTTTTCAGCTTGTGAATTATGAATGCTCAAACACAGGGAATACATTGAGGTTTCTGCATGAAAATATTTACCCATCTCATTCTTAACCCCTCTGTTTTAACCCTTTAATAGGCCTCTCATCCATTTGCTAGATCACCCTTTGAGCCATGGTATTGTTAAAATAATTTTGGTACTCAAAAATCTACTGCTTATATCTACCACATATTTGCTAGTAAAACACAGGGAGAGATTAAAAGACAGTAAAAGGACCACCAGACGCTCAGCGTGTATTGTACCCTGTGTGACTGAAAACAAATGTTCAAAAACAGAGAAGGCTATATAAAAAATTTTCATTAGTCTCTCCCACAGTTCTCCAGTGACAGTACAGTTCCACTGAGACTTACAAAGGGCATCAATTTAATGCTTTTACAAACATTACATGCAGTAGACGGTCTTAATCATGAATGGCCCATTCTGGGAAGTAAAAACTAAACACAAGATATGCCAGAGTGAAATCTTTGGTTTAGACTGAGACGTCATTGTGTTGTTTGTAGTCGCCACAATATTTAGTTCTCAACTCTATAAAAATGTGAGGCCCGTTTATGTATAGAAACGTACATAATGAAGTAAGGGACTTTGAGACCTTTCAAAGGAAATCTTTTATCCACAGACTGTTAAACATTAATATTTTTTGACAGAGTGAGCTTATGATGACAAAAGTTCAGCATTTCTCGCCCTTTTACTTATTCACTCTGTCTATAGTGGGTGAGATGCCCATAATATTTCATCCAGGTCAACAACTACAGTACACCTAATCCTTGTGAGATCTGGTTACAATGGCAATGGAAAATGTGACAATTGTTAAATAATAAACAGTTCAATAAACAAGATATTGTTTGCCAGCTACTTCGTTTAGTTTTGCTCCATCCAAATGAAGCCAACTTTTGCCGTTCTTGAAAGAATATTGAAATACTAATTAATTGATAATAGTTATTGATTCAGTGACTCACTCATGGGTAAGTAATGGAAAACTACTCGGTTACTAACGTAACCTCGGTTCCCTGAGATACGGAACGAGTACTGCGTATGGGGGAAAAGACTCCCTTTTTCCCCCCTACTGAAGCCTTTTCAATAACGCAGTGCAACTGCATCGTCATTGGTTCACTCATTGTAAGTCGTTGAACCAATGACGGCGCGGCTTGGCTGCGCAGCCTATGGCGAGAGAGCGCGCGAACTTTCCCGCCGAAATGGGCGGGGCAAAGCCCTATATAAGTGAGCAATTCGCCATAGGCTATTCAGGCCTAAATCGACTGAAGCGACGACACTGAGCACAGCCTAGTGGCACGGCAAGTAACGCAGTACTCGTTCCGTATCTCAGGGAACCGAGGTTACGTTAGTAACCGAGTAGTTCCCTTTCGATACTTCACTCGTACTGCGTATGGGGGAACGAATTCAACCACGCCGTGCCATGGCTGGGTAACGACTGGACTTGACCGGACACCGAGAGGGGGACCAACGTCAAGTAAGAAGGCCGAAGCCGCCGTCACCCTTGTTGCACTACGAGGGAGGTAACTCTTGGGTTTGCGTAAAAAGCAGCACCTTAGGGCCGCGTGTTTACGCTGAAAGGACCCGAGCTTGTAAGGTCTGAACGTCCAATTGGTAAAACCTGGCAAAAGTGGACGGCGAGGACCAGCCGGCCGCCTCACAAATGTCTTTAATGGAAACTCCACTGGACCAGGCCCAAGATGAGGCCATTCCTCTAGTGGAGTGGGCTCTTACTCCTATGGGGCGAGGTGTGCCCTCCGAGGAATAACAAAGAGCTATAGCGTCGACAATCCAACGTGAAAGACGCTGTTTTGAGACCGAAGACCCTTTGGTGCGGCCACCAAAACAAACAAAGAGCTGATCAGACTGACGAAAGAGTCGTGATCGTTCAATGTAAATGCGTAGTGCCCTGACTGGGCAAAGCGATTCTTGCTCCTGCTCGCCCGGCACGGGGGGGAGTGCAGAGAGCGAAATGACCTGGGATCTGAAAGGTGTAGAAAGCACCATGGGGACGTAGCCCATCCTAGGCTTTAGCACGACTTTAGAGTCGCTAGGCCCAAACTCTAGGCATGCAGGGCTAACCGAGAGGGCCTGCAAATCGCCAACACGCTTGATCGACGCCAATGCGAGCAGCAGGGCGGTTTTAAGCGTTAAGGGCCTGAGGTCCGCCAGCCGTAGTGGCTCAAAGGGCGGGCTCTTTAGAGCTCTGAGGACCAGAGAGAGGTCCCAGGAAGGAACAGTAGGGGTCCGTGGCGGGTGCAGCCGCCTAGTACCCCTCAGAAACCTTGTGACAAGGCTGTTCCGTCCTACCGACTGGCCAGCAATTGGAGCGTGGAACGCTGCAATGGCTGCCACGTAAACTTTGAGCGTGGAGGGGGCTCGCCCCGCGTCCAAGCGCTCCTGGAGGAAGGACAGTATAGCAGATACGTCACACTTCTCCGGGTCAATGTTGCATGTGGAACACCAGCTAACAAAGACTGCCCATTTCTGCGCGTAGAGGCGTCTCGTGGACGGTGCTCTAGCTTGCGAAATGGTATCTAGCACGTTCCTAGGGAGGTCAGATTGCTCCCATCGAGGAACCACAGGTGTAGAGCCCACAGCTCCGGCCGTGGGTGCCAGATTGTTCCGTTCGCCTGAGAGAGGAGGTCCCGTCTCAGGGGAATCGGCCAAGGGGCTTTCGTGGAAAGCCTGAATAGCTCCGAGATCCAAATTTGGCACCTCCAGAGCGGGGCCACTAACAGAACCCTGTGTTCGTCTTCCCTGACACGCCTGATAACCTGAGGGATCAGGGCAATAGGGGGAAAAGCATAGAGAAGGGTGTTGGGCCAAAGGTGGGCCAACGCATCGTCCTTCTTTGAAAAATAGATTCGGCAATGAGAGTTGTCTTGGGAGGCGAAGAGGTCTACCTCCGCCCTCCCGAAGGACTCCCAAATGATCTGAACCGTCTGGGGGTGGAGCGTCCACTCGTCTGAGGGGAGGTTGCTCCGGGACAGCATATCTGCTCCCAGGTTGTTCTTTCCGGGTATGTGGGTCGCTCTGAGTGACCGGACCCGTGGGGAAGCCCATTCCAGCAGGCGTTTCGCCAGAGCGCATAGGCGGCTGGACGAAAGACCTCCTTGGCGATTGATGTACGAAACCACTGACATGCTGTCCGATTGGACTAGGACATGACGGTCCATCAAATGCGCCTGAAAGGCATGTAGGGCTCGAATTACCGCCAGCATTTCGAGGCAGTTGATATGCAGACGGCTTTCCTCGTGATTCCACGAGCCGAAGGCCGGGCTGCCCTCGCACAGAGCGCCCCAACCCAGGTTGGACGCATCTGTCGAGAGCACCGTTCTTCGTGATGTCGCCTGCAGGGGTACTCCAAGACTGAACCAAGAGGGGTTCGTCCAGGGCTTCAGGGCTGCTACGCAGGCCTGATTGACCTTGAGACGCAGGCGGCCGTGCCGCCAGGCGTAAGGAGGGACCCGGAATTTTAGCCAGTACTGAAGAGGCCGCATACGAAGCAGGCCGAGCTGCAGCACAGGGGAGGCGGAAGCCATCAGTCCTAACAACCTCTGGAAAAGCTTCAGAGGGAGGTAGGCTTTGTTTTTGATAGAAGCCGCGAGCTGCTGGATGGTCAGAGCGCGCTCTGACGAGACTACTGCCTTCATACGGACTGAGTCTAGAACTGCACCCAGGAACGAGATACGTTGAGTGGGAAGCAGTGAGCTCTTGGCGAAATTGACCCTGAGACCCAGACACTGCAAGTGGCTGAGGATTATGGATCTGTGGAGCTCCAGCTCTGCCCGCGAGCTGGCGAGGATGAGCCAGTCGTCGAGGTAATTCAGAACGCGTATACCCATCTGTCTCAGAGGGGAGAGTGCCGCGTTCATGCACTTCGTGAAAGTGCGAGGAGCCAGAGACAACCCGAAGGGTAGGACCGTATACTGGTAAGCCACACCCTCTAAGGCGAATCTCAAGAATCGTCTGTGCCGGGGGGCTATCTGGATGTGAAAGTAAGCGTCTTTCAGATCCAGCGAGCAGAACCAGTCCCCGTGACATATTTGTGCGAGGATCTGCTTCAGCGTCAGCACTCTGAATTTTCGCTTCATGAGGGAAAGATTCAGAAGCCTGAGGTCCAGAATGGGTCTGAGACCGCCGTCTTTCTTTGGAACCAAGAAGTAACGGCTGTAGAAGCCCGACTCGCTCTGCGAAGGGTGAACTATTTCTATAGCCCCTTTCCTCAGAAGAGTTAAAACTTCGGTCCGGAGGACGTGTGCGTCGTCCGGTTGTACCGTAGTTTGTATAACCCCGCCGAAGCGCGGGGGCCTTCTGGCAAACTGGAGCGAGTAACCTAGACTTATGGTTCTCAGAACCCAACTTGATACTCCAGGGATGGCCTGCCAAGCCTCTGCCCGGGTAGCAAGTGGTAGAATGACATCGGATGGCGGCCCGCGTAAAGGGGGGTCGCACATCGATGTGGGAAGAAGAAGAAATAAGCTCTTTTGAGGAGTGTGTAAAATATTTTTCGCCGTGATAACGGCGGTTGTTGAGGGCGCAGCAAGTGTGGGCCCTTTTACAGCACACTGCATGAGTCCCGCGCCCGGAGTTAAACGAGGCGGAGGGGAGCATGCACGAGCGAGCTTTCGGGGTGGTCCAGCCGTAGCGAGACATACCCCGATCCTCTTCCTTTTTGGTTGATCAGGACGACTTCGGAGGCCCTGGGTCCAGCACAATCTTGGGCCGGGGTCCCTGGCGTCTCGGGAAGGTCGTGCGCTTGTTCGCAGAGCGCGAGCGGTGGCGGTGCTCTTTGGGTGGCGCAGCTTGGGAGGCAGAAGGGGCTGGCTTAGTCTGCTGAGCCGGCGCAGGCCTAGGGCGGCTAGGAGCAGACGCAGAGCTCGAGCGCTTAGGCAGAAAATGTCTCATCGCCTGAGAAGACTTTTGTGCTGCTGTGAAACGCTCTGTAAATCCTTCCACCGCTGGTCCAAAGAGCCCTGACGGAGAGACGGGAGCATCAAGGAAGGCCGTCTTGTCCTGGTCTTTGATCTCCGTCAGGTTGAGCCATAAATGGCGCTCCAATACCACCAGGCTGGCCATGGACCTGCCAATGGCCTGTGTCGCGGCCTTTGTGGCCCGCAGGGCTAAATCAGTCGCGCTGCGGAGGTCCCTGAAGGCGGACTCCTCCACGCCAGACTCGTCCATAGAGCGGAGAAGTTTGGCCTGGAAGACCTGAAAAATGGCCATGGAGTGAAGCGCTGAAGCGGCTTGGCCCGCTGATGCATATGCTCTCCCTGCCAGGGCAGAAGTGGTCCTGCAGGGCTTGGATGGAAGGGAACGCTTGGTTTTCCAGCCCACAGCCGCGGGCGGACAGAGGTGAGCGGCCACCGCTTCATCCAGGGGTGGCAAGTGCTCATAACCCTTCTCCTCCGAGCCATCAACCGAGGTGAGGGCTGACCTGTGAGAAGTGTGCAGGCGGGCTGAGTAGGGCGCGCGCCACGATTTGGCCAGTTCTTCGTGAACCTCAGGAAAGAACGGGGCCGAGCGCTGTCGAGGGGCTTGGCGACGACCTGGGAGAAACCACTCGTCCAGGCGGCTTCGCGATGGCTCCTCTAGCGGGGCCCACTCGAGGTCCAATTCCTCCACGGCTTTGGACAGGACGCGGAAAAGTTCGGCGTCCATGCCCGCGCTGTGATCAATAGGTTCCAACAGAGGCAAGGGGGCGGGGTCGTCCGACTCGCCCACCCAATGCTCGGGTTCCGATGCTGCCAAGGACACGGAGTCGTCGGGCAGCTCGTCATCCGATCCGCCGAATGAAACAAAGTCGCTCGCATCCGCTGAGGGACGTTGTTCAGGACGGGAAAACAGAACCGGGGACTGTTCTCTGCTGGGAGAAGGCGAGGCACGCGGGCATTGAGCCGACGTGAGCTCGCTCAACTCTGGGCGCTGAACCGGTCTGCCCCGCTGTCTCTTCCTAGCCGGCTCGCGGGAGGAAGGCGAGAGGAGGGCGCGATCGGTGTCACTCCTGAAGAAGGCGGCCCGAGAACGAAGGGATGCCAGGCTCATGGACTCGCAGTGCGAGCATGAACCCCCAGTGAATGCGTCATCCGCATGGGGCTTGCCCAAGCATCCGACGCACTCGCCATGGCCATCTGCGTCCTGCAGAGGGGCCCTGCACGTAGTGCAGTGGTGGGGCATTAGGAAATGCCGGTGGCGCCGTGAAAACGGCGATTGAGTGGCTCTTAAACGGCGAGGACCGTAAGCGGTGAAAACCGCTGAGAAAAGTGCTCTGGAAGCGGTCGTAAACCGCGGGGAAGGCTCTAGAAGCGCCGGATGGCGGCAGGAGACGCGCTGAGACCGGAGCGGGAGCGGGAGGCGGCGGCTCGTCGACGGCGCGCAGGCGGCAGTCGGCGAGGGCGAGGCGCTGCGAGTCCGGCGATCCAGCAGGTCCGCTGCAGGGCCTCTTCGACGGCGGCAGAGCTGTTTCCAAGGCGGCGAGCTTCTTCCAGGCGAGCAGGCTTCGGCGAGGATCAGCGAAGAGAAGATGAGTCGTCGCTGAAGGAGAAAGGACTGAATAGCCTATGGCGAATTGCTCACTTATATAGGGCTTTGCCCCGCCCATTTCGGCGGGAAAGTTCGCGCGCTCTCTCGCCATAGGCTGCGCAGCCAAGCCGCGCCGTCATTGGTTTAACGACTTACAATGAGTGAACCAATGACGATGCAGTTGCACTGCGTTATTGAAAAGGCTTCAGTAGTGGGGAAAAAGGGAGACTTTTCCCCCATACGCAGTACTCGTTCCGTATCTCAGGGAACTGTGTTTTCCAAAAGCATTGTGAGCCAAGTGGATTGTAGAGGCCATTGGTGGCGATGGTTCTATGATCTACTTAGGCTTATGATGCTTTTGGGAAACGCAGCCCTGTTTCGTTCAAAACACTGTGTTTGAAATCGCCCCCTATACTCTCATTCACTATTTCCTACATTGCTCCACTATTATAATCCACTACAAAACTTAGCAAATGTAAAAATATCAGTTCTTTGCAATAAGAGTAAATAGTAATTAGATGCTATCACTTTATATTGGCAGATACTATTTGCACCTAACAGGTTCCTGTTTGTGCATTAACAGGATGCAATAATATCGTAGAGTGTAAATGACTCTATTTATTAAAATTATTAAATGGATGCTGCCTTATTGGGAGAATAAAAACCCTCCCTACAACCTCCCCTAACCAATAAATACTTTTAATATTAATAAACACTTGTTATGCAGTTTATTTCCACTTTTAGAACATTTTTTTCATTTTTTATTAAAAATAAATGCCTTTCTGATGTGATATATGATGGTAAAATAAAGAAGAGTGAGCTCAGCAAAAGGCGGATTCGAACCCTGGCCCTCTTTTTAAAAAACTTGAGTGGCCCAACCAGACATTGGTATTGCAAATAGCGTTTGCCAACCAGGGACGCTACTTGCACTTAGTGTAACAGTCAGACACTCCGAAGAAATGTATACCTGTATGATATTACGCTGTACCCGCATTGGACCAGTGATTTGGAAAATAGATAGAAGGATGATTCAGCTGCCAGCGCCTTCTTCTGGCAAGACACGGGAATTCATTCTCTAGCCGTTGAGTGTACAACGGTTGTACACTTGTTATTGTGTTGGATTATGGGATTGAATGAGTGCACTTGATAACGTCAACTATGGTTTCAGAGAACCCATTATAATCAGTGATACCACTGATCAGTGATGTCTACACTGGATGCAGCGCGGAAGACAGCTTCCAGAATCTACATGAGTTCAATGCTGGATTTGCACAAAGGCTATTACTGAACGATGAAGCAGTTCCCACTTTAAAAGCAGAAGCTGCTTTTTATCGGCCCCAAACTGTAAGTAACGTTATGTTTTATTGTTTGTACATGTCCTTTAAATGTATAGTTCTGTTGCTTTTTTTTTGGTTGCATCAAGGACGTAAACGAAGACCAATGCGGTTTGGCTTCACTAGCCAGTTAGCTAAATTCTATTGCATACTTCTCCAACAAACACTAACAAACTTCTATGTTCATAGACAAACAGTTGTTCATGCTATAAATTAAACGATACATTTACAAAATGTAACTACTCAGTCATATAATCGGATACAGTAAAGCTTTTATCAGGATAAAACTGTAACGTTATATTGAAAGATAACATAAACAGCAGTAACATTTACAAGTGACAGCATATCAAAACACTTTGACACAAATACAAACGGAAATACTTACCATTCAGAAACGTCCTTTAAAAACCATGCTTGCAGAGGTTCTGCTTGACCCTCTTCATCATTACTGCTATCTGGGTCTGATTCGGGCTCAATTTGATTCGGCAATATAGATGCCATTATTTACATTTCAACCGCAGCACATGTAACAACTAATGGTTAGGGGCGTGACGTTTCCGGACGCTTCAGCAAATCACAATACACTGGGCCAGCTAACCAATCTGAGCCTATTGCGTATTTCGGAGGGAGTAATATCATAGGATCAGGAAGTCAAACCGGCCGTTCAAATGACAATAGAGACAGCGGTGTAGAATAAAATTAAAATATATGAAAAATACGGCATTTTTAAAAATGAAGCATTAAGACTGTGCCCCAATGTTAAACTGGGCCCCATAAACACATTTAAGCCTAGAAAAAAAAACTGTGAACCACCCCTTTAAAGGGTATAGGGGGCGATTTTGGACACAGTCCCTCATTAGGTGTGTTCGTCTTAAGCGGCACTGCAGAGACAGATCGGTGTATGACGTCAGATCACCATGAAAGCGATTAGAGAGCAGACAGCTCTGTATGCTTTCGAATTGCTCCCGTGTTACTTTCAATACACCGATCGGTCTGTGCAGCGCCGCTTAAAGTCGAACACACCTAATGAGTGTTTTTAACAAATCGGTTGAATGCATGATTAATGATTTACTCATAAAAACAGTCACTTGCTGCCACCTATTGGCGTAAAGACATAATAATCACTGATGTATATTGTTTTTATACTTAAAGGATAAGTTCACTTCAGAATTAAAATTTCCTGATAATTTACTCTCCCCCATGTCATCCAAGATGCTCATATCTTTCTTTCTTCAGTCGAAAAGAAAATTAAGGTTTTTGAGGAAAACATTCCAGGATTTTTCTCCATATAGTGGACTTCAGTGGGGTTCACCGGGTGGAAGGTTTAAATTGTAGTTTCAGTGCAGCTTCAAAGCGCTCTGCACCAGACGAGGAATAAAGGTCTAGCGAAACGATTGTTTATTTTCTAAAAAAATTAAAAATGTATATACTTTTTAACCACAAATGCTCGTCTTGCACTAGGCAATCCGCCACGCATGACATAATCAAGTTGGAAAGGTCACGTATGACGTAGATGAAGTACAGATCCAGTGTCTACAAAGCGAACATGCAAAGATTAAGCCAAACGCCCTTTACAAAAAAAAAAAAAGGTAAACAACGATATCGGACGATTTTGATGTTGGAAGAGAAAAGAGTTTTTCGCCCTACCGTGGTACTTCCGCCTACATCACGCGCAACCTTTCTAAGCTGTGCAAGATGAGCATTTGTGGTTAAAAAGTATATACTTTTTTTTTTTTTTATGAAAAGGACCAATAGTTTTGGCCATTGAACCCCACTGAAGTCCACAATATGCAGAAAAATCCTGGAATGTTTTCCTCAAAAACCTTAATTTCTAAAAAGATATGAACATGCTGGATGACATGGGGTGAGTAAATTATCAGGAAATTTGAATTCTGAAGTGAACTAATCTTTTTTATTTGATATCATTTGCAATGCTTCATTAAATGTGTGGTTTCTAACCTTAATAAATAAATAAAAATGGTTGGCTTCAAAAAGCCCACTCAATATAATAGCAGTTACCTCATACTCATGGAAAGTGTCATGACTCAGATCAATAGTCAGAAATCAGGATGAAGTCTAAATCTACTCTGCATTTACCCAAGCATTGCTCTCTCAGCCTTCACTGTGAGCCCATAAAAGCTGTCAAACTCTCACGCCACTGAGACTAAAGCTACTACCATGCTACCATACTACCAAATGCTATATAAAACTTTTTCTCCTAACCAATTTGTACCAAAAGCTGGGGGCTTTGGCATTACATTCCAAAGTGGGGTCATAATGGCATCCAAGACATGTTTTACAACTACTAGTCC
The DNA here is from genome assembly GCA_003731715.1 of Anabarilius grahami. NCBI lineage: Eukaryota > Metazoa > Chordata > Actinopteri > Cypriniformes > Xenocyprididae > Anabarilius > Anabarilius grahami. Next base: position 1,919,755 of record RJVU01075544.1, read on the forward strand.
TACAGCCAAAGATGTAACGCTGAAGTACAAGCTCAATGTGCATGTTTGAAACCATTTGGGTTTGGGAAGACATGACATTTGAAATATTATCTTCTTATTAAATTACATTTACCAGCATGATATATTATGAAGACAGAAGGTTGCATTCCTGATTAGTTAATCCTAGCTGGTGGGGTGGATCAATGTCTTTGTACGCAAAAATGTTGCCATGATTAGGTGGAGCAGATGAGACATTTCTCCTTTATGATAAAATACTCATTCTGAAGGCTGACACATAAAACCAGACCAAAATCTCTCAAAGTGTCTGTTGTGGAGTCCGGGTTTACATCATTTCTGTCACAGCAATGATGATGCCCGATGTAAACGCTGTTTTTCATTAGTTGACAGTTAATCATATTACAAAATGCATAACAGCCTCTCTGATTCATGCTGGCTGTCTTTGTTTCAAATGCATTGCGTAATTCTGTTAACATCCAATTAACCTGGTTGGTGAACCTGAATGATGCCCATTGAATGACTGCTACACAGGATAATGTACCAAATTAAAGAGGACATTAGGCCAGACTTCATTATAGTATCTTTATCCAAGAGCAGCAAGTTACTCTTCTTGTTACTGTTCAGTCATGGTAGCTTTGTTTTATGAAATTCCAGTGCAACAATAATGCATTCACATGAATTAATTCAAATCATAAGCGGTACAGTTACAACAATAGCACTATTATTTAAAGGAACAGTGCACCCAAAAATTCCAAATCTGTATGACTTTCTTTCTCCTTTGGAACACGAATGAACAACCTATCTATCTACATTTTTACTCCAAAAATATAACTATCCCTGCAATTCACTGGCAACTTTTTTTTCTTTTCAAATTATGATAACAGAGGAAGATTATCATTTACTAAAGGTTTATTTTTGCACAGTTCCTTGCACAATACTTTGTAATGAATTCAAAACATTTTTACCATAATGTATGGTTTATAAACTAATACATTTTGATGTTTGCATCACATAACCAGCTCCATATGGGGTTTGTATAGCTTTTGTAAACTTGCTTCAGAAAATGCAAACATGCTTCATTTTTATCTCATGTTTGCTTTTGTTAACATTATCGTTTTTTAGTGCCACTCACTAGACATTTCATTTCTGAACTGCTGCAATAGGCTACGTACAACAATAAGCGCAATAAAACGTTGACGGATTCACATTCATCTGTTTCGAGTAAAACCAAACACAAATATCTTCATTTGTGTTCCACAGAAGAAATATGAAAGCCGCACAGGTTTGGAACAACATGCGGGTACGTCAATTATGACCTCATTTTCATTTTTTGTTGAACTATCCCTTTATCGGTATACTGAACTGAATGCTCAGATGGAACAAATTAGAGCTGATGACAAACTACATATCTATATCTACCAGGAGGTTATTGAGAGGTCAGTAAGTTTGAAGGCCAAATGGAACTGAAGCGTGATGATTCAGAGCCACTTCATACAACCTCCACCTCTATTCTCATCATCAGACCAAAAATAATTTCGATGAAATCCTTGAACACCTTGCTTGTGCTCAAAATGTCTTTCAGCAGATGCCTTAGACAATCCAAGGACATTCTCTCTCAGTGACTCTATATCCCTGGCTACGGCGTGAGCCTTCAAACAGTCCCTCAGTAAATCAGACGATAATTAACAGTCTCTAATCCCCTCTCCACTACCATACTCTTCCATCTGCCCATGAAATGGGATTATTAGTGGAACTCCAGAGAGCTACACAACGACTGGCAGCTTACTGCCATGGATTCCGGGTGGAATTGGTATATTTAGCGCGGATTTCCAAAAGCCCAAACCCAGATGATTCAGATACATTTTATAGCTTGAGAGGGAAACACTACCCTTCCTTACAAACAATTCCCCCTCCTAATATTTATATTAGATGGTTTTCAGAAAGTCCCAGGTTCCCGTCATTCTTCCAACAGCCAGTCAAACAAAACTTTGGTTTAGACCGGGTGAGGTGTTCCTGTATCCACATAGGAAATGGGATGGCACAATGTGAGAAGCGCCAGTGTGCTGTGTAGCCTTTTAGCATCTGGCAAGAATAAAATTTGTCCCCTCTTCTGTTTTTGTAGACTAATGTTTTGGATGACCAACTCTGTAACTTGTTCAAATAGTTGTTTATAAACTATGTTCTTTCCTCAGCAAGTACATAAATAGCATCTGGACACTTTGGATTTTTTTTAAATTTAATTTACAAAGAGTAGGCCTGGTAGAAAATAAGGGTCAATTCAGTTCAGTTTGTGCTACATTGCCACGCAACACAACACAAATAAATTCAACACAACATACTATAAGGCCTATATACTGTGTACATACAATAGTCTATAATAAACACAGATAGAAAGAGAGATATAATTTTATTTAGATATAGCTTTATAATGGCAGTAATGCGCTACCAACGAGTGTGAGCTGAAGAAAGTGCATACATCCACATCCATCCATCATAAACATATTCCACATGGTTCTGGAGGGTTAATAAAGGCCTTCTGAAGTGAAGCGATGCATTTGTGTAAAAAAAAGTATCCATATTTAACAAGTTATGAAGTAAAATATCCAGACCGCCTTCCGTGTTCTTCAAAAAAGCTTACGCTGTACGTCCTGCGCCTTCCCTACGCGACGCCAGTTCCGTTTTATCCTTAATTTGAATACTGAAGTTGGATATATTACTACATAACTTGTTAAATATGGATATTTTGTTATCCAAATTCTGAAGTAATATATTCAGCTTCCGCCAAACTGCCTTCCATATTCAAATTACAACTCACTGAGTCATCGGATTTTATCAAAAATATCTTAACTTGTGTTCCAAAGACGAACGAAGGTCTTACGGGTGTAAAACGACATGAGGGTGAGTAATGAATGACAGAATTTTCATTTTTGGGAACTAACCCTTTAAAGATAACCTTTTTCAACTCACAAATAGTCAAGACAATGAGACAAAGAGTTCGTAAGTTTTTAAAAATGTAACTTTAATCCATTGTCTTGACTATTTTTGAGTTGAAACAAAGGTTATCTTCAAGTTGAGCTAACTCACGTTTAGTTGAGTTCACTCACATTTTATGGCAGCAGGTGAACTTTCATTTCTAAGTTTAACATCCACATCTGTTCATACTGGATGCCAAACTGCTGTATGACGTGATTCGGTCACAGCCAATCAAAACACATTTGATCTGTGATGTACTGCTATGTGGAGCCAGAGCCATTGAAAGAAACGGCTCTGTGTGGAGCGAAATTTGCACACTGCAGAGCGGTTCCGTTTGTAGTCCTACAATCTGTAAGTGAATTAGCGTTTTCGAGTCATGGTTCCCTCTCAATTTTTCATGGCTTTTTAGAATACCGCCTTTGGATTTATGATAATAAATTGAATAGCAGTGGATAATATTACTGGAAAAGACTGTTTTGTTCTACAGCGTAAATGAAATGCCATCACTCAAATGTGAATTCAGAATTTTTTTTGCTTCACAGTGTAACTACATTACATGCAAACTGCACAACACAAACAAGAAAAAAACAACAACAACGCATGCACCTTTTTTCAAACACATAATAGTTTTCCAACTGAGTCACTGAAAGGCTCAGTGGGAAAAATATATTATAAGATCTGTGTGGGAGGGGACGAATACATCAATCTACCAAACTGCAGTAAAATTACACCTCACGCAATATAAAGTGCTTTGCAAATACAATGCAGGAAAGCACAGCAAAAGCAGATGATAATAAAAGAGTAACAGCAACAGAAATAACAGAAGCCTAAACAAGACTCCATCTGTCAACACCCCCCGGGGTTTCAGTAATGCCCAGGACATTTTCCCTACTCAGCTGTTACTATCAGCATGCACAAGTCCAATGCCATTGTCAAAAAATAACAAACAGAAGTGTATGGATCAGGACGAGCATGAGAATGTGATTTCTTGGGATTCTGTCAGATTTCAGGAACTGCATGTTATCACAGCCTACCCGCTGACTTTTGTCCTGGGTTTTTGTTTAGTTTTCTTTAGCATAGTGTATTATTTTTGCTGTTAAAAGTTCAGTTGCCTGGCTTGTTTGTATTTGTATATTGTTCTGAGTTAGATCATTGCAAGGAGCCAAGATCACAGCAGGTCAAGCTAAGTAAGATTTCAAAAGACCCTTTTCTGAAAATGCCACCCATTGAGATGGACACAGTAAGGTTGGGTTAAGACATCATTGTGTATTTGGACATAGTGAACATATCCGAGCAAAGGGATGTCCTTCCAGGAACCCCCTCTGTAAATTTATTGAAGATAACAGCCAGCTAACTGTGAGCCGTTCTCAGAACTATGTCTAACGTTCTGGCAAGGTTCTCTCAAAGTTATGAGCAAACGTTCTTCCAGTAATGTTTATTGAATGTTCGTTCAAAGGTCTTTAATAATGTTCTCAAAATGTTTACACAAAAAACGATATATTCATCGTTCATGGAAGTTTTTTTTTTCTGAAATATTTTAGTTGGATTTTTTTTCATCTAATGTTTTTTAAATGTTACTACTTGTTTTAATAACATTCAGAGAACATTCAAAAGTAACATTCCCATAATGTTCGCAAAATGATAAAATGGAATGTTCCCTTAAGGTTCGCAGAACTGAGAAAAAAAAATAGATGCTTTGAATATTAAGGGAAAATTCAGAAATAATGTTTTCATAACTTAACCCTCATGTTGTTCATTTCCAGTTTACACTCAGGCTGTTTGGGTTCATTAAGACCCCAATCATTTAGAGAACGATTGTAAAAAAACAAAAAAACATTTGAAATAATACAAATGATATTTAATTTTTCATATCATCTATACATTTATGCTGTGCTTTGGGGGATATGAAGTACTTTTTTTTTCATATTTATCACAAAATTCCTCCACTAAACCATTAGCATGCAAATTAAATATTACATTTTTATGAAAGAAAAAAAAACACTTATTTTAATTAAATATGAGATGTTTCTGGATATTGATCTAGGTGTTAGGGGCAGAACTCTAGCATCTGCTGGTTAGAGAAAAATCTGTAGGAAATATAGTTTTAGAAAAAAAGGTGTAATTACCATATACATCCAGCAGAGGCCCATAGAGATCCATTCATTTTTCTGGATGTGGCTAACTGCGCTTATGACAGCTTTTGTGATGTATATTTTGTGCTTTTATATATTTAAACATTATAATCACATATTATTAATTTCAATAATCCAAATGCATAAAAAAAAAATTAATTTTAGAATAAGAAATTAATTTTTAAAATGTAAATGAAACCAAAAAAACAACAACCAACCAAAACAAACAAACAAACAAACAAACAAACAAACAAACAAAAAAACAGCAATAAGCATGAACAGGAGTAAAGGGTGAACCATATGTGTGTGTGATCATGTTCGTTCCTCATTGCATTTGTGCCCTAGTACCAGGTCTTCATTTATTTGTGGAAATTTTCAATTTATGCTGCAATTCTGCAATTATTGATTTTATTTGCTAATTTCTATAAAAATGCTCTCTATTATAGTCACATCTCTCTTTGTGTGTGTGCCCACGTTTGTGAGTGATCATGTTCGTTCCACATTACATTTGTGCTGTAGTACCAGGCCTTCATTTATGTGTGGACATTTTCAGGTTTATGTTGGATTTATTGATTTTTTTTATTTATTTTTTTAAATAAAAAAATAAAAAAACTTTTTTCCCACTTTTCCCATTCATTTTCAATTGGGGTCATATTGACACATATTGTGACCCTTTTTTCTTTTTTTTTAACATACCTTCAGAACAACCAAATCAAGCCCAGCTTTTTTGTGTGGGAATAGATAGATAATGCAAAAAAAAAGAAAAAAAAAGTCACAAAATCTTATGCCACTCAGATGAAGGGAACCATGTTTTTTTTAACTAAGGAGAATTCAAATAGTGCCATATTGAACCCAAACACCCATTTAGGGTTAATGGGAATGATATAGAATATATTTTTGTTAGCTGGGCATCTCTACACTGTATACAATTAAAAAAAAATAATAATAATAATCTGAAGTTGTTAAACTGAATAACTAATTGTTTCACATTTTACAAGAAAATACTATTTCAGTCTTTTTACTTCAAAATTTCACATTTAATTCAATGCGTTAATTGCCATTTCTTGTGAAAATTGAATCAAAATAAATCCTATACAGCATTTGTTTTTTAAGTGTAGAAATCCTGAAAAAGCCTTTGATTATTGTACAATCCACAGACTCTCCTTTATTATCATAGAGGAAGAGATTTGTTGAATATGGAAACAACATCAAAAAAAAAAAAGAAAAAAAGTAACAATAGAATACAAATAGGCTGGTCTCTGCTCCCTACGCAAACACCACTTTGATATCCTTACATAACTGGCTATCAAAACAAAACAGTAGCTGTTAGTATTCTATGTGGGATTGCCTGATTCACAGTCATTTGGTGCTTGTGAAGAAAAAAAAGGTTTGATGCTTTTGGACAGGAACCATTGCCGCTTGATTGTGTTGATCTGATGTGAGCTGTAACCCGCACAGACTGATGGCTTGTCAGCTCATAGTCAATACATTCAGTGTTTTGAGCAAACACATGTTCATTCTTCACAAGTGAAATGTCTTTTTGTGCACATTAGTGCATTATGAATTGTGCGGTGCAGGTTGTTTATGCAAATGTGTTTCAATAAACACTGAGACCATGAGATGTGAAAACAAATATAGTACATCTGTTTCTCAAGTACACAAAAATACAAGGAGACTTTCCCAAAGAGCTGGGGGATCTCTGTCCAGCCAAGTATTATGTTTTCATAACCTACAGCTTAGGTTAGGCTTACAGATATGTAGCTGCTAAGCAAAGAAAAGTGCTTGCCTGAAGGACATATACTTATAATTTACACTATGGAACACCTGTTTCTCATATGACCTCAATGAAAGACCTAAACATTTCTTGGGATAATGCTGTCCTCTAGTGTAAGAGATGGGTAAATGCATTTTGTCTAGCTTTTAATGATAGTAGTAGTAGTGAAGTAAACGTGATAATAATTCTTGTTGAAATTAAATGGACATATTCAAAATGTAATGTTCAATATGCCATTTATTAACAAATTGTTACAGATGTGAAAAGGCTTACAAAGTAGATAAAATGAAAGAAACTTGGTTTTGAAAGATGATTGTGATTTTAAAATATGCTATAAACAATTATTTCATGATCCAGAATACTTTCCAGAAAGGTTCATTATTAATTAATTATATTTTGTTTTATTTTTCAAATCAGCAAATAATAACAAATGCACAAATATGAGTAGACAACAAAAACTAAGACTTAGCCTATATAAATAGCCTACATATAATTCTTAGACCAAGAAATATTTTCTTAATTTTATGGCCCTGGACAATATATAGTCAAGGAGATAGATAACCATGCCTTTGTACTGTGAACAATGATGAAATAAATATATAATTGGCTGCGTCTGAAATAGCATACTTCCCTATACTATATAGTAGGCAAAAAACAGTAAATAGTAGGCAAAAAGTACCCGGATGACCTAACTCTTTCGGCAAGATTTTGTAGTGCGCATTTGATGGACACTCCCCTGAGGCCACAGGAGAGGATTTGTGAATGGCGGGAAAACGACGCTAGTAGGTCACATGATAATGACACAATGGCGAATGTAGTACGTCCAGATTACATTCATACAACACACATTCATTTTTATTCTATATAGAAATCGTTTTAGCTGGCAAATTAAGTATACTTATTCAAAATAAGTACCTACTCATTCAACTCAATAATCAAGTGCACCTGAAGATCCAGCTGGTTCAGTTGTGTTTGATTAGGATTGGATCCAGGATACCACTGGACTAAAATAGGCTATGTATGTTTAGATTCACTAGGAGGCAGTATCTCCATTCCTTTTGTTTCCTTAAAAAAAGATTTGTGGTACAAACATTTTATGAAACACACTTAAATACATATTTTTCTCTTTGTTGTGTAAAATAAAATTAGTAACATGTTTTACCCTCGTATATTTTACTCGCAGTTCTGTAGAGTGATAATGTATGTTTGATGATACTGATGTAGATATGAACTTGTTGGGCTCCATGTGCGGGATGCTGGGAGTGTGTGTGCTCAGGAACAGCCGGTGCAGGCCGCGTTGGCACAGATCTCACAGGGGTCTATAGGACTGATGATTTTCACTGTTGACAAAGCGTTAAAAAGGTCAGCCTCCTCTGTCTAATGACCCTGTATTATGTTTGCTGATAATAATGTGACTTATCCACTCTGAAAACTTCTGGAGTGCTCTCACATTCAGCCAATAAAACAGTCTAGCCTTTAAGATGGCAATAAAAGATATGGCCCATTACAGAGAGAAGCCGTGTTTACAAAGAGACAATTACGCATTCAAAAAGATCTTTATCTGCCTCCCTAAAGCACCATTTTATTGCTCAGAGGTTGCTCGCATGACACTTACTAGAGTAAGGAAACATAAAAATGCACACAAAAGAGACAATTTTCTGCCATATAGTAAGAGTAAATAGCCAGAGTGATTCGCATACTAGCTCAGATAATTTGTTTAAGAACCTCTTTGATGAAAAATTTTGAGTTCATGTTGACATCACTGACATTTAATCGATAATACTGTTCAAAAGACAAGGTTTTTTAAAGAAATAAATACTTTTATAAAACAAAGACGCATTAAAGGCACAATATGTAGGATTTTTGTATTGAAATATCCAAAAACCACTAGAACAATGTTATATATTTTGTTGACTTGTGTACTTACATTATCCCAAATGTTTCCAAGAATGTTTAAATCCAGAGAAATAAGGACATGGAGCATGTCCATGCATCGCCTATCAATGATATCATACCCGCGTTACCCTCAGTTTCCGGTTTTATTTTGTAGAAACCACGAAAACACGCTTTAGTGTATTATGTGTTTTATTAGACAGGTGAGCAACTGTTTGGATGGATACATTCATCGACAGAAAATGAATCATGTTATATAGCTCAACACAGTAAGTCTTATTGTTTAAATCTTGTTGTCTTGATTTACAGCGAGTACCATGTTTTACTATCCCAAATACTGATCTAGCTTACTGCAGTGATTAACAAGAGTCTCATAGCAGCTGCCGAGCGAACGTAGAGTAGCACTATAACAACTTTCAACACACAAATGTATCTAATATGATAAAACAGCACTGCTTTACCCCATATACGCTTGACCGGAAGAAGCAGCAGCGGTGACTGCGGCATAATAAAAGTTCTGCTGCTATCGAGTCGTGTATCGCGCTCGTCTCTCATTAGCAATCGCTCCAGCGGCCTCGGTTTTGCTCCCACAGCACTCGGCCCTGCTCTGCTTCATACTACAATAACATTAATAATCTCATCCATGAACATGATTTCTGCCTGAGTCTCACTCCAATTCTTTTCCACCAAGTGTAGACGTAAAGACAACACATCCCATGATTCCACAAAATCAAGGCGTCATCAAGCTACGCCTTTGTTTCGAATAAGCGACCTCTAGTGGTGAAATTTTACATACTGTGGCTTTAAATAGATCAAAAGTGACAGTAAAGACATTTATAATGTAAAAAAAATTCTTTCAAATAAACGCTTTCTAATTATCTAATAATCTAAAAAAAAGACAAATATTAAGCAGCAAAACTGTTTTCAACATGCTTCCTGAGCACCAAATCAGCAAATTAGAATGATTTCTGAAGGATCATGTGACACTTGATCTTGCTGTAAATTCAGCTTTGCCATCACAGGAATAAATTATTTTAAAATATATTGCAATAGAAAACAGATTTTAATGTATTTTTGATGAATAAAAAAAATCTAACAAAATGATCAGAATGAAAAAACAGAGGAGGCTGAGGAAGTGCGTGATGCACCAAGACTAGAGAAATATAATCAGCTGTCAGCTCTTTTGATCAGGCCTCTGCCAGAGCTATAATGGCGGCTGCAGCATCACAGTTAAGGTCACCACTGATGTCTGCCTGCCACCGCTGGGGAAAGGTAATGCGTGCCTGGGAGACTGGCAGGGAAATCAGGCTGGCCATTTATGCAGCTGTATGAGTGAGTGAGTGAGTGAAGTGACATGTGGCCAAGTATGGTGACCCATACTCGGAATTTGTGCTCTGCATTTAACCCATCCGAGTGCGCACACACACAGCAGTGAACACACACACACCGTGAACACACACCCGGAGCAGTGGGCAGCCATTGCTGCGGCGCCCGGGGAGCAGTTGGGGGTACGGTGCCTTGCTCAAGGGTCTCACCTCAGTCGTGGTATTGAGGGTGGGGAGAGCGCTGGATATTCACTCCCCTCACCGACAATCCCTGCCGGACCTGAGATTCGAACCCATGACCTTTGGGTTACAAGTCCGACTCTCTATCCATTAGGCCACGACTGCCCCAATGTATGACACAGAGGGGGGAAAATGAAAGTACAAACTGTGTTCACTCAAAAGATTTCTGTGTGCGTCATACTTGCCTATGACAAATCACATGTTAACTGTTGCACTGACCAGAGAAACCCACTTCCACGCTTTCATGCTCTCCTTTTGAGCTTGTGAAATCGCAAAACAAGCAATCTGGGGCTTGATTCAGAATCTAATATATTAGAAAACATAGCATGGGCCAGGTAGGCAGATGCTGTAACTGCACTATTATGTGGGGAAAAACACATTTTTTTTATTTTTAATATTTAACATTTAATTTAGGTAACACTTTATTTTGATGGTCCATTTTAGACTACTAACTATAAGCAGCTTTGCAACTACTGTACATGTCAACTTATTCTACTAACCTGAAGTTAGTTGATATGTAGTTGAAAAAAGTATAACTTATTTGCAAAGCTGAATTTTCAGCATCATTACTCCAGTCTTCAGTGTCACATGATCCTTCAGAAATCATTCTAATATGCTGATTATTAACAGTGATGCATTTTTTTAGGATATAGGATAGAAAGTTCAAAAGAACAGCATACAAAGTTCTGTCATGAAACTCTAGATGGCGCAGGCTAATAGATCCTTAACTCAACCTGCTCGTAATCACATCATTATCTATAGGACAAAGATGATTGGTTCCTGCTGTATTAGTAGCCAATGAGCTTGCATGCTCAGTCTTCAATGAGTAGCATTTGCCTTAGCAGTGCAGCACACTTTCAGTAACCCTCCACCTTCCCCAGCTCCACCTGTATAGATCTGCTACGGGTAATTCATGTACGCTATATTTTACAGCAGCAGCATGTCTTACTTGCTCACAGCAGCGTGTCGTGCATGTATTGGCAGTAGCAAGTTCCGTACTTGCTCTGCAGCAGCAGCAATAAAAGCAGTAGCAGCAGCATAGCAGATCTATTCCGACAAGACCAAACATATCAACATTGTCATACCATAACCATGCCAAACACTCCGAGAACATTGTACTGTCACACTTGATCAATTTAATGCACCTTTGCTGAATAAAAGTATTAATTTCTTTAAAAAACAACAACTTTTGAACGTAGTATATTATTGTATTATATTAAAATATAATATCTCATAAATCTATAGGTTTATCAGTGATTTTACAGCACACCAACCCAGTCGTTGGAAGACTTCGTCAGCATCATCTTTTTCGCACGGCACTCTAAACTCTCCTGGCAGGTCAGGGTCGGCACATAGGGACGCTGCATCGCCGTAGGCCTGTCGCGGGTTTGTGCTCGTGTCAAACTCCATAAGCTTTTTCAGGGTCTTTACTGCCTCCAGGGAGAAACTGTACCCACTGTCCTATAAGACAGACATCCAATAAGAAGCCAAGATGTGAATTATTGTCTCTCACTGCAAAGGAATTTTTTTCCCCACATGGGTCTGTCATAAACTAGTCATAAAAAATGACTTTTTTTTACTACACAATTAAACTGACAGACATTTGGATGCAGACCTCCTAAGATTAGAGAGACTACGATTAGAAAGCCAGGCTTTCATCTAAAGGGATGTGAAGAGCTACCATTAGCCTATCATTATCCACCATTTACATTGATTGATATTGAAAGTCTGAATCTGAATTAAACACCAGACCACATCTAGCCATTCATAAAATAGCTGAAAAGAGGAACATCAAATAATTTTCCATAAATGTCAAGTTCAGTTGATATCTACAGAGAAATCTTCCGAATACACCCAGAAGGGGGAAAAAATGAGCTGAAATATTTAAAAAATAAATACAAATATTTATATTTCCAATGAAAATAGTAATTCCAATCATAATAATCAAAAAAATAAATTTCCTTTTTGCAAAATATACTTTCTTTCTTATTAAATAACTTTAACATGTGTCCTATCTGACAAAAATATATGATATAAGGATGACAAAGTAGTATTCTGTCAGTGCCCTAATGTTATTTGTTACATTGAAGGAAAACTCACATTTTCAGATTTCAAATTTATTAAATATCTACTCCTACAAGATAGCTTATATTGATCAAATACAGAAACGCTTTGAGATTGCAGTGCCAAATTCACACTGGCTTGACAATGAAGCTAGTAATATCTTTCCCAAACATACTGTCAATTTGATCCAGCCTCACAAAGGGGCAGCGGTTTGTGCGAATGGACCACTTACCGTAACCTGCACACATTGTGAGATTTGAAAAAAGCTTGTGGTCAGGAAGAGGAAAATAATCAGCACTCTCATTTTCAGCCTCAGATGGACAGTCTCAGAAGTGTTGCTCTTCACAGAGAGAGATTGCATTGAGTGAATTCAGATTTACATCGGGTCAAGCTATATAAAGTGTGCTTATTGTGTTAATAGGCTTCTAAGTAAACCATTAAGACCTGGTGGTCGTATACAACCTGTCGTTTACATTCTTAGCACTTTGATAACAATGGAGGATGTAAGTGTTTTCTCTAAAGATGAATCATATGCAGCCCTGTCAGTATAAGTGACGAATAGTGCTAGTTAATCTCATAAATCCATCCGTTATGAGCACATACAGGACGTAGATGTCAGCTGGCTGGCTTGCAAACTGGGATTTAGGAATTAGATTGTACACAAGGCCATTTCCCTATAAACTTGTAGGGTTGTCAGGGGATGATACATTAGTAGTGCTACGGACAAACTAATGTCAGTTCAGAAGCCTGGCTGAACCAGTGATCCAGTATTTGATAGAGTTGGGGGAGCTAAACTGAAGCTTCTAAAGGTACATGCTTCCCATAATATAAAATAGTTAAACTACAATCAAGCTCTTTTGAAAAAGTAATGATCTACTCTACAAACTGCTAACAAATATAATTTTGGTGGTCTTGAATTGCATTTTAATATCAGGACAGTATTTATCTGGCACAAAAACAATAATGATCTCATTTAGAGTAAAAACGTTAAACACCAATAAAATAGGAAAAAACACAATTTAAGATTTAAGATTCATTTAATTTGAGAGAGAATGATTACCTCATCTTGTTTGTGTATAAAAACACAGTAGAAGGGAAAAGGAAACAACTGCTGAATCCAGAACCGTGTAGCATCCCAGCTATCAAGGAACATTCTCAGAACTTTAGCTAATGTTCTGCTAAGATTCTCTCAACATTATGAACAAACGTTCTTTCTTACAGTAACACTAAAAGAACTTTCGTTCAAAGTTATGGTCTTTATAATGTTCTCAAAACGTTAGCACAAAAATGTTATTTACGGATGTTTGTCTAACATCCAATGTTCAGAGAATATTCAAAAGTAACGTTTCCATAATGTTTGAATGATAAAATAAGAATGCTAAAATTAAATGTTTTCTTAACGTTTGCATAACCAAGAAAAAATGTTTTTAAAACATTTTCAGGGAACATTTGGAAATAAAATTTTCAGAACTTAATGGGAACGTTAGCAAAATGTTCTTTAGAACATAATTTTGTTAGCTGGGATACTCATGTTTATCATATCAGTATGGCAGAAATGGTAAGAGTATATAGAGTATGGGGTTCCGAATTCAACAAATTTTTTAAAAGTTGAATTTCTTTTAATTTGTCACAGCATTCTAAAAATGCAGTGCTTATGCACGAGACGTGGTCAAAAATGTCTGTCTACCATTTTTACATAGAACATTTTTTGCACATTTCACTGCACTACTTTTACATTGTTTTGATTTCTATGTAAATATGTGCTAGACAAATGTGTATAGAGCATTGCTCTTGCCTCTTTTGCAGCGTCTCACGCATGATACGCCTTTCTAAAAATGTGGCGCTAAAATGAAAATTTAAAATA